>OX387361.1:10125000-10725000 GCA_947563465.1 Archips xylosteana | reverse complement strand
ATTCGTCGATTCCCATGATTGATCAAAATCTAAATAGCAGCTATGTAATTCCATCGGTCTGGTCTTGTCTCTATTAGGAATCTAAAAACATAAAAATGTTGTAGATTCATTAATAGATGAAACTGTAACGTACTTCTTACTATAATCTACCGATATAGCTCGAAGTATCGCCAGATTCAAGTGGAAACTGGTAGGGTACATCGCTCGTGGAACTGATGGCCGATGGGGCAAAAAGGTTCTGCAGTGGCGTCGCTATGGACCGGAAGACGCAGTGTAGGTAGGCCTCCAGCAACATGGAGCGACGACTTGGTTAAGGTTGCGGGATCGCGTTGGATGCGGATGGCGCGGGACCGATCTGTTTGGCAAGCTTTGGGGGAGGCCTATGTTCGGCAGTGGACATCTTCAGGTTGAAATGAAGATACCTATGATCTTCAGAGTATCCTAAAAGTCAATGGTAAGCTGGTACCGGGTATGTTTAAGAAAAATTAGCCCGAAACATGTCGAGTTAAACACTTTTTAAGACGTGAGTGATCCGTTTATTTTCACTATGAGTGAGTCTCACGGTAGTTTCACCTGGTTTAATAATGTTTAACTTTACCGCTAATACCTACTACATTTCTAATCCTACTACCTAACAAACAGAACTATAAAATATATGTATATACAGTGGTGGTCATACAATTAAGAACGATTTGAAGTTTCCGATTTTTTTTATCTAAATCATGTCATATGTCTAGTTGTGTTCCTTCTTAGAAGTAACAAGTTATGTTATAAAATAGCCACATGGATAGAGCAAACGGGATTAAGAATAATAGTGTATAATTGCTAACATTTTTTTTTACAAATTTTATTTGTTCTCTATACTAATAAATTCAAATAGTAATGAAGCTGGACAAATAATTAAGAACGATTTATTAAACTGCTCGAGAGTTGTTTTATATGAAGCTTAGATTAAATAAATCATATTAATGTGAAGTTGGTATAGAAAAAAAAAGCAATTTAATACATTTGAATAAAATTAATAGTTAGTAGCATGTCCACGGCTTTTAATTACGGCTTTACACCGGCGAGGCATTGAATCTATCAATTTTTGACATTTCGCAAGAGAAATAGAGTTCCATTCTTCTAAGAAAACGTCGTACAGCTCTCTCAAATTGCCACACTGTCGATATGAAACCTATTTCTTGACTTCGCACCAAAGATACTCTATTGGGTTAAGATCTGGGCTGTTGGCTGGCCAATCTAAGACAGAAACTGATTGTGATGTGAGGAATTCCTTAACGGTGCGTGCAGTATGCTTTGGATCATTGTCGTGCTGGAATGTCCAAATAACCGGAAGCACGTCTTCGGCATATGGTAACATTGTTTCTTGCAGTATATTTTTGTATTGGAATTGATCCATGTTTCCTTCTATCAGCCTAACAGGTCCAACGCCATGTCCAGAAAAGCACCCCCAAATTTTCACATTTCCCCCGCCATGCTTTAATGTCACTTTTGTGTACTTTGGGTCGAATGCTTTATTCGGAGGGCGTCGTACATATCGTTTTCCATCAGAACATACCCTATTTATTTTTGTCTCGTCAGAAAAACGAACGTTTTTTCCACTGTCTGACTGTCCAGTTTTCATACCTTCTTGCAAATGCAAGTCGGGCTTGCCTATGACATCGTTTCAACATAGGCACCTTCCTTGCTATCCTTCCGTTCAACTTATTTTCTACCAAACGCCTTCGAATAGTGCGTGCAGAGATTGCTGAAGGGTTGTTTTCGCCAAAATATTCTTTTCTCAACTCATTAGACCCTTTAAAAGGATTTTGTTTTGCCAAACGAACGATATTTCGATCATCTCGACGAGATGACTTTCTCTGTCTAGGTCCACGTGGAACGTTTGAAGTAGTTTGATACGTGGAAAAATGCTTTACGGCATGGAAAACCATTGTTTTTGAACATTGCAGATAGTCGGCTATCTTTTTATACGACCAATTCTTCTCGCGAAGTTTTATTATTACTTCTCTTGTAGATTTATCACAACTTTTATTTTTCCCCATTGTTTTTATACGAAGTAATCACTTTTAAGACTTTAACAGCACGAAATGGCGCCAAAATTATACGAATAATAATCTACAACCACAGAGCCACACAGTGTTCTCTATTTAAATTTGAAAAAATAATAAACTATTCAGCGTTCTTAATTACGTGACCAGCCACTAAGTACTAATACTAGGTTCAGATCGAATGTATAAAGTTTCTCTATTAATTTTTTAACCAACTATGTGGCATAAATGAATGTACCGGTAGTACGGAAAAGTTTCGCAATACCGAGAGAAATAAAAAAAATACGGGCAATTAGTTATACTTGTTACTTTGAAAAAATCATCTCAATAAATAATCGTTCTTAATTATATGGCCACAACTGTATACCCCATTAGCTGCATAATAGTTAAAGTATACTATTATGCAAAATAATACACAATTTAAACAACAAACAAGAATATAAGCAGAAGAACCTACTTACCTAATTACGGCTGGATTAAATTACATTAGGTATAAAATTGTAATAATAATAAGATGCACATTTTATTTATATTAGTAAATTTTACTTAGGTACTTATATTATAAATGCAAAGGTTGATACTTTTTCACGCTAAAACGATTTGACGGATTCTGATGAAATTTGGCACACTGATAGTCAATAACCTGGATTAATATAAAGAATAAAAATCCGTCGTATAAAGAAGGAATCCGTCTGCGAAGTATAGGGTATAAAAAAAATAGCCTACGACCTATTCTCAGACCTACGAAATATATAGAAAAAAATCTCAAAAATCGGTCGAGCCGTTTCGGAGGAGTTCGATAAAAAACACAGATTTTTAGATATTAGAAGATATGGCCCAACGGAGGGGCTGATGGGTCAAAGTACAAAGACTTTACAGTATTTAGAAACAAATAGTTTTATTAATTTTGTCATAAAATATCGCTGGAACGTCACTGCGACTAATAAAATAGTAAGCTATAGCACAAATGCTAATAACATAAAAACAATACAATACAATACAATACAATGACTCTTTATTGTCCACCACAAAGAAAACAATACAGAAAAACAAGTACATGGAAAAAAAATATATAAGGTAAGCAATAGGCGGCCTTATCGCTTCGGAGCGATCTCTTCCAGGCAACCTTTTTACAAAAGAATGACAGCAAGGAATATATTACAGCAATATTATATTATTATGTCCAATGTAAAGAACGAAAAATTATTCTTGTTAGATAATAATAATCATATACTCATGACGATTCTAATGCATTTCTATTCCCCGTATTTGCTTTGTGATGATTTGTCTATTTAAAATTTAGCACGAGCTTTGCGGTGCATTAAAATATTCTGAGGAAACTTGCACACATCTGCGGAAGAATTCAATGGTGTGTGTGTTGTATACAATACGCTCTGGGTCCGCGTGGGAACTACGGCCCAAGTTCTCTCATTTAGAGGTAGGAGGAGGCCTGTGTCTGTATATACATAGGCTGAGGATGATGATGATGATTTGTTGGAGCTCTGGTAATAAATCATTGGTCAAACTATGTAGGTTATCTTACACTCCTCAGATAACTTCGCTGGTACTGCTTTGTATTTCTTTTGTTTTTTTTTCTATAAAGAGTTTACATACGTACTAATGAGTGGCGAGTGAAGACCATTTAAAATACCAAAAGCTTTTTAAGCCCCTGAAGTACAATGACACATCACAAATGCCGCCGGTACAAAGAAGGTTTTAATTTATGCGCGGGCGCTTCTCACTGAGACGGGAATTTTTCAAAATGCCACGCTGCATCCATCGATGCGAAAAAAGTTTATTTTTAAGCAAATTGCTGGGATAAATTGACTGTTTGAGAAAATAAAAGTATATGGAATTGCTCTTTGTTTTATACAATGATACAAGACAAATGTAGCATGTGAATTTGCAATAATTTGAATTATGACTTTGAAGAAAATTACAACGATCACGAACTCCAATTCGTAAGATGATATTTGTCCTCTTTTTCTACAAGAATTAAAAATAAGGTTTTAGGTTTTTTTCTGTCATTCAGTGGGGATAAACTTATCCTTACATAATTTTTAAATACAGGGTTTTTTTTTGGCAAAACGTAAGTAAGTATAATAATAATAAGTTATTCTGGAGTCTATGTACGTGTTACACCTTCATTATTTCCCTTGATGTCAAAATGTTAATGCTTTTATTAAAAAAATTGGGACTGTGATAAAAACGCAAAGATTTAATGCATGATCTATTTTTCATCATCCCAGCTTATATACGTCCCACTGGAGGGCACAGGCCTCCTCTCAGAATGAAAGGACAAGGATTATTTTTATCAGAAATAAATTATTTTCAGCTTTTTAGTTCTTTTTATTAACATGTTCTTAATAAAAGCTTGATTTAAAAAAATCTTTTAATGAAATTTTTAACTTTTTAGTGGCCATCTTCCAGCTCCATCTTCAGACCCTAGTTACCAATTTACCACCTAGGACTAACGTACTCGTCAAGACGAAGCAAACGAACCCAAACTCGATGGGGTTGTGTCATTTTATAATGGAGTGCCTATAGGCACCTTGCAGCTTCATCATCAGGCTCTGGTTACCATCTAGGACCAAAGCAATCGTTGAGACGAATCAAACGAGCCCAAACTTGACGGGGTTGTGTCGTTTTATTACAGAGTTCCCATGGCCACCTTCCAGCTCCATCATCAGATCAGCTCCATGTCACAATAATATTCCATTGTCACCTGATTTACAGATGCATGCAAAATTTCAGCTTAATCGGTAATCGGGAAGTGGGTCAAATTTAACTTTCAAGATTTGATTACAGACAAACATCGGGACAGGCACAGGTAAAATTAAATAAAAGCTTATAAAAAGCTCTGCAAAGCGGGCTCGAAATAATGAAAAATTTAGTTAGTTTTATAAAAACACCTGTAAAAACTATATTCGGTTTCTTTCATTAAACACCTATTCTAAAATATCAACCAGCTCTCGAAATAAGATTTCATATGTAAATAAAGTAATCTAAAAAAACATATTTGTTACTCCTAGCATACCTTACAAAACCCTATCCACATCATAAATTTTAAACTACTACACTCTCTTTAAAACCAACCAACTTGATACTTACAACAAACATAACCCTTTAACAACCACATAAAACAAACCACCCAACAGAGTCATAAACGTAAAAATACCAAGTATTTAACAATTGAAGGTAATTCAATAATACCGAGTACGTATACTGAGTAGTTGGAGTATTAAACCAACCGGAGCGGTCAAAGAAGGTCCAAAAGAAATGGAAAGTGTGGTCGACTGCCATTCTTATTGTATGTATGGAATTGCGTTTTTATATCTATGTATTGTAAAACCAGGAAAAAAAACAAATAAGTGGTACAACTGGTAAACAAGTAATAACCACAACCTAATAGATACTTACAACACTAGATGTATTATTGCTAATGCTTTGTCATCCTAAACGGCTAACATTAAATGACACTTGTCCTAAAAAATTTTTCAGGCTGTTTTATTTTCAGTAGCATAACATCTCCGATATGTTAAAAACAGCTCAAAACATGCGTGCGTCAAGTTGTACGTGTTAATCTGGTTGCTAGTAAAAAAAACCAAGCGATCTAATAATTCATTAGTATTGGCTACTTTCCTAACGAGTCAGTCTTTTAGATTATCAAAAAATATTGGACACGTATTTTTTATTTTGTCAATTAAACAAAAAATTACGAAGATATGGCGCGTTGAAGTTTCGCGTGACGTCACTTGTTCCTACACTTTGTATGAGCGTTTTAGGAACAAGTGACGTCACGCCTCGTCACGCGGAACTTCAACGCGCCGTATCTTTGTATTTTTTTGTTTAATTGTCAAAAGAAAAATTACGTGTCTAATATTTTTTGATAATGTAAAATACGGACTAATAAGAATTATTATTTTTTTACCTAGGAAACATCCCTATTGTATGTATAATAAAAAAGCCGTGATAGCCTAGTAGTTTGACCTATGGCCGCTCAAGCAGAGGGTCGTAGGTAGAGTCCGGGCTCACACCTTGGGTTTTTTTTTAAGATTTATGCGCAAAATTGTAGTTGAATTTTTATCACGAGCCATTCGCTGAAGAAAACAAAACTTGAAGCTTCTATGGTGTGTGTGAAGTTCCCAATCCGCTCTGGGCCTGCGTGGGAGCTAGAGCCCAAAGCTACTCATTCTCAGAGATCTGTGCCTAGCAGTGGGGTAAATTTATTCGCCTCAGATGATGCTGCCTCGCCCCCTAATGGCGGATTTTTGTAAGCAAATTAGTGCACATAACTCCTCTTTTGGCTTAATGCTCTAATACCGAGTACAAATACCAAGTACAAATACCAATAAAGCGACAATGGATGACAATGGCTGCGTCAGTTGTCGTTGGATTTATGGCTCGTCACTTAGACAATAAATAGTGATTTTCGCGTTTCTCTTCGACGTGGGGCCGTAGAACGTAAAATGCTGCGTTTGAGGGAATAGGCATTTTCTGCAATTTAATGTTGATATTTAATATATAAAAATCTCGTGTCACGGTTTTTGCTATCGAACTTCTCCGTAACGGCTTGATCGATTTTTATGAAACTCTTTTTCTGTATTCGGTAGGTCTGAGAATAGGTCGTAGGCAATTTTTCATACCCCTATTCTTCGCAGACGGAGTCGCAGGCAACAGCTAGGAAAAGCAGCCCCCTACTATTCCACCTCTTTGGCTTTGCTATTTAGACATTTCACTAATTTTTTGGTCATTGTTCGAGCATTTGAACCGCCTCTCTCCTGATCACATTAGAAAAAACCGTTATTCATTAGTGGTTCTTTATCGAGACGTTTTTTTACAACAATGATGGCAAATAATTACCGCACCGGCTTTAATTATAATACCGCAGGTATCACTCCCGTATTGCCGACCCTGCAAAAACTTTTTTATATCCCTGGCTCATTCTTCACTCATATTAACATCAGAACATCACCTCGTAGTATCCCTAGACCATTTACCTTCTACCTCCGCAGTCCCGCAAAGCACGTACCCATTGTATGGCATATAAGGCTGTGAGACGACTCGATATTTTTATACGAACCTTTGTACGCTGAAACAGGTATCTTAACTGTTATATGCAGTTCCGTGTCAGCAATTGAGACCGCAGCTTTATGTGGTAGTGTGGACGCAGCTTTATGTGCCAGTGTAGACATAACTTTATACTTGCCGAGAGTCATGATTAAAGCTACTTTAGACGGCTATAATGTAGTGTTATAAAGACATTAATAGTAGATTGTTCAACAAGGGACTAAAACAAGCTATAATGACACGAGATATTTAGCCACCCGAGCGATAGCGAGGGAGGCTATAATTCGAGTTGTCATTATGGTAGTTTAGTCTCGCGTTAAACACTCTACTTTTCACTTTGAATGCGAGGAAAAAAACGACGTACAAAATTACTTTTTTACAACGTATGCTCAATACGAGCAATGGACATCTGTTGAAAATTCAAATAGCAAAAAAAAATTATGCTGTCTTTTCTTTTCTTTTATATTTTTTTGTAAAGTGACGCTTTAAATGCTTGCATAATTAGCCAACAGATTCTAACTTAAAGACTATGTTAAAACTAATTGGACTATATATGCATGTAAGAATGATAATTGTTCATTCATTAGAATCGGCAAATAAATTAACCTAATTGATCTAACTAAGTTCACACACAAAATATATTGTTAACTGAAACACTTAACCGTGAATAAAGAAACGACAATTTAAGTTTATGTTCTATATGCCAATTCTTTGTTAAATTATATCTAATTATACTTTCTATTTACTATTAAATGCAACTGACATCGCATTATTTTGAAGTCACGCCATATTAACTTTCAAACGTAACTGCTCTATCTACCGTACACTCCATCCAGCACTGCTTTGCCGACAGTGCGGATTGCTATTTTATAGACAGAGCAGGGAACTGCTTTGCCGACAGCGCTTTTAAAAAAACAAAATAAAAAACATCTAAGCTAAAGGAAATCTTTCTTTAAATGCAGAATAAAATGAATTCATCTTTAATATTTTATGATTAAATAGATTAATATTCGTAATTATTCATCGTGTTTCACGAAATTATAATTTTTAAATATTTTTTATACAGTTGTCATTTTGAGGTTATTTCCACGCCCTAAAGGCTTCCACAGACCAAAGCGCAGGGCGCTACGGAGCGTCCGCAGCGCGCTTCGGTCTGTGGTAAGCTTTAAAATGGTCTATACCTAGTCACTGAAAATGGCGATAATCCTTCATTCACAAACACCGTGATTGGCAGTTTAGGGGTTTCCATAGTCAATTAAAAAAATTTTACTTTAATCCCTAGAGATCAAAAAAGAGCTTTAGTCCCGATATGCAGAGACTAAAGTAACATTTTAAGAGCATGAAAAGTGAAAAACACTTTATACAATGCTTTGCTTTGTCTACACTAATATTATAAAGAGGAAAGATTTGTACCTATTTTTGTATGTTTGTAATGAATAGGCTCAAAAAGTACTCGGCCGATTTAAAAAATTCTTTCACCAATAGAATGCTACATTCTTCCAATTTGACATAGGCTACATTTCATTTTGAAAAAAATTAGGGATCCTTGGTAAAATTTGAACAATGTAACCGAAGGTGTAGAAAAATGAGTCTTAAAATGTCTTTCGTCGAATGCGCTGCCGAAACTATTAGCGATAGAACAAAATAATGTACAACAATATTGAAGAACATCATAATGTCTACAAAAAACTCCGCGATAGCATATGTCCAACTATTGTAGTTATGTCACTACAACAACTTTTTTCATTTTAAACATTAATGAAAATGCTAACCAAATTCAAACCATGCTATTTATGTGTTTATATTAATCCTTATCCAAATAAATTATTTTATGGTCAAGACCATTTAACTACCTATAAAATAGTTTTCAAATTATTTAAATTGGACTTTCCATTCAAAAGATATTACGAATTAAAAAATTCAAACAGTAAACAAAACCGCCATAGCGCCGTGGCCGTTGTTTGCGATGCAGTCTGAAAAGCGCGCCGGGCATCGCGGCGGGCGGGGTGGAGGGGTCACTGAAATACAGGAGTGGGGCGTGCACGTCTGTAAGATAGGTAGCCGCTAAGATATAACTGTGGGATTTTTTTTAATATATAATTAATAAATAAATAATAAATAATATTTTTTTAATAAATAAAAATATTTGTGAAAAAAAGTGTTTTATATCCAAATTTCCAAAAATAAATAATTGTCTACCCCGTGCGAAGCCGGGACGGGCTGCTAGTTAAACATATAGTGTACTATGCCAGTACGATCTAAAAGAAGGGGTCCACTATAGTGTTCATTAAATGAAACTCCGTACAGTTGACATTCGGTTGCAAAGTATATTAAACAAAAAATCCACCTCTTTTTATAGTTTCTGAGGGAACCATACAACCAACCAATACAAACCAACCAAACGATAGCGCGATCTAACTCGCGTTTACCGCCATCTAATGGATTTTATAAAAACTAAATTAACGCTTACTGCGGAGGTCCATCGGCAAAGTAACGCCTGATACAATAAATTCTGTAATTCTAATTAAATACTTTCTTTAGGCCCGCAAGATGAATTTTGATAATTTCTATGGGATAAGTTAAAAACCGGCCAAGTGCGAGTCGGACTCGCGCACGAAGGGTTCCCTACCATTATCTTTACCGTTTTTTTTAAAAACGGCAAAAAAATCATGTCTGTTGTATGGGAGCCCCCATCAAATAATTGTTTTATTTTAATTTTAACTTGTGAATATATAACTAAATATTCTGTGAATATTTCAAGCGTCTACCTGATGCCGTTATCAATATCGAGTAAAAACGAGCAAAAAATCACGTTTTTTGTATGGGAGCCCCCTTAAATATTTATTTTTTTGTAATATTAGCGGCTACCGGAATACATCATCTGTTAAAATTTCAATTTCAGCTATCACGGTTCATAAGATACAGCCTGGTGACGGACGGACGGACAGACGG
Source organism: Archips xylosteana (assembly GCA_947563465.1). Lineage (NCBI taxonomy): Eukaryota > Metazoa > Arthropoda > Insecta > Lepidoptera > Tortricidae > Archips > Archips xylosteana. Next base: position 10,714,927 of record OX387361.1, on the reverse strand, counting down.
ACAGACGCACGAACAGCGGAGCCTCAGTAATAGGGTACCGTTTAACCCTTTAGGTACGGAACCCTAAAAACGAAATAAATTTACTAACTGATAACGGTTATGACGGATTTTAGATATTGTTTTGCTGGAATTCTACTTTATTCGACAAAAGAGATGAAGCTGTACCACAAATATTTTCATAAAACAATCCTTTTTTTTTTTTTTTTTTTTTTTTTTTTTTTTTTTTTTTTTTTTTTTTTATTCACGGAGTGGAAACACATTACGTGTACCCCCGGGCCCGGGGAAGCCCGGTTTAGGTTATGTGGGGCTCTCTCTCCCAACCCCTTCTCCTAATGAGAAGAAGTGGGAGAGCATACCCACTAAAACCACTCCGACGCTGACCCTCTTGCCGAGGTTGGTAGGCGCCGTGGGATCCCAAGGATTTCACCAAAACGACGCCTCCCGGCCGCCCCTGCTTACGCCGAGGCTACCCGCGCCAAAGGGGGGAGGAGTTGCAGCGTTTCAACCCCTCCCCCAGACATATAGGACCGTGCAATGCGGACAAAGGATCCCCGTCCCTCGCCCGCTGGTCCTACTGGGGGATATGACGGGCGGCAAATCGCCTACGCCTTACCCCCCTCCGTCTGCGCCGGAACAGGGGCGCGCGGGCATCGTCCTCGCGCTCCCGTTCCGCGGCCTCCTTTTGCGAGATTACTTTCTCGCAAAAGGAGGCGACCGCCTGCCAGGCCTCCTCGCTCTCCAGCATGGCTGACACGACGCTGGAAAGTGAGAGGTCGCTTCTCCCTATTTCGGCCACTAGCGCCTGGCGCTCTGGAGCCCAGCCACTGCACACCTCAAGGGTGTGTTGGGCGGTGTCATCGTCGTCGCCGCAATGGTGACACGTCGCCGAGGACTCCCTTCCAATGCGGTGCAGATAATGACCGAAACAACCGTGTCCGGTCATTATCTGCACCATTCGAAACGTAAGGGGACCGAACCCCCTCTCGATCCACTGGTCGAGCGACGGGAGGAGTGCGGCTATGGTGCGCGTTCCATAGCGGCAGTCCTCCAGGTTACTCTTCCAGCGATCCCTCATCCGACGCTCCACCATCCGGCGAGCATTGGCTAGCTCTCGGGGAGCTGGCGTGTCCCCTCTTTGCTGGGCCTCCCTACGGGACCAGTACGTCTCGGACACCGTCTGGGCGTCGATGTCCCAAGGCGGCGTACCAGCGAGGGCGCAGGCCGCCATGTGTGCCACCGTGACGTACGCCCTAACCATTCTTATGGCGCACATTCTCTGCGGCCGACGGAGCAGGGCTTTGTTGCGCTCTGTTAGCCGGCTCGCCCATATTGGTGCCCCGTAGAGCGCCATGCTCCTGACTACGCCGGCGAAAAGTCGCCGCACGGCACCCCTGGGGCCCCCCGTGTTGGGCAATAATTTGCCTAGTGCCGACGCGGTACCCACCAGCCGGGGAGCAAGTCGGGTAAAGTGCTCCCCGAAGTCCCACTTTCTGTCCAGGACAAGGCCAAGATACTTAATGTTGGCCCTGAGCTGGACAGATTCCCCCCCAATAGGGACTATGGTATCCATCGGCACCCGCCAGCCCGGCCCTCCGAAGACCATGGCTTCGGTTTTGGAGACCGCCACCTTTAGTCCCAGCATGCGGATGCGGTCGACCACCAGTTCGGCCGCAACCGCTGCCCTGCGAAGGGCTTCCCTCAGTTCACTTCCCCGCACAACCACCAGCGTGTCATCGGCATAACAGATGGTGGCCATGCGGGGAAGCTGAACCCCCCTTATGGCCCAGTCAAACCCGAGATTCCATAAGAGGGGCCCCAAAACAGACCCCTGTGGCACCCCGCAACTTATTTGCCTGGCCATGTGCTGCCCATCGCGATCGTAGAGCACCACCCTTTCCTCAAGGTAGTGCCCTACGATTCTCTGCAGGTACTGCGGTATTTTATGGTACCGCAGAGCCTCCTTTATTACGCTGTAGGGGAGAGTGCCGAAAGCGTTGGCAATGTCCAGGGAAACTGCTACTACACCCTCCCCTCTGCCGGCCGCAAGGTCATTAAAATCTTTAAGGGCCTGGATTGCGTCCAGAGTGCCCCTTCCGGCCCGGAATCCAAACTGACGCTCCGAAATGTTTGGGCCCACATCGTGTAAGTGCCGGATGATCCGGGAAGCTATCACCCTCTCGAACATCTTCCCGGAAACATCCAGAAGCACCAGTGGCCTGTGCCCAGAAGGAGAGTCAGCCGGGCGGCCCTCCTTTCGCAACAGGCAAAGGCGTCCCTCCTTCCACACCCTGGGGAAGCATCCTGTCTCAAGGCACTCATCGAGGAGATCCTTAAAACGCTTCCCCAGGTGCTCCAGGGCTAGCGGGATCACCCTTGCCGGGACGCCATCCGGGCCCGGGGCCTTCTTATTCCGCCTTAGGCGGTCGACCATGCCCACCATCTCGTCCTCGGTAATGCCGGGGACAGGGTCGTCGGGCTCATTTTGGTCCTCCGAGGGGGCCGACATCCTCGGGGGAGCAAAAGCTGGCGCCGGCGGGAAAAGGGCCTCCACCACTCTGTCCAGGAGTTCCGGCTCCATGGAATCCATTCATAAAACAAACCTAACCTAACCTCAACAATCTTACACGATTAAAAAAGTTCGTTTAACCAATAGTTTCATGGAAAATTTTAGTATGTATATTGTGACCATTATGTATTTCGTCCATTATTCGTTTCGTTACTCAGTAAAGGTAAACATGGCGAGGATAACTTTTTATTGTAGTGGTAGGGAATAGGGAAGGCGAAGAGGTAGGTACGAAACGCAGCAGGAGTACTGCTGCTTCACGCCGGTGTTCTGTGACAGGGTGGTACTGCCCCGGACGAGCCGGCCCAATCGTGATGCAGCGGCTAGCTACAACATGGCTCTACCACTACAATAAAAAGTTATCCTCGCTATGTTTACCTTTACTGTTAAAATCAAGGTAAGTTAATCCCACTGCTTATATTTGTTTTAGACGTGTACCTATTATAATGTAAGTACTATATATGCATGAGTAGATGTACTATTTTTGTTGCGTTTTAATTTTCTGATCCACTGTTGATGCACCACCTGCTGTAAACTAGTCTTTCCTTCATTCTGGTAAAGGGTTGCCTGGAAGAGATCGCTCTTAAGCGATAAGGCCGCCTATTGCTTACCTTGTATCTTTCTCTCTGTGTACCTGTTTTCTGTATTGTTACCTGGTGTACAATAAAGAGTCATTGTATTGTATTGTATTGTATTGTAAGTTTCAAATGTGATTTCGCACATTTTGAAAAACTTAGAAGCGCGCGTGCTCTAATCCTTGGTTTGGGAACTTCACACACACCATCGAACGCCAAGTTTTCTTTTCTTCAGCGAATGGCTCGTAATAAAAATTCAACCGCGATTCTGCGCATAAATCTCAAATAAACTTAGAGGTGTGAGCCCGAAATCAACCCACGACCCTCTGCTTGAGAGGCGATAAATCAAACCACTAGGCCACCACGGCTTGCTAGTAAAATCCCACCTAATTCAATTGCTAGACCTAATGGGTTCCGTAGAGGATGCCGTAGTCAAAGACTAGTGGCAATAACTCACGGTTAAACATAAAAGGTGTATTTCAATTGTTAAAACAAAGCCTTCTGCGCACGGGCAATAAATAATTTTAATGCGTAAATGCTTACTTAGAAGATTTATCACTGTCCGTGTTTACATTGTGAAGTGAAATATTGTTTTCTGATTTAAATACAAATAGTTTTAAAAAGATACTTACTTAGATAGTCACAGACGGTTCTGACAGAAAATCAGCGCTGCAGGCGTCTAACGCCTCAGCATAATGCTGAGTCAGCGACCGTTTCACTTTTGCGGGGACACACATGCTGAGCTGTGTATTGTACATGTTTATTTCTCCATTGTTTGTTATCTTTGTTTTTTATTTTGTGTGTACTTTCTTGTATATGTGTGTCTGGTAAAAGTGAATAAATGTCTTCTTTCTTTCTTTCTTTCTTTATACAGAACTAGCTGATACCCGCGCCTTCACTCCCCTGAAATAGATTAAAACTTGTTTTCCCGTGGGAAAGAGATATTTTCCCGTGGTCAAAAGTACCCTACGTCACTCTCCAGCCCTTCAACTATGTACATACAAAAAATCACGGCAATCCGTCGCTCAGTTTCGACGTAAAAGAAGAACAAACAAACACATATTAAAGGCCGCCTCAGACCAGGCGTTTGCATGTCACGCACCAGTTGTAATGAATGAAACTGTAAGAAAGATGGCTCACCATGTGCACGCATCTAGTGTGCCATACTTCCCATAGTTTCACTTACTACAACCGGTCTGCGCCGGCCTTAAAGTATGGATGTCTAAAAATGCTGGCGTGATCTTTTAACAGATAAAAAACTAAAATGTTTTGTAAGTTTTTTTGTATGGTGTATTACACTGAAATCATGGTAGCCTAGTAGTTTAAACTACGGCCTCTCAAGCAGAGGGTCGTAGGTTTGAACCTGGGCTCGCACCGCTGAGTTTTTCGGAATTTATTTCCCACGAGTTCTACGCTGAAGGAAAACGTCGTGGGCAAACCTGTACACACCTACGAAGAAATTCAATGGAGTGTGTGAAGTTGCCAATCTGCACGGAGCCCGTGTGGGAACTACAACAGCACAAGCTCTCTCATTCCGAAGAGGAGGGCTGTGCCAGGGCACTACAGGTAGTGGGCCGTATATGGGCTGGGAAGATGATGATGTATTACACTTGAGAAAGTTTGTTGTTACGAAAAGGTGGGCGAAAAATACCTAATTTAGAAAGTACCTAAGTATTATCTAAAAACCTTGGATGACCATTTCCATCCCAGCCTGTAATACGTCCCAGTGCAAAGCACAGGCCTCCTCTCAGAATGAGAGGGCTTGGGCCGTAGTTCCCACGCGGGCCCGGTACTAATTGGGAACTTCACACACACCATTGAATTTCTTCTCGGTTGTCTTCAGGCTTCCTCACGATGTTTTCCTTCACCGTAAAGCTCATAGTTTTTCGGAATTTCGCACATAAATTCCGAAAAACTCAGAGGTGCGAGCCCGTGTTTGAACCCACGACCCTCTGCTTGAGAGGCAATAAGTCAAACCACTAGGCCACCATTGGCTTTTATGCGAGTAAAAAACTAAAATAACTTGTTAATTATTTTGTAGGCTGCATAACGCAAAATTTGGAAAAGTCATAGCGTTTCGTTTCAAGCCACATGAAACCTCTATTCTCCTTACCTCAATCTCATTAAGTTTAAGCTCAATTAAAATAAAGGGTCCGTTAAAGGCCCCTATTCTTCAACTTCATCGTTAATTGTTGGTCAATTAAAATCCAACTGTCTTCCTTATTTTACCTCGGCGTACCTCGCAAATGAGAGACATAAATTAAACAATCGTATTTGAATGAAACGATTGAGCGTTTATGCCGGCGACAATTCTCTTTTGTGACGGAAATGGGTATACGTTTATCTATCGGTTTAGAATGCACTACACGAAGGAAACGGGAGAATAATTGTAATTATAATGCTTGGAGACGTATAAACCACATTACTCAAGCTACTGATTGTTAAGGAAAGAAAAAGATGGAAAAAACGTTTATTGCCACAAAAGACATTAAACATCGCATGTATTTATATATTGTTAAATACCTAATAAGGAAACGTCGTGGCATGAATGATGATGTTGTGACTGGTATAGAGGAAGGAATGTTAAGTTGGTTTGGGCATGTGGAGAGGATGGTTGTAGAAAGAATTACGAAAAGGGCGGAGACCTTAAGGCGAGCGTAGATGGAAATGTTGGATGAGACCAAGAAGGACATTTCATGGTCGGATTGGGGATGTCTTGAATCAGAATCAGAATCAGAATAATTTATTGTATAACTGTGTCACATACAATTAGGTGGTAGTACATTTTATATTAAAGGTAGTTTCAACAGTTACCCATTCCGGGCGTACAATATTGTTAGTAATATACTTAATGTAGTTTGGTACTTAAAAGTTAAGCCTAATTTTAATACTTAATGGCTATTTACAATTAACTAGTTCTATAATATTCTTTTATGTTATAAAATGCTTTATCTAAAAGCCAGGTTTTGAGCCTTCGCTTAAATATATCCCCTTCCATAACCTTTAAATCAACTGGGAGATTGTTAAAAACACTAATTAGCTGTTACATAGGTACTCTTTTTATATATAGAACTATTTACTTTCGGTAGCTGTAAATTATACTTATATTGCGTCCGTACATTTAATTTCAGTGAATTATGTTTTGTAAAATAATGGGATTGATTTTTAACGAATAAGCATAATTCCAATATGTAAATGCCGCATAGCGTCGTGAAGCGCTTTTCACTAAAAACTTTTCGAAGAGATTGTTCAGAATGCATACGGTAAATGGTTCTCAAACATGAAGAAAGGTCATGTCAAAAGTACCCGAAACCGGGGAGCGTGTATGAATACTATGAAATGACTAATAGTTATGGAAGCGAAAGATGTAATATCACCGTATGTATCAGGTGGAAATAAGTAGTTTCTGCCTACGCCTTTGCTGGGAAGGAGGCGTGATTGTATATACGCATGTATGTATTAAACTGCGTGGTGTTGTATCCGAAGATATATAGTTGGAATTTTATAAGCTGGGGGTTTAGGACTGCAGACCTCATCTGGTAAAGATAACATTGTTCTCGTTTGTTCTATTATGGACGCACTACAACGCCGACGATCCACTTGAGTACCGCTTACAATGACGAAAGGCTTCTTAATGAGTTAAGCTTTTGCATTTTCAACCTTGTAACTTAGAGAAGACGGTAGCTATTTGTTTGCATTTTTTGTTACTTTTCTGATTTGTTATTAGCGGTAGGCTTCAACAAACGAGAACAATGTTATCTTTACCAGATGAGTTCTGCAGTCCTAAACCCCCAGCTTATAAAATTCCAACTATACCAAACTCACTCTTCTGATGACTAATTATATGCCCGTGCAAGCATAACAAGAACACCGTGCAGAAAGGAGGAAATGTAGAAAGAGAGAGAAGGAAGTACATATATTGGACCTTTTGGAGCCGACAGTAAAATGTTAGAACTAAATGAGCTCGCTATTTTCTATGTAACTGTCTACATTTTGATATAAAATGCTTGAAAATGGCAGCAAATTTATATGATTTTCTTTAGTCGATTTGATCTGAGGCCGTATTTCTAACGCTTCTGACGCTTGCCTTCGCTTTCACTGTCTCATTCTGTCATCCTTTTATACCGTTTGACAGAAAGAAAGTGATTGCGAAGGCAAGCGTTAGAAACTTTAAACAATAAGCCTGCTGGTCATTCTATACGTATAATCTTGTGCTCTATCTATTTATGAAAATATCGCCAGTTCGAACTGGCCATTTCGAATAACCGCTAATTTTATAAGCAAAATCCCAATACGAATAGCGAACTCCACGCAATAGAAAAAACAAAAGGCAAAATTCAAAAATCGAATTCGCACAGATTATGCAAACGCGCACAAACAGGCGTACCAACATAACGCAACGTAATAAGCGGCGAGTAGCAAAGGCGCTGGCCGGTGTTAATTCGCGAGCCGCGGCATGACAGGCCGTGGATGCGGAGTACAAAAGATGCAGGCGGACTGGCTGGCGCGGAGTTTAGTGTGGAGCTGACTTAATTAAAATATAAAAACTAAAAACCCGAACTTGCTAAGTTTGCGTTACTAGTTCGGTACAGTCAAAGAAAATAAAATAGTGAAATAAACGGATCACTCACGTCTTTAAACGAGTTTAACTTGACATGTTTCGGGCCAACCCGTAGCCCTTATTCCCGTAGTCACACGTCACGGTGGCTGCCAAACGCGCACTGCGCGCTATCGCCTTGGTCGCACAGCCACTCGACGCAACTGACAGCGACACACAATTACCCCTGTTTTCATCATCACACGGTGAGTCTCGCGGTATTTTCATTTTTAAATAAAATAGTTCGTTAGAAATAAATAGAAGTCAGTGTTTTCCAAATTTTTCTTTTATTTGTGTTGTATTCTATCTGAGACCTTTCTTCCAGCCAAAGATACGTCATCATGATTAGGGTATACGTCAAGGAGAAAGACCAAAGGATTTACAGTTGCAAGGGACATAACTCGTTTGTAAAAAAACCGGCCAAGTGCGAGTCGGACTGTCTTAAAATAAAATTTGGTACAGATATATAGTTTACACGACAATACGAGTAAGTACGGTAAAAAAGTACAGTCAGCAAAAAGCTTTTAGTATTAAATTTGTCATCGACATCATCCCAGCCTATAACGTCCCACTGCAGGGCACAAGCCTCCTCTCAGAATGAGAGGGGTTGCGCTGTAGTTCCCACGCGGGCCCTAAACTAAAGCTTATTGTAAATTTCAAATGTAATCTCGCACATAAATTCTGAAAAATTTAAAATTTCGAGCCGGAATTTGAACCCACTATCCTCTGCTTGAGAGACCATAGGTCAAACCACTAGGCCATCACGGCTATTAAAATTAATCGTGCTGATTAAATTTACAAAAACTGATTTAAGTTTATTAAAGAAACTTGTTTATTTCATAAGCAAAAGCGTATCCTCCCTAATCCAGCGTCAGAGCGACGTGCGTGCGACGGGCTATAATAGTCTTGATATTTTCTTTATCTCGGTTCTCAGTCCCGGGATACTATTACCAGTTTGAGGATTATTCACAAATATTACGATACCAGTGTTGCCAGGCTTATTGTGGGTTTAGCACACTGGTGTTTACATTAACAAGAATAAGAATTATTTATTTAGCTGACAAAAAAATATATACCAATGTAGTTCACAAATAACTTAAATTTTACTATCGCCATTCACCTTTGAAAAAAAAGCCGTGGTGGCCCAGTGGTTTGACCTATTATGGCCTCTCAAGCTGAGGTTCGGGGGTTCAAATCCCGGCTCGGGTTACCTATCAAAATTTAGAAATATTTTTTTCCGAATATTTAAGAGGGTTTATACCTGCTGAGCTGGCAACGTTGCATTTTTGTTAGTTTTTCTCGATTATTCCATAAAAATTGAATGAAAATTAAAAATGTTTTGAATACAAATTGTTCTAATATATAAGTTAATGTGTCTACTGCAATAATAAATCGTGATAAGACTTTTATTTTCTTTAAAAACGAACAAATTATTACCTAACGGTTTTTAAAGAAAATAAAAGTCTTATCACGATTTATTATTGCAGTAGACACATTAACTTATATATTAGAACAATTTGTATTCAAAACATTTTTAATTTTCATTCAATTTTTATGGAATAATCGAGAAAAACTAACAAAAATGCAACGTTGCCAGCTCAGCAGGTATAAACCCTCTTAAAATCCCGAATGCTTCATTTATCCGAATGCATTTTTTTCTGAAACTGTAAATATTTCAGGATTTTTATAAAACAACCCTAACCTAACCTAAAGGGTTCTACACGATGGTCCTGAAATAAATCCTGAAATATTTACAGTTTCAGAAAGAAATGCTTTCGGTCAAATGAAGTTTTCGGGATTCTAAACCTTCTGAAATATAATTTTCTAAACATCGATAGGTTCCCTCCGGCTCGCTTCTCTCAGTTTATCAGAATTTATGTGCAAAATTAATTTGAAATTTACCACGAGCTTTACGGTGAAGGAAAACATCGCGAGAAAACCTGCATACACCTGTGAAGTAATTCAATGGTGTGTGTGAAGTTCCCAACACGCACTGGGCTGATATTTGGTACATGTATAGTATTGAGGGTCATAGAAGTCCAATGAGAAGAGATTTTTGAATCTCCAGTGAGATAGGGAACAAAGGGACTTTAATACATTGACAGCTGATTAAGAGACTTTGATATTTGGCGCGTGGGTATTGGATCCTTGAAGGTAGCTAGGATTTTTCAAAATTGCCGGGGCTTAGGGACTAAAAGGGATTTAAGTATATTTTTGTTTCGATGTGGCGTTGTGTCTTGGGGTCATTGGTTAACGGTATCAGCTACCTTACTAAAATCGTTAATTTTACTACCTGGGCGAACAAAATTGCGGAAGAAGCTAGTTAGTTTGCATATAAATGTTCAACACTAATTTTAAAACAATTTGTATGTGTACTTTACGACAGTACAGCATGCTAGGCCTGCAGGGGCGTGTTAACGAACTAAAGCTGATTTCGCAAAGGAAATGTTGGAATAGAAATTATCCAGCCAGCCTAATTATGATTTGAATGGGGAAGTATTATAATTTACGCAAGTTTATAAGTTTTCTTTGATTTTCCCACGGCTTTACGAACCAAGTTTAAGGATTACTTAAAAGCGAAAAAGTTTTTCGGGTGCGCGCCGGTGGGATTCGAACCCACGTCTCCTGGGTATGCGCCCCAACACGGGTGTTCTACCAATTGAACCACGTCGCATCCAACCGACTTCCCGAAATTCTTAATCGTTTACATACTCCAACAGTGGCGTGTGGTAACATCCATCGCAAGTATTAAGAAGCTACGACTCCTACGTTTTACATTGGAAACAGGAGACGTGGGTTCGAATCCCACCGGCAAGCACCCGAAAAACTTTTTCGCTTTTAAATAATCTTAGATTCGGTGAGCAGCCGTAGTGCTAATAAAAAATAAATAAAGTTTAAGGAAATAGGCTATTTGACATCACCAATAAATTGACATACTTTTTATGGAAAACATTTTTTCTACTTTTGTACTTTTATCTGATTTTTCCTGGTCACGAACAATTAAATAAGAACATAGATAGACTTCAGAAAAGTCTATACTCTATTCCCCATAACAGCACTTGTGTCGTAATGCCGTTATAACGATACGCCTAGCCACAGATTATTAAAGAGTAGGTTACACTCAACACTAAACCCCAGTTTAGACCTGCAAGGAAAACCGTGCAAGTTGCACTACACTTGAGCGATTTTTCTTGCAGGTGTAAACTCTGCTTAAAACAAGCAACTAAATTCATGCGCTTTTTATAAAAAATATAATTTTCCGCTGTATTTTTTTACTGCCAACATAAGAAAAATGTATTTATTAATATCAAATGTCAATTAAAAACAAAGTTTACCATAGAAAATCACATCTGTCAAATATAATATAAAACATTTTTATATTTTTCACTGGCTCCGTTCGATTACTGTTTGCTTTTGCCATAATTAAACTTAATAGAAGAAAACATGGATGAAGTAGAAAAAATATTGTATGCAACAGTGTATAATTTGGTTTAAACGGCTCGTGCCGTCTTTCATTGCACCTCTCGTCACTCGCCTTTTAAGACCTCACTTATACAACCATTGCATAAAATACAGGGATGGGTTATAACATCTAGCAGTTTTTTATTTCTGAAACCGTGAAATTCTCGGGTTTCAATAAAACGGCATCGTATAGAACTCATTGGATTAGGTTAGTTTTGTAACAATTTTGAAACCTTTACTTTAGAGGGTTTAGTCACTTTTCAGTAGTTTGGAGGATAATTTCTCCAAATAGGTTGAGGTTGAGCAGCTAAAAAAATATAGTCTGTTATTTTAGACTACTCTCTAACATGTACCAAAATAAATCAAATCGGAGAGGACAGTTGGGTACTTTTCCTTGTCAGCAAAAACTACTCTACTAGGTACATGATGAATGCCCTATGCAAAATTTCAAGCTCTTAATTCCAGTAATTTCAGTGTCAATCATTGGGTCAGCTTCTTTTCTGTTTCTAGATTAAAACCTTTTTGATTGAAAACAATACGACCCAGTGTATCTTCGCCTTTAATCTCGTCACTTTGTCGCATGCATACAGACAAAGATAGCACTAAGTGTGCGATTTCATTCCATGCCCTTTACCTTTACCCGGCTATCTTGCTTTTCATAACTCATAAATTAGACAAGTTAGTAAGCGTAGGGTTATCTCCAAGAATAAAATGGTATGATTTGTTTAAGATACGTTGCAAAGTTTTGTCCATATTTGTGGTATTTTGGTGTAACTGTGCAAGTAAATCGTGGAATCGTTGTGGTTTGACCTATTGCTTTTGTAGCAGAGGGTCGTGGGTTCGAGTCCGGGCTCGCACCTCTTGAGTTTTTCTGAAATTTATTTGCGGAATTAAGGTAAACGTACCTATGCTCGACACCCCATCGCCCAGTAGATGACACCCATCTGTCACCTCTCTTACTATGACATAAGATTGAAGGTGCCGTGTATTGGGTCAGTGTCGAGCGCAGGGACGTGTACCTTACTATTCTTTAGCACACGAAACGTATGTACATACGTAAATTTACCATACGAGGAAACCTGCATTTACCTGCGAAGAAATTCAATGGTGTGTGAGAAGTTCCCAATCTGCGTGGGAACTACGGCCCAAGCTCTCTCATTCTGAGAAAAGGCCTGCGTCCTGCAGTGGCTAGGATGATGACTTGATTTTTAACCCCCGACACAAAAAGAGGGGTGTTATAAGTTTGACCGCTATGTGTGTGTGTCTGTGGCATCATAGCTCTTAAACGGGTGAACCGATTTGGATGCGGTCTTTTTTAATAGAAAGCAGGTTTCTTGGCGATAGTTCTTAGATATGTTTCATCAAAATCGGTTCAGCCGTTTCAAAGTTATCAGCTCTTTTGTTAGGTGCGGAAGGGATCTTAGACGCATAATGGGCATTGACTTAACGTTCAAACATAGGTAGGTACGAGTGACATAATTGCGTTGGGGGTTTTTAAAATTTTCAATTTATAGTTATAATTTATGACCCTTTCGTTTATAACCAGCGATGTATGTAAAATTGCTTTCATCGATGCTGAGAGCAATCTTCAATGGGTAATCTGCTCATAAATCCAAAGCGCATATCGGGAGTAAATGAAAACGAATTATAATATAAAATAATATGCATTAATCTCACCAGCTAATCAATTCTGTGGCTAGCTAGATTAAATTGATTATGATTTATTTTCCTAGTTAATAACGCGGGAACTGAAGATATAATTGAACCATTTTAATTGTAACGAACAGGTTGCTAATTGCGATCGTGAAGGGTTAAGGAATACAGTTATTAAATCAGGAAGTGTCAGTTAACGAAATGGGAGGAGGTGAAAGAAAGTTGAACTATTTAACTTGGATTTACGTGTGGCATAAATTAACATAAAAATACTACCGAATTGATAATCTTTTCCTGTTTTTGAAGTCGTTTGAAAATAGTACAGTAGTAAACGTAGAATACTTACAAAATAAAATAACAAAACTTCAGTATTTCGTGCAAATTTAACGGACTTTTTTGCATGCTTTTAGGGTTCCTTACCCAAAGGGTAAAAACGGGACCCTATTTACTGAGACTTCGCTGTCCGTCCGTCTATCCGTCTGTCACCAGGCTGTATCTCATGAACCGTGTTAGCTAGACAGTTGAAATTTTCGCACATGATGTACCTATTTAGGTTGCCGCTATAAAAACAAGTACTAAAAATAGAATAAAATAAATATTTAGGGGGGCTTCCATACAACAAACCTGTTTGTTTTGCTCGTTTAAGCTCACAACAGGTAGACGCTTGAAATATTCACAGAATATTTAGTTATAATATGCACTTTAAAAATAAATAACTATATTAAAATAAAACAAATATTTAAGGGGCTCCCATACATCAAATTTGATTTTTTGCCGTTTTTATAGATAATGTTACGTAACCCTTCGTGCGGGAGTCCGACTCGCACTTGGCCGGTTTTTAAATTGCTCAAAAGAAACTTGAGATAAACCAACTAATAAACGCAATTTACTTAATCAAACAAAACTAAATATGGATTAAAAAAAATAACGTGTAGGTAATTAAGAGGTCTTATTCGAACGTGCCAGTAATCAACAGTTACAACATTTTTTATGGTAAAACAATCAGGATAACAGCACTATTAAGAACATCATGAGCATTATTTACTTATTCTAATGTATCCAATTAAAATTTTCCCAGAACAACTTGTGCGTTTTTAACCAGCGCGTACGCATTCAGATCATTATACATTTAATTAGGCCTCATGCTGAGACGTTGATTGAAAAATCTCGTCTTCAAGCCTTATGTTACGGATTGTGCAAGATGAGTTACCTACATGTTACGCTTTTTGTAACATACGTTGATGTTACAATAATGAATCAGACTAGACAGTGGCAGCTACGCGATATATCAAAGTCTGTGAAACGAATTATAAAAAGAACCAAACCATTTCAAATCCATTTTATCATATAGAGCCTGTCTACATCGAGCACAATGAAACAGAAGAAACGATTGAACAAACACAAATAAATATGCTTAATGAAAATTGACACCACGACGAAGCTAGAACGAACAAAAAGCTGTTATCCATTATTGAACTACAAATAAAAACAATCGTTGAACTAATCACGCACACTGCTGTAACTGTTACACGCATACATAAATAAATAAATGAAGACAGGACGGCAGGTGGAGTCACTGATTCTTCGCAGATAATTTGCCTAACTGGTTCTTAGTCTGACACGTTGCCGTACCAAGACAAGAATCTGCAGCTACTCTCTGCCAAAACTCCAAATCCATTGCTGCTCCCACCTGAAAATAGTCTCGAGCTGTATCTCAAAACCCGCAATGCTCGTTGATGTTTTAGGATAGTCGCTGGATGTTTTCTGTAGAGTAATGAAAATGATGTTCGCTGGTCAGTAGCCCCATATGTCCGGTGATAAGGGAGTAGCTTGCGACATTTAATTATTATGATTATGGTTATTTCAGGGAACATTGTGGTCTTTGTTTCTTACTGGAACATATTACGCAGGCTGTTATATTCTTAGGGGTTTATGGTACGGGATTTTGTAAAACATGAATGTAAATATTACATAATGATGCTCATAGAGAAGAACAGGATGATCATGATTTTTTGCATATTTTACAGAAATTTATCGCTTGTTGGTCAACGTTTATGAAGGCTTAAAATAGTCATAGCACGATCAGTTGCGGCGAGCCCAGGCCTAGTAGGCCTTAGGCCCAGAAAAAAGATGGTGGAAAGACTAAATAGCACAGGTAATGAAAGCTACGTATATAACTAGGATATAACTCAAAATAAATAAAAAACTGGCATTTTGCTCAACGGTTAGCATAATCTTCATCATCATCTTTATACGTCCCACTGCAGGGCACAGGCCTCCTCTCAGAATGAGAATTATTCTTCGCAGATGTGTGTAGGTTTCCTCACGATGTTTGCCTTCATGTAAAGCCCACGGTAAAGTTAAAATGTAATTTCGCACAAAATTTTTGAAAAACTTAAGAGGAGTCTCGAACCCACGACCCTCTGCTTGAGAGGCAATATGTCAAACCACTAGGCCACCACGGCTTTACCTTACTTGCTGCTATTTTTTTCGTAATTCCCAATTCATCCTGTTTAACAAACAAGTTTGATAAGTTAATCCTTAAAGTTAATAAGTACTATCTCATGATAGGCCCGGAGACAATGGGCATGGCGAACAGCGAGCAGCCAATAGCCGGACAATGGCCAATTAACGCTCGCCACAATTAAATCAAGTCTTGCTATTAC
This sequence comes from Archips xylosteana, assembly GCA_947563465.1. Lineage (NCBI taxonomy): Eukaryota > Metazoa > Arthropoda > Insecta > Lepidoptera > Tortricidae > Archips > Archips xylosteana. The sequence goes on along the minus strand of OX387361.1, from coordinate 10,699,411 downwards.
AAAGGCTTCTTGGGACGGTTATATCGACAGGGATGATAAAACCTCCTTAGGAAACGATATTTTTTATATCCTCTTGTAAGAATCAAAGTACAAACTGATAACAAGATTCATATGAATATTTTTTATGATGTATAGTTATTGCCTAATTTATTGAATCAGGCGTTACTTTGCGGAGGTCCACATCAATGAACTGAAACAATTACTTTGCTTACCCGCGACCTTAAAGTAAGATTAATTCCAGAATCGATTATCTGGGACTTTTTTTTTATAAAATAGTATTGACGTCGGTTAAGGAAAAAGTTGACGTTGTCTAAAGAGACGCGACCATAAAGTCAAATGTTCTAAGAAAAACAGTTTGATTGTTAAGTCGATCGCATTATTGTCCATTCTTCAAGCCTAGAGGAATCTTCGTCGTCATACTTCTAATACGTGCAGCGGAGACACGCTGCATCGGAGCTGAGTATATCGGAGCTACGACGACATGTTCCCTCCTCGAGGCTGGAACAATCAAACTGTTCTTATGAGAACATTCGACCTTATGGTCGCGTCTCTTTAGACAATGTCAACTTTTTCCTTTAGCGACGTCAATCACCTACAATAGTAAGAACTTGATTTTTCGTATGTTTTGGGTATCTCGAGAGTCACTTATATAGGTAAGCTATATTTTATTTCGATCTTCCCACAGACTGAGATACACGCTAGATAAACATTAATCTGTTCATTGCAATTAAAAAATTGGTACAGGTTTTGCTAAAATACTTAGTTATAATCTTTAATTACCTATTTAAGATTTTATTAACTAAGGAGCGCGAAGGGGACGCCTCTATGTATGTAACTGAACGAGGAGCAAAGCCGACACCTGTCCGATGGCAAAGCTGAACGCGTCGGAATGTCACACCCCCTTCCCAACCTTCAGCACCTCCTCTACCCCTAGTCCATCCAAAAATTGTCTAATTTTAAATGGACCAATCGAAAGGAAGGTATAAATAAAGGGTAATATCCTCTCCAGCATCTTCCCAGCTACTCGCCCACACGTCCGCTCGCATTGTTCCGTTCAATCGAACCAAGTTATTATTGCAGATAATGCTTTATTTATTAAACCACGTGGGAACATTGTTCGGGTTGTTAATGAAATTTGCCTCATTGTTTGCGTACAAGACGAAAAAGGGCCCGAGAGAATGTTAAGTAATAATGTATGGCTATAAAATTAATTCGTGGGGTTATTTTAATTAAAAATTGCTCAAGGCTTATGGCAGTCCTTTCTTAGTCTAAGTACTTAAAAAAAAGACTGATAATGCACTGTTTTTGAGACGTTTCGTAATAATTCGAAATTGCATGCTCGCGAACAGAATACTCGCGAAGCGCCAAAAAAAATTACGTATTTTTTAAAAACGCTTTATGTAATTATTTATTGTTTCTTTCAGTTTCGTTCCAAGTTACATTCTAGAGACTTTCTCAAATGTCAAAACGGGCTCCTTATTTTTTGACGACTATAAGAAGCTAATGGAATTTTATAATGAAATTTCGCACATGAATTGTGGAAAACTGAGAGATTTTCCAGATACCTATGATCTACTTGAGAGGTCGTAGGCCAATAGGCTACCGCTGCCGTAAAATCATTGTTATACTACCTATGACATTGTTATATTACCTATGACAAAAAAAAAATAATTTACTTATGATGTTGACGGGACAAACAGTGGTTACGTAAATAAGTAATAAGGAAAAATAAAATAATTATTTTATTATAAATTCTGGAGTAAAATAAATTTACACGTACACTCTCTACATCTCTTTCACACACACAAACTCACACACACACACACACACACACATGCGTGCGGACGAGCGCACTCACACTCTAACACACTTACCTTACACATATCCATACCATTCTCATACTCATTAACTCATTTATGTGGATTCAAAAAAATAAAAAAAATATATATCTATGTACTTATATATATTTTAGCTTGATAGCTTGATTTGTAAACTTGTTGTATCTGTGTTAGTATAGAGTATGTTTCGCATAACTGTATGCCTGTGGACATCTGTTATTGGCTTTTTGTCTAGTACTTAAGTCTCATTGTAATGTATTGTATTGCTGTTGATGCCCCAAATAAATAAAATAAAATAAAAATAAAATGACATTGTAATATACCTATGACATTGTAGATTGTATACAAAGTTGAAATGGGTTAGGTACACGGGTGAGGCCGTTCGTACATTACGCTAAGCTACGCTTCGATACTCGACGATTTTAGACTCTACGCGACTACCGAAGTACAAACTCATAGAGGTTCGTACATCACTATGAGATTGTATGGTAAACGTACCAATGCACGACACCTCAACGCCCAGTAGATGACACCCATCTGTCACCACTCTTGATAGCTAGCCATACGCGCACGGATATGCCCCGATCTGCCCAACAGGCGCGTCTGTTGGGCAGATCTGTGCTTGTAATAGTATGGCTAGCTAGCTACTATGACAAACATAAGATTGAAGGTGCCATGTATTGGGTCAGTTCGAGCACAGGAACGTTTACCTTACTGTGGTAGTCGCATAGAGATTAAAATCGTCTGGTCTGGAAGATTTCCGTAGCGTAGGTAATGTACGAACGGCCTAAAACAAGTACCGGTTAGTATCCGGGAAAGTTAACCTTTAAAATTGGCTTCTAATTATTATAGCCACTTGTAATGTGTTTGGCATCTTTAAAGCTGTTTTACGCTTTGACAATTTTAAAGATAACGGACACAGCTTTAGAAACTAGTCTTTGACTGTGGATTCGTTTGCGTGAACCATTAAATTAATCCTAGTCCATACTAATGTTATAGCTGCGAAGTGTGTTTGTCTGTGTGTCTGTACCTTTTCATGCTTAAACCTACACTGACGCGTTTCGAACTCAACCAGAGCTCGTCTTCAGAGTAGGTACCACAACCGTACGCTATGCTACCAAATGTTAGACTCAAAGTATAAGTTAAGTAAGTAGTGTGTAGTTTGGTGGTGGTGATAGTTGGGTTTGTGTAATTTGTGTGAGTTCGTACAGTGTGGAGGTGGAGGAACTGCATGAACACGCATTTCTTGAATAAACGTAACTATCGTAAGGTCGCGGGTGAGCAAATTAATTGCTTCAGATCATTAATATGGACCTCCGCAAAGTAACGCCTGATTCAATAAAGTGTAACCTCCCCTCTTGCGTCAGGGATTAAAAAAATCAAATACCCCGTTGTCTTAGGTTACAAAGCGCATTAGTATGAACAAAATCACACCTGCCTTTAAACGATAAAACATCTAGAATGGCAACGGATCGGCTAGCACAAACGGTTCACCGGAAGCGAGATAATATTTTAATTGGCGTGAAAACTCAATAATTGAAGATAAAAATCAGCGCCGGAGACCAATTACTGCAGTGTGTGGCACTATGCATCTGAGTTGTGGACGTGTGCTAGGGATGCCGGGTTTGTTATCGATAAGTTAAAATTTTATCGTGGAATAAATATCGTGCTATTTTAGATCCATCTGCTGCGTGCCCTGCTGGCCGTGGCCTGCCCAGCCCCATTTCGGCTTGGCAGCCTTACATCGATAATGCGTTTTGGAGTGCAGGGTATAAATAAATAAATATCACGGGACAATTCACACCAATTGACCTAGTCTCAAAGTAAGCTAGGCGAGCTTGTGTTATGGGTACCAGGCAACGGATAAACATACATATCGATACCTTTAGGTTCAATTGGCGTAAAGGACAAAATGCCGAAAATGAGTTATATATACAGTTTTGTTCAGAATTTCAAGCTCTATCGATCTGTATACTTAGAATTTTGATATCTCGCAAAATTTGACCTTTACACCCCAGAATTTTCCATAGCTCAACATCAAAACTGCTTTGTTTAGTGGGTGTAAATATCACACTCAAAATCACATGGAATGTAAAGGACGTTATGAAATATAGACCACGACGTAAAGTCCTGATTTTATACACGTTGCCCTTTAAGACCTATATTTGGAGCTTTCTTTTATTATTCTGTCCTTTACGACCTTTACTGTTCTTCATTTACGTACTATATTTACTTCATAACGTAGCTAAACTATGGGCGTAAAGGACGTATATTTTTTTCCTAGCATTATACAACGTGGTTTAAAGCACTTACATAAATACCAAGGTATATTTATGATGCAGCGTAAAGGACTTTTTAATGCTTTAATACTCTTTTTTTTGTAAATTGGTGAACTTGATGAAAAAAATTAAAGGCGTAAAAGAGTTTTCCATTCCTGTAATGATGTCATAACGTAATTAAATCAAGTTTTAATAGGTTTAGTTTGTTTAAACATTTGATGTTCTTCTATTTTCATTATAATTGTACTTTTCTTACTAATAAAAGTTTGCGTCGTAACAAAACATGCGACAGTTTTGCGCGGTAAAAAATTCCTCATGCCGGTTGTCTCTGTCATCCTCGCAATTTTGTTTTTTATCAGTAGTAAAGTCCTCCACAGACCGCAGCGCAGGGTGTGCGCGCGACGCCGACGGAGCGTGCCCAGCGTGCTGCACAACACTGCCGGTGTATGTCACCGTATATATGGTTTAGTGTTATAGACCGCGCTAGGCACGCTCCATCGGCGTCGCGCGCATGCCCCGCGCTGCAGTTTGTGGTGGCCTTAAGAGCAAGATAGGTGATGGGTCGATGACGGTACGGACTTATACCTAGTCCCCGATGCATACGCATGCAGATCAGATGATTGTTTTGTTTAGTTCAGTTATTATTATAGAAATATTTTCTAACGCTGTTCGATTGAATTAGTATCGAGTAGTGTTTTTGAGGCAAGTCGTCAGCAGTCGTCTACAGTGACATTGCAGTAGACGAAATAAAAAATTTCTGACGAGTTACTTTAAAGAATTTTTGCGTTATTCTTACTACCTACTTGATACTAACTCGTTTATTTAAGGTCTACCTAAAGCTAGTTTGTCATTTCTGAGAACCAGTTTATTAATATCAAGTTACAAAACAATAATTAGTAAGGTTTTATCCGGAGAGATTTGTTTATTAGAATTTGTTTTGATTTATACTGGATGATTTTGTGTTACGTTAGAGCTGTAGGTATAACATACCTGATAATTAGTTCTTACACAAAGAAAATGACGTTATTAAATTCCTAGTAGGTAAAGTAATTTTGTGATTGAACCTATATTGTGTAGCGTTTCTCTAGTAAAGTGCATTTAGCGAATACCAAAGTTGACTTTACAGCGATTTCTTACAGACTAACGACTCCATCCTTTCATTCACGGCATACCTTGATTAACCTACCTGTTTTATTACAATAATAATAAAATTCCATGGATGTAATTATAATATTTTCAAGGCGTAAAACGTTTATTGCATGTATTTAATGATTTTTTATGCTACTACCAACTACTAAATTATTGGTAAGTAACTACCAACGAATAATTACGACAAATGATGAATATTTTCGCATAATATATTCCTGTAATGATATAAATCTAAGGAAAACAATATAAATTTAGTAAGTTATGGTGGTCTATACACCCAAAAATTGCATTATTTTTTACAAAAATGACCTTTACGGCCAATCAACCAATCAACTATCTTAAATTTCTTAAAATGGTGTGGTCGTATGTGACTTTATAACGCTTTTTACCGTGGTGTAAAGGACACTAACTTTTTAAGTTTCATATTTAACGTAATAGGTACCAAATAACTACATAGAGACAAGAATTCTAAGCACTTTTCTCATATACATCGAAAATATAGGTCAACAAAGAAAAAAGTTACAAAAGTTATTCTAAAAAAAATTTTGTTTTTTGGCTCTCCTGAAAAGTGCCATTTTGTCCTTTACGCCAAATGAACCTAAAGGTATCGATATATAGATAGATACATACTTAAATACATATTAAACACCCAAGACCCGGGAACAAACATTCGTATTTTTCACACATTAATCTGCCCCGACACGGGAATCGAAGCCGGGACCTCAAGCTTCATAGTCAGGTTCTCCAACCACTAGGTCATTTATGTGGTCGCTATATGCTTGGAAAAGGGTTAAAAGTGATTTTTTCGATATTATTTGTTCACAACCCTACCATCAGCTCGTGCGGTTTTTCAGCGGGCACGGCGGCTCTAACAACTCATTAGGCGGCGGCTTTGAATTTGTGCCAACCCTGACCGAGAGTTAATTGTTTTTATTTGTTTTTTAATGGAATAGGATTGGCGAAAATATTATTTAAGTATGTATAAATCGATGTAGCTTAGAACATTCAATCAACTGGAGACAACAATGCAGCTTTTTCTGTAAACTTTTCTAGACGGCTGAAATTCTGCATAGAGATTGCTTTTATGATGTCAGATGATGATCATGCATGACAGATTGGATATAATCTGGATTATTTTAGGCACTCAAAAGCTATATTTAATTTCAGCACACAACTTGACGTTTTAAGTTGACCAGATTAAACATGGCTGTCTGGACACACAGGCTTTATTTTGACAGGTCCCGTCGTGACTATAAACTGATTCGACGCCTGCCAATTTACTTGAGTAATATTTTGTTTTATTATTAAAGGGAGGTAATTCGTCTGTTCATTTTTAGAGTACTACACCTCTAAAATAAAAACAAAAACTTTTCATATTTGTGATTTAAGTTTATCTGTGTGAATTTCTGTGTATTTTTTTGTATGTATTTGTGTGTCTTCTTGTGAGAGTAAATAAATGTCTTCTATCTGTCTTTCTTTTTCTTTGTTTTGTAAAGTCTCAAACGCACTTACACACGCTTGCAAATTTTCGCATTCGTTGTTAGTAAGATGCGGAAGTGAGTGAGCATCTGTGTTTGTTATTCTTTTACGTTAAAATAGCCAACAAGATGGAGCGACAACTGGTGCCGCACCGCTCCGTAAGTGGAACCTATGTTCAGCAGTGGACGTCTTTCGGTTGAAAATATGATGATGTTGATGATGATAGTTAAATCTCGGAAGAAAGAGATACAATACTTTTATCCAGCTATTTGTATACTCATGATCTAATTCTATTCCGTAATTTAAGCGTCAAAAGTAGTAGACTAACCTTTATAATTGTAAGGATTAATGCCGAAATTTAAAATAAATTCGAAAGCAGATTTTTCCTAAAATATTTCCTCCAATTAAATGTGAAATGACAAAAATCTGGTGGAAGAGGAGCAATTGGGTATTTTATCGCGGTATAGCTGACAATTTTTGTCGACTACGACAAAATATTCCGTCGTGTATCGATACAATCGCTGCTGTTTCGTATATCGAGTGCTCATCTGCCGTGGTACTAAGGTTTTTCGACAAGAATTCAAAATGTTTATTATTATAGCCGTGGTGGTCTAGTAGTTTAGCCTCTAAAGCAGACGGTTCTTGCATGGTTCGAGTTTGAGTTTTTCGTAATTTATACCCAAAATTACATTTGAAATTTACCATTAGCTTTTTGGTGAAGGAAAACATCGTAAGGATACATATACACACCTGAGAAGAGATCCAATGGTGTGTGTGTGAAGTTCCCAATTCGCACTGGGCCCGCGTGGAAACTACGACCCTAGGCCTCTCATTCTGAGTAAGAATTTTGGAATGACGAATAAACAGCTCCATGGTTATGTAACTGTAAGTTTAAAAAACTATTAAATTAGGAAGTTTCACAAAACTTATGTTTGTGTTTTCTATTTTAGGTTCTCCGCCGAGTACCGTGCACCGAAGCTACCGAATAACGACCAATCGTTAGTGTCTTTTTCAACCTCAACATTGCTGCATTGGCAGCACCATCGATAGTAGCGAAAAATTGATTGATTAATTAATCATGTACCAATTGGTTTCATTATTTTCATTCGAGTTTCACTGGTAGCCCCAAAACGTCGGCTAACATTCGAAGCTCGCGTGAACGATGCCATCGACTCGCTCGGAATCGAATACATTATCTCGAACGAAAGAATCCTGCCGCATAATTTGTACCATTTGTTCCGATACATACCGAGTGCGATATGGTAAGTCGATTTGAAATGAGAACAAATAGTAGCTTGCTAATGTTAGCTTTTAGCATATGGTTGTAAATACAATGGCGGTGCAGGGCCTGTATTGTGTGTGGGCAATATTTTGCGAGTTTCTATGATGGCGCACCACCAATCCAACGTTTTCCCAAACTGATAATTAATTTGGCAAATGTTTCATTTCCCAACTGTTTATTTTTTCTGCAACTGTAAACTTTTCAGGATTGTTATAAAACAAAACTAACCTAACCTACAGAATAGTCCTGAAATATATCCTGAATAGTTTACAGTTTCAGAAAAAATAAACATTTTGGAAATTAAACATTTGCCAAACCTTTTTTTGCCAACCGTATACTTTGTTACGAAAACTGCACGTTGATAACGTCACTAGTTCTGTTGTCATCTATGTTGCACATGTTTCGTTCTAATTACCTATCAAAAAAAACGTTATAAATTCGATCAAATTGTGGCAATATATATATATATATATACCCTTCGGGGTTTTAGTCTTCGGATTTGTAGATTTTCTGTCAAACATACTTACGGAATTTAAAACTTTCGATAAAATAAACATTCGGCGTCCTTCTAAAATTAAAAAAAAAGCTCTTGTAAAATTCGGTCTGTTGAACTTTGGTACTATGATGCGTACCTACAGCCTAGTTTTTCAAGCTTAAGTGAACAACCAAAGTGGCTTATAAACCAGTGATTAACACATTGAAGAAATACAACACGTACTCGTATGTACTTTTTCCATAGCTGTTGTCACTGTCGAAGTAGCAGCAAAACGAGAACATTCCTTCAATCATTATGCTTTTCCATAGACTATATTCTATCATGAAAGCGTTCCTTCCAAGTCGTGAAAATCGATTTAGTTTACGATCTCACCCTATATTCAATCAAGGGAACCACTAACCAAAGGCGACGTTAGAAAGACAACTTAAATTTACACTTCCTTTTACACTTTCTAAACGATTTCCAACTCTATAAAAATGAATTTAAGATCCACTGGTGAAATTGTTGATGGTAATAAACTTTTCTTCTCAGTTATAGTGATGGCAACTATAAAATTCGCGTCAATAGCACGTATCAGTAGCATTATGTCGTGAATATGCTTTGTGCAGCACAATACGTAAGCTTTCATAGGAGATGTTAGTTGACAAAGCATGGACCGACAATTGAAGGGATCGTAAATGGTCTGTATTCCTCGAAAGGCAAAACTATGACTAGATGTTTCTCTTGACTTCGCCTCGTCTGTCTCTTGTTTATTGCTATTTCGCAGGAATTAAACTATATTTCCGGGATCATCTATCGTTGTCTGGTTAGATCAATTTACCGAAATCGTTATTTACTTGTAGCAAAATTTGCATTCACATTTTTTCCCAAATGCTTTATTTTCTCACTATGGTTTTTTACTGAAGCTTATTTTCACAATCGCGTTTTTGAGGGTTCCGTAGTCAACTAGGAACCCTTATAGTTTCGCCATGTCTGTCCGCCTGTCTGTCCGCGGCTAAGCTCAGAGACTGTTAGTACTAGAAAACTGTAATTTGGCATGAATATATATATTAGTCACGCCGATAAAGTGGTTAAATAAAAAAAACTAAAAAAAATTTTTTTAGGGTGCCTCCCATAGACGTAAAGTGGGGGTGATTTTTTTTTTCTCGACTAACCCTATAGTGTGGGGTATCGTTGGATAGGTATTTTAAACCATTGGGGGGTTGCTTACATGATTTTTGTATTCAGTGATTTGTTTGCGAAATATTCAACTTTAAAGTGAAAATTTTCATTTAAATCGACCGTCCCCCCCCCCTCTAAAATCTAAACTGTTAGGTGGAAAAATTTGAAAAAATTCAAGATGGTAGTAAATATATTAAATTTACAAGGAAAATTATAGCGGCTAAGATTGCTTGGGAATTATTTGTAGTTTAAGAGTAAATAGTAGCCTAAGGTATTAAAAATACCGTCACTACTTTGAAAAACTCGTATCTCAAATCAGCATGTAAACAAAACTGAACCTTGATACCCGCGTAATAAAGTTCACTTTGCCAGATTAACGATTTTGAGATACGAGCTTTTTTCAAAGTATTGACGATACCTAACTTGGAAGATTCCGTACACATACGAAATCCATAGAAAAATATTACTTGATTTTTTCGTAATGGCTACGGAACCCTATCTTGTTTCCCATCTTTAATCGACATAGAAACATGGGTAGGTTTAGGTTATGTTAAGTTTGCATCTGCCCGAAGGGCTTAAAGCACACAGAAGAAGCAGCTTAAAATTGGGAAAAAACGCTAAGTACTGTGAAAGTATGCTCCAGTAAAAAACTATAGTGAAAAAAAGCATTTGGGAAAAATGTGAATGGAAATATTGGTACTGGGAAACAACGAATGTATCTAACCAGTCATCTCGTTGTACAAATAAGGCTGCTGATAGAAATTAAATTTTAAATTTACCATGACCATTTACGGTGAAGGGAACATCGTGAGGAAACCTGTATCCACCGGCGAAGAAATTCAATGGTGTATCATCATTCATCATCATTTCAGCCGAAAGACGTCCACTGCTGAACATAGGCCTCCCCCAAGGCTCGCCAAACAGATCGGCCCTGCGCCATCCGCATCCAATGCGTTCCCGCTACCTTCACCCAGGTCATCGCTCCATCTTGTTAGAGGCCTACCTACACTGCGCCTTCCGGTCCGCGGACGCCACTCGAGAACCTTTCGGCCCCATCGGCCGTCAGTTCTACGGGCGATGTGCCCTGCCCACTGCCACTTAAGTCTAGCGATTCTTCGAGCTATGTCCGTGACTTTAGTTCTCGCGCGGATTTCATCATTTCTAATGCGATCCCGTAGAGAAACTCCAAGCATAGCCCTCTCCATCGCCCTCTGAGTGACCTTGAGCTTCCTTATAAGACCCATCGTTAGCGGCCACGTCTCAGTGCCATAAGTCATCACTGGCAACACACACTGGTCAAAGACTTTTGACGAATCTTTCCCATACATCGTACATTTCAGTCTGTTATAATCACGTTATGCAGTGATAACCTAACCTCTAGACCAGTGGTGGTGTAGGGGTAAAGCACGCAGCACGGAACGCTGAGGACCTGGGTTCGATTCCCAGCATTGGTCTTTTTTCTGGGGTTTTTTCTGTGCATCTATATTTCAGTTTGTATTTAGTTTGAAATATATGGTTTCATGGGATGACCGTAAAAGTAATAAAAAAATGAAGTTGAAAAAATAAATAAAAAAGATACTTCATATCTGACTTGTTTAAAGTTGCACTGTAGCGCCATCTCTTGGTCCTGGTGAGCGGGTAGCTCCGAAGGAGTGTTAAAGTCTCTCGGTAGAGGGCATAAACATAGATGAGTGCTTTATCACTGCATAACGTGATTATAAAGACTTTTGACTTGAGACACTGCGGTATATCGGATGACAAGATATTGCGGAGCTCAATGGTGTATGTGAAGTTCCAAATCCGCAATGGGCCCGCATGGGAACTACGGCCTAAGCCCTCTCACTCTGAGAGGAGGCCTGTGCCCCGCAGTGGAACGTGTATAGGCTGGGATGATGATGAAGTTTAGAAATACGTACTAGGAATACTATGTGAAAATTATTGTGATTTTTTGTACTAAAATGGAAACAAACGCATTTATGAAATAAATACCAGAGGCCTTATTGTCTAACGCTTCTGTCGCTTGCCTTCGCTTTCACCGTCTCTTTCTGTCATCCTTTTATACCGTTGGAGAGAAAGAGACAGTGATTGCGAAGGCAAGCGTCAGAAACGTTAGACAATAAGCCTGCTGTTAGTAAATAAAATGTGTTATTCTACCGTCAAAAAATATTAAAAATAAAAATAGTTGTTATTAAACTGCTGCCATGTTGCATAACGTTATTCATACTTAATCAATCACTATTAACATAGCATTAGAGCTAAGTATAGTAGCGCATTATCTCAGTATTTATGAGTTTCCAATTTCACCGGAGTTCCTATCGACAGACGGTGGGAAAATTTACTTGTGAGATTAAAGCTCCAAACGCACACACAGTTATACTAGCCCGACGCGAAGTCTTTGCTGTTTTTTACTTTAGGGTAGGAAGGGTGACTTGTGCTCGGGAAAAATCCCTTCGGACGAACTGGGAATGGAGGGCCCAGACAGTGTCCGACTTGCACGGACTAAAAAACCCGGTCTCAAGTCCCCTTCTCTATTGATTGTCAATACAAAAAAAAAACCGAACAAACTGATACAAAATTCAAATCCATTGTGAAGAAGACATTAATATCTAAGGCGTACTATAAAATTAATGACTATATCATGGACAGGGATGTTTGGAAATAATTCCGATCCGCATTGGCGATCCCTAGTCTCAAATAGCGTATCTACTGTGTTAAAAAATTTAATTGTATTAAATACTTTAGATGTATGTCATTTAATAACAATGTAGATCTGTTTGAAAAAAATATACCTTGTTGAGTTTCTTGCCGGTTTCTTCTCAACAGGGTTTTTTCCGAACCGGTGGTAGATTTTTCGACGTTCATAGGAGCATCAATTTGATGCCTAAATTGAATAAAGAATTTTGACTTTGACTTTGACTTTGAAAACGCGTGATTTAAATTTTGAGGAGGGGAGGGGTAGGGAGGGGACTTAATCTACCCACAGTGTCCTGCCTCAGCCATTTGCTGGAAGGCCGGGAGAGGAGCATGCATTCTCCCGCTGGGCACTGGGGGGTGCTCAATTCAGTCTTTTACTAGCCTGTTAGTAACTTGGCAGTTGAATTTAAACTCTGGGATTTAACTAATTCCCTAAAATTACATCATGATCTTCATTTACATTGTACGACGAACACCCGTGCAAAATGACGTATCTCTAGACTTAGTGGTTAAGATTTTCAGATTTTACTTGGTTTCCGTGAGGTAAAAAGTAGCCTATGTGTTATTCTAGACGTGCATCTATGAGAACATATCAAATTTCAACTAAATCTTTCCACCCGTTTTAGCATGAAGGAGTATCAAAAATACGCGAGCAATTTCGCATTTAAACTTAGAATTTGTATTTGATTTGTATCTTTATCTTTATTTGTATCTACAAACGTATGTAGATATACTCCTAAAGAATCTACTTATAGCTAAAAATTGTGACTACCGCCTGACCGAAGAAGACCCGCTCAATCTTACTCAGTGATTGATGACCGAACGAACGAATGGATTGACCGAATGGAATCGATTTAGTGAGCAATGGCGCCCATTTGCATATGTATGGGTCGAGAAATGAGTTCTTTACTGAAACTGCTCTATTTGAATGCTTAACGCGCTTTAAATGAAAAAGGGAAGAAATGTCTTTTTAAACTGTTGATATGGCGGTCAGGTTATACAAAAATTATACCTATCTTACTTTTGTCAATAGGTTTTATCTGCATTTGGTGGTATGGCTGACGTTTTTACTGTCAATTCAAATAAAAATAAAAACAAATTGATGTCTACCATAATAGATGATAAGCCAACACAGCAGACTAAGAGTATTGTAAAAAAGTACCTGTTAACAAATAAAAACTAATTATAATAAGTTAATGTAATGTTAATGAAAGTAAGTTGTTAGTATATAATCTTAAATTTAAAAGATTGTACTAATAATAGTAGTAATTAATTTGTATTTTGAAGAAAAGAAATAAACAGTTTAAATTTAAATTTTTTTTTATGTATTTAGGCAAAATCTCTTTTGCCTTTTCCTTAGCGGAAATAATTAAAAAAAAAAAACAAAAAAGCCACGTAATACCAATGCGGGTCAAAATTATTTCCAAGCATCCCTGCCCATGCTGTAAGGTAATCATTTCAAAATACGCCTTAGATAATATTATATTATTAGTGTCTCTCGACAATAGATTTTAATTTTGTATCTGTTTGATCGGTGTAACTTTTTGCAAGTTATTCATAGCTGAAATTATGTATATTTTACAAGAACCACATCTTTGAAGAATTCCAACACGTTTCATGTAGCTTTATCACAAATTCGGCATGCTTCGGTTTAATTGAACTGTAACTCATTACACGTTTACTATATGTTTAAAACATGTTCCTAAAACCTTTAGTAGTAGTTGGCACTTTTGCTCGTTTCCACATCTTCAAGTCTTTACTTAACTCATTTTATAATTGAAGTACTGTTCAGTGCAACTGCACTAAAAAATTTATAATTTATCTGTCCAACTTTTACATAATTTATCTTTATTTATCTGCAAAGTAAAGCTACACAGAACAATCGGCTGCGCAGGAGTCTGTTAGCGTACGGGAGCCGCGGTAATGATCGGCTATCACGGCAATACAAATGCTTAGTGACAGCATCTGTGGACATGTCTTTTGTTTAGTTTTAATTCAATGCAATAGGAAAAACATAATACAAATATTCTTTATTGAAACCAAAAACAGTACAGTGACATTTTAAAAATAAAAATTCTGCAGACAGTCGGCGGTCTTATCGCTCAAAGGTGATCTTTTCCAGACAACCAATTATGTATTTACAGAGATCATTACTGATAATAAACAGGCTAATAGGCTAAAGGTGACAGACAAAACAAATTCTAATATAGAACTATATACTAGCTGACACGGCGAACTTTGTTCCGCCTTAGAGTAAAGGCAAAAAAATGAAACCCTCTTTAATACCGCCGCACCCCCCTCGCAACTCCCCCCCGCACCCCGCATTGTACATCCTCTTGCAACGCGTTCGCCGCTCCCTTGCAACTGGCCCTAGAATCTAGAATCGTTCGAGCCATTTCTGAGGAGTCTGGTAACAAACACCGCGACACGAGAATTTTAATATATAAGATCTCGTGTCACGGTGTTTGTTATCGAACTCCTCCGAAACGGCTTGACCGATTTTTATTACAGTTTTTTCTCTGTATAGGAATAGGTCGTATGCTATTATTATACCCCTAATCTTAGCGGACGGAGTCGCGGGCAACATCCAGTATAATATAGAAACAAATACATTAATTATAATACTTATACACTACATATACTACTTATTGCGTTACATATTACATGCCTACTTATACACTACATATACGAATATTAAAAGGGGTCGTCATTCAACTAATGTTTTCTTCAGTGTTTTTAACTCCGACGACGGTTGCTAGGCGACAGCCGGCAGTTGCTAGACAACGCGAGCGACCCTATGCTGTTCAAATGTTTAAGTACCTCGCACTTGACTGTTTTTAGGGTTCCGTACCCAAAGGGTAAAAACGGAAACCCTATTACTGAGGCTCCGCTGTCCGTCTGTCCGTCCGTCCGTCTGTCACCAGGCTGTATCTCGGGAACCGTGATAGCTAGAGAGTTGAAATTTTCACAGATGATGTATTTCGGTTGCCGCTATAACAACAAATACTAAAAAATGGAATAAAATAAATATTTAAGGGGGCTCCCATACAACAAACGTGATTTTTTTGCTCGTGTTTGATAACGGCAACAGGTAGAAGCTTGAAATATGCACAGAATATTTAATTATGTGTTGACTTTAAAAATAAATCATTAAATTAAAATAAAAAAAATATTTAAGGGGGCTCCCATACAACAAACGCGATTTTAATAGATAATTGTACGGAACCCTTCGTGCGCGAGTCCGACTCGCACATGGCCGGTTTTTTTTCTTTTTATGAAAGATTGGCTTGCTTGCATGTAATTACAATCACACCTGGCAATAAGTGAAACTGTGGACTACTAAGATGAAACATGCTGGCCTATAAAAATGTCATTTACTGTAAATTTAAAGATAGTTTTGACAAAAAAAATGTAAATGTAAATACTTTATTGTACATAAAACTCAAAAATAATACAAAAAAGACATCAAAACAAAAAGAAAAACTTATAAACATATCCCTACAAATCTTTCGTGCACCGATCGATTTGCGCGTAATTCAGTCGCGTACAAACATACAGTTGAACAATATACTAAGACAATCGACGGACGGACGGACGGTCACGTGCGTCCGCAATCAATATAGATTGCCTTCGATTTGTGTGGTCGGCGTGTTTGTTTGTGAGGCGCTCATGAATTACTTGTTTACATACATTTTTTTAAATTATACTGAGTCTAGAACATACTAAAAAATGTATGGCTTATATCGGGAATCGTAGGTAAACGAATTTTTTCTGACGTGAAAATGTTAAAAATAATAAAGAAATCGGTAAGGAAGATAATTGTTTTATAAGGAAAATAAAGTTGAAATAATAGATCAAAAATTTTACAAAATATGATAATTTTATTGATTCAAGAATTACGAACGAAAGTAATTATATGAGAAGCCTGAAATCGAGGACTTAGGTTTTTTGAATCAATATTTAATTTTATAACTTCAGCATTGGACGTCTTTCGGCTGAAATAAGAATGAATAAGAATGAAAGAACGTGAAGGTGGATTGCGCTTATAGCTAGTGCCATTCACGAAGAATTTAAATTTGTCAAAATTGGCCATTAATGACATAGAAATAAGAACCATGGCACGCGTCATCATGAATGACTCGATCTATACAAGATGATGCGTTAACTTCGTCTGCAAACAATAGATGGCGTTGTCAGAGCGAACGTCGTGCTTTAAAGTAACTGTAACATTTTCTCAGGGTGCTATGACGAAGCTTGTTGCGGATAACAAAATATTTTCTTTTTTTTTTCTTATTGACGAAGCCTACGCTGCGGATCTGATTTTATTGTATTTTTTTTTATTAATTTCTGAAATAAATATATTTTTTATTTTCTCAGGTGAAACTAAAATCCCATCAAAAACATTACATGGAAAAAGATGCAAGTCTCGCTAGGCAGTTCTTATACTGCAAAAAAGTTTTGAGATGCAATGTTAAACCAAGTCGGTTATCTTAGTCAGTACCGGGTGGTGCCATAGAAATCGTTTTCCACCGAGTTGCTTATTTTAAAACCGTTAAATTAATATTTAATATCTTTATTTTTTTAGTACACAAAATGACTTGGCAATCGCATGGTTACCTAATGACGTACTTAAGAATAATCGTCAACGTCAACTATTTATAACAATCCTAATTGAACATAGCGCTAGCCCTAATGCCATGCAGTTTGAGCAATACACATAAGTACGAGTATGAGTAAAGCGTTGCGTGCGATTGCCAAGTCATTATGTGTACTAAAAAAATAAAGATATTAAATATTAATTTTCTCAAACATGCTATGAAATATTGACGTTATGTTCCTTATAATACGCCACGAAGTGTCACGTTGCTGGTGCAGGTGCAGCCGGTGGTGGAGGGCACCTAGACGAGAGGTCAATAATGGAATTTCATACAACTTTGCTGGCCAAGGCCAGCAAAGTGATCGTCTATTGTTTCATACCATGACGTTTATAGGTCTATGGCATCATAGCATTTAGCCATTAAAAAAAACTATAAGCAATATTTGCGTTTTGGTTCATTAAGACATTCTGCCACTACGCTTATTTAAGGTAAGGTAAGATGATGATGATGATGATGATGGTGTGATGATGATGGTGATCATGATGATGATGGTGATGATGGTGATGATGATGATGATGATGGCGATGATGATGATGATGATGTTGATGATGATGATGATGATGATTATGATGATGATGGTGATGGTGATGACGATGATGTTGATGATGATGTTGATGATGATCATGATGGTGATGATGATGTTGATGATGATCATGATGGTGATGATGATGATGGTGGTGATGGTGATGCATGTTTGAGAAAAACTCTATACAAGCCTTGGCCACGAACAGGGATTGCCGGCCTCGTATCTCTAGATGGCCTCGTTAACACTCGGCCATCTATAACTACTCGGCCGGCAATCCCCTATTTCGCGGCCGCTGCAGTAATGTACTATTAACGGTTTTAAAATAAGCAACTCGGTGGAAAACGATTTCTATGGCACCACCCGGTACTGACTAAGATAACCGACTTGGTTTAACATTGCATCTCAAAACTTTTTTGTAGTATAAGAACTGCCTAGCGAGACTTGCATCTTTTTCCGTGTAATGTTTTTGATGGGATCTCATTGCTTTTTGTAGGCAGTTCTACTTTTATTGCCATTACCAGACCATGGTTACGATCTAAATAAATAAAATAAATATCACGGGGCAATTCACACCAATTGGCCTAGTCCCAAAGTAAGCTAGGTAAAGCTTGTGTTATGGGTACTAGGCAACGGATAAACATACTTATATAGATAGATACATACTTAAATACATTTTAAACACCCAAGAACCGAGAACAAACATTCGTATTTTTCATACAAATATCTGCCCCGACACGGGAATCGAACCCGGGACCTCATGCTTCATAGTCAGGTTCTCTAACCACTAAGCCATCTGGTCGTCTAATAATCGTCAGTCGTCGTCTGGTCGTCTAATCTAGGATCAAAGAACTTGTCAAAACGAATCGAATGAGCCTAAACTCAATGGGGTTGAGTCATTTTATTACACGGAGTGCCTACCTATAGCCACCTTCCAGCTCCATCATCAGACCCTGTTTACCATTCAGGACCAAAGTACTCGTCGAGATGACTCAAATGAATTCAAACTCGAAGGGGTTGTGTCGTTTCATTACGGAGTTCTTGTGGCCAACTTTCATTTCCATCATCAGATCCTGGTTACCATCTAGGACCAAAGTACTCATCGAGATGCATCAGATGAGTCAAATCCCGATGGGTTTTGTCTTTTTATTATAAGAGTGCCTTTGACCACCTTCCAAGTCCATCATGAGACTCTGGTAATGATTTAGAATCAATGTACTTGTCAAGGCAAATCAAAATGAGCTCAAACTTGATGAGGTTGAGTCGTTTTATTACGGAGTGCCTGCCCATGGCCACCTTCCAGCCCCATCATCAGACCATGATTACCATTAAGAATAAAAGTAGGTACTCATCGAGACGAATCAAACGAGCCCAAACTTAATGGGGTTGTGTCGTTTTATTACGGAGTTCTTGAGGCCAACTTTCATCTCCATCATCAGACCCTGATTACCATCTAGAACCAAAGTACTCATCGAGACGAATCAAACGACCAAACTCGATGGGATTGTGTTGTTTTATTATGGAGTGCCTTTGACCACCTTCCAGCACCATCATCAGATCAGCTTAATATCATAATAATTATTGCATTGTAATCCAATTTACATATGCATGCAAAATTTTAGCTCAATCGTAAATCAAGAACTCATTGTTGTGTGTAGTATAACTTTGTAATCGCTGGTATTTAAATGGGATTACAAACTTATATGTGCAGTTTCTTTATCTTTGAAACATGACTGAAATTGAAATATTTTTAGGTTTTCTAGGACTTTTTAGGGTTAAATTTATTTATATTTAAAATTTGGAGCCTGTAGGTCTGCTAGAAGTACCTTAGAATTATGATGATCATGAGTGAGTGAGTGAGTGAGTGTCATAAATGCGAAACTTTGCTTTCGCTTAACTTCGGAACTAAATAACATAGAGACTTGAAATTTTGGATTTTAAGTATGTGATTATAGCTTACTGGATGACGAAATTTCTGCGTTCTGGTCTTATCCAGAGGTTCTCAAATAGGGGCCTGAAAATGCGGCGAAATGGTTCCTGTAAATGGTTACTGCCGTACCCCCAGATTATAAGTAAATATTTTTGCGAAGGTATTTTTAACCCAGGCAAAATCATGGATCATCATCATTATCATTTCAGCCGTAGGACGTCCACTGCTGTACATAGATCTCCCTCATTGTTACCCAATCAATATGGTTGAAAGCGGCTTGCATCCGCCTTGAACCAGCCGCCTTCACCAAATCGTCCGTCCATCACATCGGTGGACGTTCCCACGCTGCGCTTGCCAGTCCGTGGTCTCCATTCAAGAACTTTTGGGCCCCAACGGCCATCTGTTCTGCGTGCTATATGACCTGCCCATTGCCATTCAACGAGCTAATCCGTTTGGTTATATCGGTGACCCTTGTTCTTCTACGGATCACCTCATTCCTGATTCGATCGCGCATAAAAACCCCGAGCATAGCTCTACCCTAAACCATGGGTAAAGCTAGTAAAATAATAATACGGAAAACTCCACGTTACGACATCAGATCCTCTATTTAACTTATAAAAGGGAAATACCATAAAAAATATCACCTAACCCGTTAAACCGCTAAAATCGCGAAGAAAGCTGCAATCTCATAATTATACCTAACGTTTCTTAACCGCAACCCAACAGGTCTGCGACACTTGTCCACTGACAATCTAATTGCAATAGATTACATGGACATGGAGCTGATATTACCGCAAACTAGCTGTTGCCCGCGACTCCGTCAGGGTAGAATTCGTCTATCGCTATCCCGCGGGTTCTATGCAATTTTTCGGGATAAAAACTATCCTTCTAAGTACTAAAAAGTTAATAAAAAGTATGAAATTCCATCATACTCCACGTGACCATCGACCAGGGCCCAATTGCATAACAAAGTACAACTTATATTACAAGCGGAACTCCCTTTCTAGTTAATATACCTAACTGAAGCGAGAGTTCTGCTTGTAATAATTTGATGTACTTTGTTATGCAATTGGGCCCTGGTGTCAGCTTTGGTCTTCGTTCAGTTACATAGGCACTGTATATTCACTAATTGATACCGAGAGGGTAGGGTCTCGAGTTTTTTGGAATTTATGTGCAAAATACATTTGAAATTTAACATGAGCTTTACGGTGGAGGAAAACATCGTGAGGAAACCTGCACACCCCTGAGGAGACATTCAATGGTCTGGTAAAGTTCCCGATTCGCACTGGGCCCGCGTGGGAACTACAGCCCAAGCCCTGTTATTCTGAAAAATGAGGACTGTGCTCCACTGGAACGTATATAGGCTGGGATGATGATTATTATCATCATCCCAGTCTATATACGTCCCTCTGCAGGTCACAGGCCTCCTCTCAGAATGAGAGGGGTTGGGCCGTAGTTCCTAGCGGGCCCAGCGCGGATTGATGGTGTTGGGATGATGATGATGATGATGAAGATGATTATTTTTCATGTTCTTTCCAATCTAATCGCTGACAGCTCTATAGCAGAACTTAATAGCGGTAACAACCGGCGCTCATTGTGCGCAGGCGCGACAACGGCAAAGTAAACAGGACACGTGACGTCACCGATTACTAGTTATCGCTACCGCAATTCAAACTAGTACTTTTACCCGCGGTTATATTATCCGCCATTAGAGGTATCTGACAGGAGAAATTTTGAATTTTCATAATCCCAGAATTCCTGAAAGTTATGTATGTATGTAAAACTCTACGCAAAACATGAAATTTACAGTTAAGAAGAGAAACTGAGAATGTTATCGACATAGCCCATTGCATTGGCACGCTGAAGTGGTAATGGGACGGCCATATAACCCGAAGAACCGATGGCCGTTGGGATAGACGAGTTATTGAGTGGAGACCACGGATAGACGTAGCGTTCCCTCAGAGTCGGTGGAGCGATGATCTTCGCAAGGCGGGTGGCAAGAGCTGAGTGAGAGTGCTCAGTGGCGTGCTATGGGAGTAGGGTTACCATATGACAGGCGTTTGCCGCATTTGACAGGCATTTTAAGGTTTAGACAGGCGTGCGGCCGGCATTGGTCTGAGACAGGCATTTTTAAAAATCACATCCTTCTTCATTATTATCTATTGGCTTTTACTTATTACTTACAGCGTTTTGCTTTAGACAGGCATTTTTCTGAAAAATCAGGCATTTTAGGTACCATAGACAGGCATCCCCCTATTTACATATGGTAACCCTATATGGGAGAGGCATGCCCAGTAGTGGACGAGCATAGGCTGATGATGATGATGAATAGAAACAGATGTACAAAGTCGCACTTATCCCTTGAAACGTGGTGATGGTGGTGGTTATAACGTGGTCTGATTCTGAACTGGTAAGCGCAGCTTGGGACGTCCACCAACGAGACGGACGGATGATTCGGTAAAGGCCGCAGGTTCATGACGGATGCAAGCCGCTGCTAACCGTAATGAATGAGTATCATTCAATTATCATCATCATTTCAGAGTTGTAGGACGTTTACCTACTGCTGCAGAACGAGACTGACCCAAAAGGAATTATTCTCATTCCAAAATTAAACTTAATGCTACAAGAACAACAGGTTTAGTTTTGAAAGAGAATAATTCCTATTGAGTCAGTCTCGTTCTGAAGGTGCGATAGGTCTCCCTCACTGATACCCAATCATTACGGACCATACAATCTACCTTGGACAAAGAATTAGCTTAGCTGTTCAAAGGGGGAACGCATCCAGGATCTTCGGTAACTTGCCTATAGGGGATTCCTTTTCCTTATAGTATCTTTTAGGGGTCTATAATGACACCCATAAAATTTTAAGTCATAATGTATCATTAGTCATAATCAACGTTAGTCATACAGTGATTTATTTCTGAAACAATTTATTTTTCGGAATTGTAAAAAAATAACTAATGATACATTATGACTTAAAATTTCATGGGAGAAAAGGAGCACCGCTCTTTTAGTCATCAATATTTTTTTTTTCTTAACATGACTACATCCCTTTCAACGCCACGCCTCGACAAAACGTAAACCTGCTTTGAATCTTATGTCATTGTGTTAAGATCACTTTGACACTGTACTTTGTGACACCTATATATTATTATCAAGGAGCGGAATTTTTCATAGCAAAAATCAAACATCAAAGGGATTGAACATAACTTTTATCAACTATCGATAAATATTTCAGCAAATAGTAGGTACTTTTAAAATAGCACTTTTTAAGTTAATTACAATTAAAATATCGGAACTGCAACGAAACTAAAATATAACCTTCATTCAAAATAACAATCGAAATCTATTTCTGTATTAATCGCATTTTCTTCATCTTCTCTGTGTAGTAATAGAGAATTGTCATAATTTTTTCTACTCGTATATTGTCACCCTTTAAATTGGTCCTGTTATCATTGTAGATCCATTTATAGCTTGAGAAAGAGTGTTCTACCTCCGTTGATGTAAGTAAGGGATGTTTTTTATCCATTTGTTAATCGTTTTTCTTTTAGGATTAACCATTTTAATAACACGGGAATGACTTAGAAAAACTCAAGCGACATTAATATCATATGTGACTATGACGCGATTTATTTTAATATGGAGATGCAAGTCGCTTATCAAAGAGGTCAAATGTTACAAATAATAAAAGGCGATAACAAGCGAAGAGTCGATTCGATAACATCGATAACTGGAATAGTCGATAAAACTTATGTTCAATCCCTTTGATGTTTGATTTTTGCTATGAGAAATTCCGCTCCTTGATTATTATATATGGTATCGTTGGCGTTGAAAGGGTTAAAATGAAACTGAAACAATAAATTTGCTCACCCGCGACCTTAATTGTTTCAGTTCATTGATATGGGCCTCCGCGAAGTAACACCTGATTATTTAGCCAGTTATTTAGACCTGCAAAAAAAGTCGTGCAAGTTGCATTACGTTGGGGCGCTTGATAGACCAGTTCAAACTAATTGGCTTTATGGCCCCGCAATGTAATGCGACTTGCATGATTTTAGTTGCAGGTCCAAACTGGGGTTGATCTCTCATGGGTTCATCATCATCATCATCATGTCAGCCTATAGGTATACGTCTCACTGCAGGACATAGGCCTCCTCTCAGAATGAGAGGGGTAGGGCCGTAGTTCCCACGCAGTCCCAGTGCGGATTTGGAACTTCACACACACCATTGAATTTGTTCGCAGGTGTGTTTCCTCATGATGTTTTCCTTCATCGTAATGCTCAAAACGTGATTTCGCAAACAAATTCCGAAAAACTCAGAGGTGCCTGGATTTGAACTCACGACCATCTGCTTGAGAGGTCAAACCACTAGCTCACCACTCTTACTCAAATAATAAAATAATAAAATAATAAAAAAAAACTTTGTTCTTATATGAATTAATATGGTAGCCTTATGATTATAACAAAAACCATAAACCACACATAGTTTAAAATTTAGTATCCATTTTCTCTCGTCGTTTTCGTGCTTTATCGGCACTACCGTTGCGTTGGCGCATGTGGCAGATAAATCATTGGCACCATTACAGAGTGCAGGTCTTTAGCAGGTGCCTTATTTATAGGCTGTAGAGTATTGGTTTCACTTTTAACAGTTGGGATATTGTTGCTTTTAATCGGCGGTTTAGACGCGTCGGTAAATCAGTTTTTAGGTTTAGTAAAATTAAAAAATTAAAGGGGGTCCCAACAAATATGAAATGATTCGACACCGCGTATATATTAATTAGTACTAAGTATGATTGTATCTTCATAGATACATCATATTTTATATATTTTCAACATACCTACATATTCGTACGAAATCGTAGGTGTGCGAGTGCGTCTCGCACTTAGCCTGTTTTTTTATGGGTACTCCAAAATTCCAAGTTCATATTATACCGTCCCTCTTACTCTCCTATTAAGAACTATTAACATGAGCGGGTCGGATATGAAGCTCGAATTCGGCGCAAACACGTTCTAGATGTTTACGAACAAAACCTCTGAAGGCTCAGCTTATTAACCACTACGGCCAATCTTCAATGATAGTGTTCCGCTACCAGCGATTATCTAAAGGAAACCAGTACTACGTGCCCTGATGCTGCGATAGGGATGGGCAATCTTTACTTAGAATGGGCCAATTATCTCGTTGCGAGCCTTAATAACTGATGAAATTAATCTTGAAATTCAACAAACGTTTCTGCTTATTGCAAATCCTTGGGTATTGTGACATATACGATATAATAAAAGTATTTGCCTAATTTTGGAATAGGACTGACCCATGTCTTCCCAAGGATATCGTAAAAGGTGACTATGGGACTTCATGTGAGAGAGTGCAGCAGCGCTTTCTATTATTAATTTTACGAACTTTGGAGTCCAGAATTGCAGTGTCAAAGGCGAAGATGGAACCACCACACTCTTTTCCCAAGAAAGTCTTCATGAAGCTACCAGTCCTCAATCGACGACCCAGAACTACTCTGTCAAGACTTAGAAGAAAAAATACAAAGTACGAAACCTATCTCTATGGCTTCACTGACTATGGGCTCCTTAGCTTATAAATATGTGGCACAACAGACGGACGGAACGGACTTAAATAGTAGGTATTTATGCATAATACAATGAAAATGAAACAGTAAGAGAAAGGAGAATCTTACGTTCACTAACATCCGTTATAAGCTTGGTTAATTTGATTTTAAAGTATTCCTTTATTGTGAACAATCTGATGTCCGCGGCTTCGCCCCCGTTGTATTTTTGTTAAATTTCTTTCATAAGAACCTTCTCCCGACAATAACGAACGCAACAAAAAAAGAATTATCCAATTTGGTGCAGTCGATCGGAAGTTATGCGCGTACAAACATTTTGGTGATTCATTTTTATTTAGATTAAAAATCCATTGTATTTTTCATTGTTTTCTGTAATTCCTTAACTAAATTAATTAAAAGATGCAGTGCTGAACATTAAGTTCAAAACTCACTAACGAGTAGACTTAAATGTCTGTAACGCTTTTTAATAATTCACGGCTTATGACAAACTGTGTTGAAACTTCGGGAGCTTATTAAGGGTAATCACTGTCTAGCAAATATGGCAAAATATCTACTCTAAAGTGACGTAAAAGAAAATAACAACATACAACATGTAAATTCGAATCGCATAAGGAAATCACGTTACGATGAAATGATTACAAGATCTCGTTGACGATAAATCTAACTTATAACCGAACCAGTTATTAAACCAATTGTATTCCCTGTCCAGTCTTAATTATTGTACATAAGCACTTATGTGCTAATCTAGCATTCTGACCGGTAATACATACATAATAAGAGTGATTACCTAAGACGGCCGCAGGCAGTAGCTGAGATGTGCCAATCTTTTCCTGGTTTGGCCTCGGCTTACATTCCACCATTTTTAGATTTAATAAATGTAAAAGTTATGTACTTTATTTTTCTTTTGACGATTGGATAGCCTATCTAATGGTTAGAGAACCTGACTATGAAGTTTGTGGTCCAGAGTTCGATCCTATTTGTATGAAAAATACGAATTTTGTGTTCAAGTTTAACTAAAATGTTTAATATGTGTTTACGTAGGTATGTCTAGTATCTACCTGTAGTACAAGCTTTGCTTAGTTTGGGACTAGGTTAATAATAATTGGTGTCGGTCGTCCAATGATATATTTGATAATATTATTTAGTCAAAGGGCTTTTATTATTGATACATAGAGAAACAAAATACCAACTGTAAACTTGGCTTTAATTAGCTAGAAGTTTGTATAAGAATGATATGAATGAAACAGTGATGTTCATTTAACATCAGGTGACCCACTTGTTCGTTTGTCTGTCTTCACTAACATAAAAAAAATACATTGAGAGACAAATGGTAAAGACACACGTCAACATGTTAATCATCGACAATTAGAAGACACGAAGGAGATTATATGTCAATTATTTAACTTGCATGTTTGCTATTTTGTTTGAGTCAAATTTGGTACGTCCAATTCGCCCACTTTCAGTGGTTGGATTGATTTTAAATTGAGCATACATTTGTAGACTAAATAAAACTTCGAAAAAAAAACGTATAATACTTAATATGCGCTACTATATTATTCATATTATAATATACTTAGGTACCCTTGAATGATGATGATGATTTGCGGGTCAAAGCTATTCTAATCTAAGTATATGTTAATCATTTCCCGTTCAACTAGCTATTTAAAAGAAAACTATAACAGTTTACTAGACTTTATCTAAGTATAATTTCCTTATATGATACTAATAACCACAGGCCGCCTTATAAGAAACTGTCACCGCATACAAAAACTGTGTTCCATGTAAACCCGGCCGGGACCTGCGCGTACGCAGACTACTATTAAAAGGAGTCAACGCACCCGTATGTGTGGCCACAGAGCATTACAGAGGAATCACTTTGGTAGGAAGTGAGTTTAAGTATAAAGTGCCTGGTTTGTGAAAATGTACGACTTTTAACACTAAAGTATTTAGTACTTAGACCGCTTTAATTTTTACATTAGTAGAGTTTTTTTTTGTTTAAATTTTCGATAAAAAATGTTTTAAGGGATACCTACAATATCCCTCTTTGTAATCTATACCTAACTGCTAATCGTTGGGAGCAATCAAAGGTTTACGAACACACATTATTTTATACTTTCACATGATTGCATCTGTTCATTAGTGTAGAATAAAGCGTATATTAAAAAGTCCTGACGGGCTTGAACCTGGAAGGCTGAATGAATGTGTGAACGAATGAAATTTACTATTACGAATGGAAAAGAAACAATCCCACAAGAAATAGAACGACATGCAGAGTTTTGATAACGTAGTCCAAGTCCAGTTAACACCTTCTGTGTACTGACTGGTTCGAAAATTTACACTTTCATCGAGAAAATTCCAAAAACTTATAATCCAACGGGTAATATACTCGTTATATTTTAAACTTTCGAGATACCCACTCATATCTAATATTCCACGGGACTTAATTACGAAATATTAGTTGCTAAAATCGACATTTCGATCACATTGCAGCGCCTGTAGTATATGAGTGAGACGAGTGGTCTCGACTCTGGACCAATTAAGTTCGTGATTAAGACGCAAGCCACACAGAAGAGACGTGAGACCGGGGTACGTCACAGTCGCGGCGCCCCTTGAATAAGGTTTCATACTAAATGTACTGAAGCGTCGCGATACAAAGCAGACAGAAGAGACGGGGCGGAGACGCGGCCAGCGGACAAACGACGCAGACTGCGACGCGCCCCCGTCCCACGTCTCTTCTGTGTGGCTTGCACCTAAGTCCCGAGGGATATATGCCAGCGGGTAATCTTTCAAATATTTTAAAGTGGGTAATGTTTAAAGTGTACAATCTTTGCCCGTGTTCTGTGGGCCTGGTATGTGGCATGTAATAATAACAACAGCTACTGTTTACCAGCTCGACCGGCTAACCACTAGGAGCGAATCGCGGAACTGCACAGAGCGGTCACCAACATTACAGAGCTGGTAATACCACTTAGTGAAACGGAATCTAGAGTGGTTAAAACAATGTAATGGTAACAGTAAATACTTGAGGTAAGTTGGGAGTGGATCTGTTTTCTGTAATTGATCAGCCTTTTACGGTTCCGTAGCCCAAGGGTGCCCAATGACACCTTAATTTCAATTTTGGATTTTAATTTAACTTACACAACAAGAACAATTTCCCAAAATAGTCGGCGCACTTTTTCAAAACTGTACTCTTTTCTGAATTGCACACTATTTAGAACTTTAGTTTTTCTCATAATACATGGCAAATATATTATTATCTTTTCATAACATGTTTTACTTTTTTTTCTTAATATACCTTAAGAAAGGAGGCTATATTTCATGGTTCTTAACACCCAACGCAATGTAATTTTTTTATAGAAATAAATTGAATTGGATACGCGGAAGTTTGAAAACAAGACCTACGCAAGACCTACGCAATAAAAAAAAACATGGAAAATGGAGAAATTACCCTTGCATTAAAAGAAAAAAGAAATTTTGAGAAGGTGCATCATTATTTTATTGAGAACTATACTTTTTGATATGGTGACTCTATGAACAAAGCGTTCCTTCTAAAGAAGTGAGACCTTTTAGGAAAATGCACACTGCATTAAAGTGTTTTTACGATTCGGTTATTCTATAAGTACCGTACCATTATTCAGGCCAATCTCTAGGATTTTAAATGTTTCTCATGAAAGCATTTCTCAGGCGAAGGCGCGGGTTTAAGCTAGTTTGATACACGTTTCAAATTATTCATACAACGAACTTGAACATTCATACATAGCTCTTATAGTGTAGCAAAAGAGATCCGGTTTACAATGCGCTGACACGGGATCATTTACAAAATTGATAATGTCAAGATTGCAGCCTCACATTATAGACATTTCGCATAAATTTTCTAAGAGAACTCGTCTCATTACTCCGCTGAACGGCGCCTGCGCTGCTACTGTTTTTATAGTGTAACTACGCGTCTAAAAATTCGTGGACATTGTTAGTTTTATTATCACGAAGCTTATGATACCGTAAACCGGGGTGACTTTGAACTGCGGGGCGACTTTAGAAAGTAGTTTGTTGACCACGCTTTTTTGTTAGCATTTGCTACTCCTTGCCGATGTGTTCATATCTTCTTTTTGTCCACATGTCAACCATTTACCTCATATGGAAAATGTCGACTTTATAACGATTTTAAAACTATCAAAGTTGCCCCAATGTGATCAAAGGCGGGGTGTATTCTTTTAAACTTTCTGGAAATTTAAAATTAAAGTAGGTGGGTTTAGTAAACCTCTTTAAAATACCACTTTTTATGATTATGAACTGAAACAAAAAGCGTGGTAGCCTTAGCCTGGAGGTTTGGCTTATTGCCTCTTAAGCCGAAGGTCGTGGGTTTGAGCCCGGGCTTACACAGTTTTTCGAAATTTATGTGCGGAGTTATATTTGAAATTCATCATGAGCTTTACTCGTTGTGCAAGTTTCCTCACGATGTTTTCGTTCACCGTAAAGCTCACGATAAATTTTGAATATAATTTTGCACTTAAATTCCGAAAAATCTGAGGTAGCTAGCAGCAGCAGAGCTAGTCTGGGCTTGAACCGACGACCTACTTGAGAGGTCGTAAGTTATACCGCTAGGCCACCACGGCTTTTACGACAGTTGTTGTTTTAGACGGATTTGTCCTGTTATAAGCTTTCGCGTGGTCACCCTAACATGCCCTATGTCATAACATAGCGATGGCTATCTCTTCAGTCGGTTTGTTGGTCGGTTTATTGTTATGCTTCTGCTACTTTATGGTAACTGAAACAACTGATTTGTGTTTACACTGCTGCATATCGTATGTGCAATAATTTTGTTTACTTGCTGCTTAATCAGGTATATAAATAGTGTCTTAACACCATAATACATTTATTTCACTGAGATCAATAATCAATATACTAGATAATATAAAATACAATTCATAAAATGCTGTCAGTCAAACAAACCGCCCCGAATCGTACACGGCGCAAAGGTGCCGAATACAGCTACATTGCCACGTTGAACCGCGATGGACAACCTTTGTACCAGAAACGACCCAGAGCGAAGGTCACGGCTGCTAAATTGAATTTTTTAAACGTTATGTACATACAATACTATACAGTGTTGAAAAAAACGGCTCTGAAAGAAAAGTATGCGCTTAAACGAACACTCACACACAGTTTTCTATAACCTCCACGCCTCCAAATTGCCTATGTTGGCTGCCTAGAGTAGCACAAGAGCTAAATGGTCGAAGGATGGATATGTTTCTATGTGGCGAGCTAGCACTTCGAAGCATAAAGTCCAGGAACATTTCTTATATGGTAACAAAGGCCTCTTCATGTTGGCTTCGGCCACATAAATGCCTTTCAAATGACCGGGTCTCCATGGGCCCATAATCAAAAATCCGTACCAATAATAATAATAATACGTTCGTAGGTTTTTGGAAGAGTATTCTTCGTACATTGCCTGATCTGCCAGGCACCTAACGACTGTGCGGCGAGCATCTTGCCCAAGCAATGAACAGAGAAAATTATCTCCCACTACCAGACGCGCGCCGCAACCCTAAAAACTCTTCATAATTTTTAATAAAGCTAAATATGAAACAGGTCATAGGTGCTTAAGAAATAGTACTTTCATTTCTAAACAGCTTTATACAATTGGTTTTACCTTATTAGGTAATAAATTAATTAAACGTCGAGACAGGACGTTTCAAATGTCTATTGCTGATCAATCGCAACCTACAAAACATAATAATGGAACCAACGGATAATTTATACAAATTCAAACATTTTCCCAACACAAAGCAGTTTAAACGCAATGTCTACCGACAAGAATGCCCGAGGCGTCAAATTTGTATGAAATAACGACTCCCCGTGGAGCAAGTGGCATTGTTGGGGTTAATAAAATCTAATAAACGCTCTGCTATGCAAATCAATCTGTTGCACAAGCTCGCAGCTTTGTCAGGCTGCACAATGCAGGAAATTATCGAGCATTAGGGTTGACATACTGACTAATAACAAAATGGAAGTCAAATCCCAACAAAAACATAACAAGATTCGATTGAATGATCTATTACCATTTCAGCCGAAAGACGTCCACTGCTGAACATAGGCCTCCCCCGAGGCTCGTCAAACAGATGTCCCGTGCCATCAACATCCAACGCAATCTCGCATCCTTAACCAGGTCGTCGCTCCGTCTTGGACACCACTCGAGAACCTTTTTACCCCATCGGCCATCAGTTCTACGAGCCATGTGCTCTGCCCACTGCCACTTGTGCCTGGCGATTCTTCGAGCTACGTCGGTGACTTTAGTTCTTGCGCGGATTTCATCATTTCTAATGCGACGATGAATGATCTATACCTATAAAAAATTGACGTGACTGACAAGCTTGAAATTTGGCAAACATATTCCTTAAGGAGAGGTCATAGATATAAAATGAAATCATTATATTTGAGCATAAATATTGTGTAAGATACATAAAGTATCTACCTACCTAATATTCTGTGTAAATAAAAACAAGACGAACATAAATAAAAAATACATATACGAAGAAACAATTAGCACGTACTCAAAGTTTCATGTTTGTTAACGCGATTTATGCCACAATAAATTAATTGAAAGGGCGCCCTTAATCATCATGACAATTATATTCGCATCAAGTTCCTGGGAAACGATAAATTCACTCAACAATTCCAATCGGCTGAAACGCCCGGAGCAGCAAGAAATTCGCCTTAAGCCCGTCAAGATATGAACTCGAACATACAGAAACAAATTTCTCATAAGACCTCATAAATCATTAATCATTAAACCGAAGAAAATCAAAGATGCAGCCCTGCGCTGTAAAGTATGTCAGAATCTACCAGATGGAAGATAGTGAATGATTCCGAGCGTATAACGCTACCAGGCAATAAGTTAAACGTTATTCCCCGCTGGCCATGGAACCTGCTGATTCCATTGTGGGCATAAATCCAGACCTAACTTACTAGTTTACAGTAGCTTTAAAAACAAAAGACGTGAAATAGTGAGATGAATTTCGAGCTTTATGAGTTGAAATTACTGAGGGCGATAGTAGTCAAGTAATAGGTGCGTTTGAAATATGTGCACATGTTGGAGATGCAATAGACAGTGCACTTATTTCTCTTGATGTTAAAGTTAAAATTGGAGGTAAAGATGATGGTATGAGAGAAAACAACAGCTCAGATACAAGGCCTGAGGCATCGTCGTTTAATGCGGGTGAGCGCTTTGCAAGTTTATGTGGCATTAGGTTTCCACGCGGTATGCACTTGACTTATATATTATTATTTATGCTCCGTTAGATAATATTTGTGCAAATTATTGAAATGGAAGTCATTTTAGCTACTCCTACTGCTTGAGATTAGAAGTGAGATTAGCTTTTCTTTATTGTACGCGTAGGTCGTTGTGACTAATACAATATAGCGGGTTCCGTATCTGTTGAAACAAAGAGAATACTCAGAATAACAGGTGGTATTATATTATAAGTAAGGTTTTCATCGCTTTAGCACTATTGTGGCTAGATAAGGATGTCAATATTGTAAATTTTAGCTCGATAAGAACAATATTATTTGCAAAACACGAGTGTTTATAACGATATTGTCTATAAAATAGCCACATTATTAGTATTACGAGGAGAAACCGTATCAATAATAATTTTGAGGTGGAATTAAACTCGTTTCGTGGCCATTTTGTTTTGAGGAACTGCATGTATGATGTAAAGTACCTTATCAACGATTCAACGCCTCAATAAAAAAAGTGATCTAAGTAATTCAAGCCTGAAATCCAAACGCTTGGCCAGTTCGTATTAGCTACACCACACATAATATAAAATGGCTTCGGAGATGTATGCAGGTTCCCCACGTTTTCTTGACTGAAAAGTTCGTGATAAAATTTCAAATTATTCGCACCCGATTCCAAGAACTCAAAGGGGCTAACCCGGACTCAAACTCTCATCCACCTCTCGAGGGCCATAGGCTGGCTACCACCGGCTTTTTACAAAACGTTGCAATCCTACTTATATTTTAAATGAGAAAGATTTGAAGACGTTTGGATGTTTGTTAGTCAATTACGCAACAACGGCTGAACGGATTTAAATGAGACTTGGCGTATAGATAGACAAGATTGTTAATGAGACATAGGATATTTAATGTCCTGGGCCCAATGGCATAACAAAGTACAACTTATATTACAAGCGGAACTCCCTTTCTAGTTAATATAACTGAAGCGAGAGTTGCGCTTGTAATATTAGTTGTACTTTGTTATGCAATTGGACCCAGGTAATCAGTTCCCTTGCCCTTGCCTTTAAACATTATTAGAAGGCGCTGTCTAAGAACGTTGAGTTATCACAGCTTTAGAAATGACGTGCTTCTTCTTCCTTTGCACTCCATAGATGGCGTTTTACGGGCGACCTGTGTTGTGCTTTAGCTTTAAAAATGTTACCGTAACTGTGGATTTTTTAAATGGGCGAAACCGTTGGTTAGAACTGATATTTTCGAAGTGAAATACTTCAGTTTCATTGTCCATAAGTTGACAACATGAGTCATTATTAAGACTTGATAAACATGCACATAAAACCTGACAATTGCATCTCCGAAACGTAAAGTATTATAATAAAATGTTAACCCGTTTAACGCTGCACGGCTTCAAACTGCAGATTGGCGTGCCAACACCACCTTTACACGGCTATTGTACTGAAACCAGGCCATTAAGGGTTATCTTGGGGCTTTATTTAAATTATAAAGACATTGCAGCACGAGAACGATTTTTTGAATGGACCGTGGTGTGTTATACTTACTTAATGGGACAAAAGTAACTATCTCATTTTCTGATTACCAACCATTAAATCACTCTATAAAAAATTTAACACTGTAACTGTACTTTGATCCAATTGAGAGTAACTTTAGCCCTTGTGAAATCCGCATATAGTCCGAGAGCTGATGGTCATTTTTGAATAGGTATTTGAGGCATGCTAGAAACTTGTGTAATGCTTTTTCTACGATACCCAAGAATGGAACCACAGACCTGGCTGACAACAGACAACAACAGAACGAGAGGGCTTGGGCTGTAGTTCCCACGCGGGCGCGGGCGGGCGGATTAGGAACACACACACCATTGAATTTCTTCGCTGGTGTTTGCAGGTTTTCTCACGATGTTTTCCTTCACCGTAAAGCTCATGGTAAATTTCAAAATGTAATTTCGCACATAAATTCCGAAAAACTCAGTGCGAGCCGGGATTTGAACCCGGGACCCTCTGCTTGAGAGGCCATAGGTCAAACAGCGGTCGCCACGGCTTTTACGCGTGCCAATCACTGTATCAAAGGCACGGCGTGCCTCAAATACCTCCCCAAAAATGTCAATCAACTCTCCTACTAACATAGAAATATCTAGAGCATAGAGATGATGATGATGAGAGCTCCCGTTTATCTAAACAAGTCAGCAAAAACTTCGAGCGCAATCCAAAAAAAAGAAGTCACGCGACACATTACTCCCATTGTTGTTTACCAAATAATTGCAAGTTTTTACAACGGAGCCGTTTAAGCTGTTATTCTCGTCCGCGATATTATTCGCAATTATTCAAGCACCTGTGTTTTAAATCACGTGCGCGGACGAGTCCATTACTTTGGGAGGTGCGTAATTTAAAAATGCCTACTCTTAAAACTCGAAACGAGTTTAGTCAAAATTGTCTAATACTGACCTTATGCAAGAATGCAAGCTGCTTCCGACCGTAATGATTGGGTATCAATGAGGGAGGCCTATGTCCAGCAGTGGACGTCCTACGGCTGAAATGATGATGATGATGGTGGTGAGTTTAATTCAATTTTGAAGTGAACTAAATGAAAAATATTAAAATCAGTTTGTTGTAATTGACTATTCTATACAAAAAAAAAAACCATTGGTATCATTTTAGATAATCCTAATTCGATTTTCGAATTTCGTATCGCGCCGTTACGTTGAAGTAAACAGAAGCGTGAAAAGGATGGAAAGATACGAATTTTGAATTTCGTAGTAGCCCCTTTGTACTATTTCAACAGATAAATATGAAAGTTTGATTTTTTTTTTATTGTGGTTGGTCGACATAATCGAATGGCGTCCACGGACCAGAAAATGCAGTGTACTGTAGGGGGCCTAGCTTGGAGGCTACACTTCTTCGGTAATCACTGTATATTGATAGGCTGATTAGTAAAACGATTCACTGTCCAAATTATGTTTTTTATTACAAGCATCACTGTAAATTACAACATTTCACCAACACAGCTTAGTGAAAAATGGCTCCCTAGACCGTGTTCTGACCGCTATTTTTTTTTATTGAAGTTCTAGAAGAGGCAAATTCAAATTTACAAACTGGGACACGGTTTAGGTGGCCAGTGTCTATGACGTAGGCCTGAAGATAGCGCGACGACGTTGTTAAAGGCCTACCGTATTTTTGCCGCATTTATTAAAATACCCAAAAACACGCGCAGTCCAACCAACCTATCATGAGCCATCGTGCCTCCCCCACGCCCGAAATCGCCCACCTAAAATCGATTAGCGCGAAAAGCTCGGTAAGCCTGATCTGTTAGAACGTTGGACGATGATGAATGTGTCATAAAACTAAAATATTTCTGCAGATTATTTAGCAAGTTAAACTGAAGACGCGTGTGTGTGTGTGTGTGTGTGTAACTCATTTACTTAGGAATTTAGTAAAATCTCGGTTTTTAATACCTAATCACCTAATAGTTTTCACGAGCGAACTTGCAGGTTACGCATAATTTATTATTAAATGCTTTATGGTATAAATTTGAAGTTGATACAATCTTAAATCGAGTACCCGTAGTACCGCCCGTAATGTTGAAACGATCGCCCCCGGTTCAGATTCAAAATAACAATAATTTGGCAAATTTATTCTGATGATCACCCTTTTGTTCCCCGTAATGAGCGGGTACAGTCGGCCGAATTTAAAATGCCATTAACTTCATAACGTACGGCAGACGGTCGATAAATTTATCGAGCGCGCTTATGCTCGATTAAAGTGTCTATAATTTGTCGGATTACTTAACGTATTGTTCAGTTAATTGTAGTGTTAAGGTTTACGAGATGGTGTTTTGTTTTGTGGAGTTGTATTCTTTTGTTTCTTGGTACCGTCGAGCTGGGTTTTGATAAAATTGGGGTACATTAATCGTTATAAGTGCTATAAGAACGACTAAACGTCGTGGGGTTTTGACATGTTAACGAAAGATACTATTAAGGCATTGAATGGGAGTTGCAAATGTGATAGAAAATAAGTGAGTTTTTCGTAAAACCATTTTTTAAGTCGATCCACCAGTACAGTTAACAGGAATTAAGTAAAGTAGCGGAATTTCAAATTTAACTGCCTGTACTAGCTGTGGCCCGTGATTCCATCTGCGAAGAATTTTATTAATTTATCGCTATCCCGCGAGAACTATGCAATTGTCCGGGATAAAAACAGCTATCCTTTGTCCTTTCTGAATGGTAGAGCACATGTACTTATACCAAATTTCATTTAAATCAGTTCAGTGGTTTAAGCGTACGGACACATTTATAATAATTATCATGGATACTATGTATTACTAGCTTTTACCTGTGTCTTTGTCCACGCGTAAAAGTTAAATTTGTGGTAAAGCTTCTTGATCTCTTTAATGTCTAATAAGCAAAAAGCCGGGAAAACTACATCCAAGTTAATATTCAAGTAAATATATCCCGTTTGTCCTCTTATCCCGTGGAAATTTCAGAAAATACTAAAATCAGTTTTTTATCTTTATAATCGCCTATACTTCGTTTTTTAGCATTAGAAAGAAGGTAGGCGACCTTGACGTGTCTTTTTATTGAAAAACACTTATGAAAAATAAATTACAGCAAATATGTAACAATGAGCAAGGACATAATGCATGGTCATATACATTCTTTTTGTTTTATAAATAATAGTTACAATTTTTCTAAGAGTTTTTCAATAAAAAGACTCATCAAGATTCTTTACCCTATTACTACTAATGCTAAAAAAAACTAAGCATACTACATGTATGCCCTATTTGAGGAGTCTAGTATTTATAGTTACGGAGATAGGTCTCGTGCAATTGAATAAATGAATCCCGGTTTTTCCTTATTCCTTGTACATGTCATAAAAACAACGTCTATGCGAAACTGATGAATCACTCAGTCAATCAATCAGTCAGGATTCTTTTTAGTATAAAGAATAAGGTCATTGTTCTACATAAAAAAACGGGCATTAGGAATGTCACTTCTTTAAATAAATTAACAAGATATCACTTTTATATTTCGTGGGAGAAATATTGATGGTTAAGTAAAAGCTGCTAAAATCTATTCACATGCATTATGAATAGGAGATACACCTGTTGTCAGCATTCGGGCCGCTTTTATGTTTAATTCATAGGATAGCGAGTGCCACGGATGAACTTAATCAGTACTATGATGCGCAGCGCAGAACAGCATGAACACAAAATTGAATTTAACTTTTTTACTTATGGAGCTGGAAAGCGAACGTAGGAAATGAAAAGCTCGATCTATACCGCAATACCGCCAACTCAAGCAATTAAATATTTTCTTAATTAACCTACTTGTTTTTTCTGTATTTTTTCTATGTGGTGTACAATCAATGTACAATAAAGAGTCATTGAGTGTTGAGGTAGTAAGCCGTGGTGGCCTGGCGGTTTGACGTATGGCCTCTCAAGCAGAGGGTCTTGGGTTCAAATCCCGCTCGCACCTCTGAGTTTTTAGGAAATTATGTGCGAAATCACATTTGAAATTGGCATTGATCACTTTTTTGCAATGTGGTCTAATTCCAAAACCATTTCGAGGAATAGGTTTATTAAATCATTTTATAACATTGTAGTAAAAAAATATTAAACGATCGTGTGTATTTTTGCAAAATAATGTTTGACCTTTGTTTGACCTTTCTGTGGGCATTAACTTTAAAATTCTTTGCAACAAGAAAAAAAAGCCGTCCGTCTAGTTTCTCTATAGTTATTATCTGTCACTTCGACGTAGTTATCATCTGTCAGTTTAAGGATACTATTTTGAAAAACATTCTTTGCGTTTTTCATATTTTAATAATGGATTTATACAGGAAGTGTTTCATTCCTACTTGTGGAAATGAT
Source organism: Archips xylosteana (assembly GCA_947563465.1). NCBI lineage: Eukaryota > Metazoa > Arthropoda > Insecta > Lepidoptera > Tortricidae > Archips > Archips xylosteana. The sequence continues at coordinate 10,661,243 of OX387361.1, read as the reverse complement.
TCTGTCAATAGCCCAAACAAATTAATAGTTCGCATTAGAGAAGATTTACAAGAGAAGTGGTGCCGCAAAGTTAATTCAAAGTTTACAAGATGTACTTATTGTTGCGAGGATCATTTTAATGTAAGTATGGATTAAATCCGCCAAAGAACTTTCAAGGGAACACTTCTGACCATTTTATTTTATACGTACAAAAAATACTATACCGTAAATCGTTTTTTTACCTATTCTCTTGGAAGAATCGGCAACTTTAGTGTTATTGTTATTGTAATGTAAAGTGACATTGTCAGATGACAACTAACCATCGATTATGACACATTTTTTTTGTCATTATGTCTGTGGTTTATACACAGATTCAGCCGCGGCATGTAATTTACGAGAAGTCGTATCTCAAATTTTTAATAAATTATAAAAAAAACATTGGAGTGATGAATTGCTGAAATATTCAAATTAGTTTCTTAAAATGCTCTATATTTTCGAAAAAAAAAATAAAAAGGGGGGTTAGAAAAAATGAACAATCCCAATTGCGCTTTACGGTGAAGGAAAAAGAAGTAAGTGATTTTTAGTGCGTTTTTATACAAAAACCAGTGGGAACCAAATCTGACAAGAAGATCTTACAACACATTAAAAGGTAAAAGTTCAAAACTAAAAAAAAAAAAAAAAAAAAAAAAATTTAAATACTTTAAAATGTATCAATGCTCTTTGCCACCATTGCTAAAATATTCCTATGCAAAATTTCTAAGTCGGGTTTGGGCGGGCCAGAGTTAATTAGGTACTTAGGTAACTTCGAGTTAACTACAAACTTAGGGATAAGTAGTGTCAAAATATATGGCACTGTCATTCCTAACCCCGGTTTAATGATTTAGTTTTTTAACCCTGGGGGGGCTACAACGAAAATCGAAAATCGAAGCTCGTATCGTGCTGTCCCTTCCACCCTCTATAGTATTAGCGTGATCGAAATGGTGTAATACGAAGTTCAAAAATCGAATTTCGTAGTATACTATATAAGTAAAGTCGTGTGGCCGTACATTTGAAATTTACCAGGAGCTTAACGGTGAAGGAAAACATCGTGAGGAAACCTGCATACACCTGCGAAGAGATTCAGTGGTGTGAGTTCCCAATCCGCACTGGGCCCGCATGGGTACTACGGCCCAAGCCCTCTCATCCTGAGAGGAGGCCTGTGCTCTGCAGTGGGACGTATATAGGCCCGGATGATGATGATGATGAGTGCGAGTGGGCTAAAAAATGTTAAAGTGAACTATCTGCTTCTTTTGCATCTATAACCACAGCGGTCACGGCCTGCCCATTATAATTCGATTTTATTATTATGGGAAACCGAGTATTAACGGCTATGCGCATACGCATAGCGTGTACGCGTTTTAAGAGTATTCTTTACGACATTGTTCTTTAATTGCGATTTATAGCACACTGTTGATAGCGACGTTTTAGTTCGGAATTAGTGACGGTAATTATTGTTATTTAGTAAAGCTAATAAAAATATGGTTTTATAATTAGTTGTTGGGGCGGATTAAGTGTGCTATGATTAGGTTATTGGAGAAAGGTTAAAGTTACTTAATTAAAAGCCTTTCGTAAGTGTTTTAGGTTAAAGAAATTATGAACAAGTACACAGTTGTATGAATTTGTGAGCATAACAAATGAATGTACCTAAGCTGAAGATAGTAATATTAACAATCAAGCTTAGATTAGAAAGGTATTCTTGCAAAAAAATACACTACTTTGCGTTCAAGTTATGAAGAATGAGATCCCTTGGTTTCACATAATTTAATAAGTCATAATGTAGCATTCTTCGTAATCAAAGTTAGTCATAAAGTGATCTATTTCTGAAACATTATTTTTTTTCAGGATTTTTTAAATGCCGTCTTAAATACTCTATTGACTTGTTAAATTATGCAAAACCATAGAGATGAAGAATATTGACTTGAAAATTTGAATAAGTGTAAAATACGTATAGAATGCAAGGATACGAAAACGAAATACGTATAGGTGCATTGGATGCGGATGGCGCAGGGCCGATCTGTTTGGCGAGCCTTGGGGGAGGCCTATGTTCAGCAGTGGACGTCTTTCGGCTGAAATGATGATGATGATGACGTATAGAATGCATTATCATACCACTAGTAAAGAAAAGATTAATTATTCTAGCAAAAAAAAACGTTAATTATTGCATTTTAAATATCGTCGATAAAGTAAGTAATTGATTTATAATTTTTTTAGTCTGTCTGTACTGTACAGCAGAAAAAACAATGCGCTTGATTGGACCCCTTTTTCACAATGTGACAAGCGAACTAACGACTATGGCATTTTATTGGCTATGATTAAAACTTAATTAAGTTAGCTATGAAGTATCTTTTTGTATCAATTTTTTTCAACTTCATTTTTAGGATTCCGTAGTCAACTAGGAACCCTTATAGTTTCGCCATGTCTGTCCGTCTGTCTGTCCGCGGCTAAGCTCAGAGACTGTTAGTACTAGAAAACTGTAATTTGGCATGAATATATATATTAGTCACGCCGACAAAGTGGTTAAATTAAAAAAACTAAAAAAATTTTTTTTAGGGTACCTCCCATAGACGTAAAGTGGGGGTGATTTTTTTTTCTCGACTAACCCTATAGTGTGGGGTATCGTTGGATAGGTCTTTCAAAACCATTGCGGGGTTGCTTACATGATTTTTGTATTCAGTGATTTGTTTGCGAAATATTCAACTTTAAAGTGAAAAATTTCATTAAAATCGACCGTCCCCCCCCCCTCTAAAATCTAAACAGTTGGGCGGAAAAATTTTAAAAAATTCAAAATGGTAGTAAATATATTAAATTTACAAGGAAATTTATAGCGGCTAAGATTGCTTGGGAATTATTTGTAGTTTAAGAATAAATAGTAGCCTAAGGTATTAAACATACCGTCACTACTTTGAAAAACTCGTATCTCAAATCAGCATGTAAACAAAACTGAACCTTGATATGCGCGTAATAAACTTCACTTTGCCAGATTAACGATTTTGAGATACGAGCTTTTTTCAAAGTATTGACGATACCTAACTTGGAAGATTCCGTACACATACGAAATCCTTAGAAAAATATTACTTGATTTTTTCGTAATGGCTACGGAACCCTATCTTGGGCGTGTCCAACACGCTCTTGGCCGGTTTTTTATTACTTTTACGATCATCCCGTGAAACCATATATTTCATACTAAATACAAACTGAAATATAGATGCACAGAAAAAAGAGGAGAGGAGAGTGTGGTGGTGTAGGGGTAAGCAGGCAGCACGGAATGCTGAGGACCTGGGTTCGATTCCCAGCATTGGTCTTTTTTCTGGGGTTTTTTTCTGTGCATCTATATTTCAGTTTGTATTTAGTATGAAATATAAAACTTAACTGTCACGTGTCGCATAAGATTAATAGGCCCTGATTGGCTGAATGTCACATTGACTAGAAATTCACAAATAAACCTTAAGATGGTGAAAAAATTCTCAATCGACTAGAAAAAAAATTTTAATAAAATCAAACAAGTCAACACAATATAACCACCCAATGTAATCACACAGCTAACCAGTTTAAAAACCACCATTAAAACAATTGAACAATAACCACCGTGGCCGTAGTGACGCAAGCAGCGCGCGCGCATACAAATGTTCATGATGTCGGGAAAAAGTAGCTATTGTGCCGCGCCCCAGGCGCCTCCACTGAAGGAGTCAGGTCCGTGAAATGCATAAAGAAAGGCGTGGAGACGCTGTATTAAAAAAAGTTCTTAAAGACGTATTTTTTATCGAATCTTATTTTTGTTGGCTCTACTTTTTTATTGACTATTTGTTTTATTATTTATATTACATATCCGTAATTCGACTTTCAAGATTTAACCTTAACAAACAGACCTTGTAGGTTAAACAAAAGCTAGTAAAAATGTCACTTACTTACTCACCGTCTAGTCCAAAGCCAAACGTTACAATGAGGTTTCCTTTATCATGTAGACAAAAATAAGGACTGGTTTTCAGAAATTTCCAAAGGATAGGGAATGCTGTGTTGACGACGAAGCTATAGGTATAAGCAAGTTGAATATATTATTTTTTTAGCAGGGTCTTTAATCCTATAGATAGGAAAACTTCGTAATCTTATTGTACATTTTTGCTCAGTTAGGTCAGCAACCTGAAGATAATTTTGTTTACTGAAATAGTGTCATTGCGCTAAAAGCCGACGCAGACCAGATGCGTGTGCGTATCACGCACCAGAGTTGTAATGAATAAAATCGTAAGAAAGATGGCACACCTTGTGCACACATCTAGTGCGCCATCTTTCTTACAGTTTAATTTATAAAACTGGTCTGCGTCGGCCTTAAATCTTGTGCGGTATCCACTCCATCCATGTCGGAATATTTTACAAGTTTTTTAACTCTCGATCTTTTTGTGTCAATATCTTTTGATCAAATCTTGCAAGTTGAAGTTCGCTTACTTCGAGAGGTCGCATTAACACGTTCACTGCGGGACAAAAAGTGTGATTATTTCATAATGTGCGTTAAAAGGCCGATATGCCTGTAACCTAGACCTTTTAGCTGTGCGTTACAGGGCTCATAAGCCTAGTAAGGTCTGTTTATGTTAAAATGCCTTTATCCACGTGAAAACATCGAAATTTATGTATTAACCTATCAATATATCTATTATAAGAGTTGGTTATTGTAGTGTTGGCTTCACCGCGAGCTCTGACTATGTAGTTATAATTACAAAATATATGTAAAAATAAACAAAAGGTCTATTGACCCACTACCGCACTAGATTAGTGGTTTAATCAAGGAACGGGTAGTGATGCGAAATAAAATAATAAATATTATCGAAAATAGCAAATGAAAAGGATGAAATTTTTTCACTCAGTGCGGTTATGGGTCTAAAGTCCTATAACAATTATTAAAAGCTTATCGAGACCTCCTTGAAGACCCAAACTCAAAACTATATTTGTCTTTTTCATACTCTTAAAAATACTCGAGATATGGCCTTCGCACCAGAGGAAATACAGCGCATATTGCTCCCACACGGAGTGAGCGTACATGCATTGGGTTTTTAGGCCTATTAACGCAGCGAACGTGTTAATTTCAAATTTGGTAAACAAGTACAGTAAAAAAGATAGTATTAATAACTAATATTTTATAAGACTTAAACACGAACTACTTTTTGATAAAATTACCTCGACGTTTCGACCACATCACATCAACATCAGTCGACTCGTGACGTCGGCCGCTGTAATGTTTTTTGTATAAAAAGCTATTTTTGTTTTTTAAAACAAAAATATATTTGATTAATTAAACAACAAGCACGTCTCCACGACGTTCGCAGTGCACCTGTCTCAGCGCGCTTTGGGCCAGCATTGTGGCACAAATGTGATCAAATTATAAAGAGTGGCGGTGCCGGCGGCGGCCGCTCCTGCGCAGCCGGAGCGCAGACGATGCATTCTAAATATAAATACATAATATTAGGTATAAAATATTAAGAAAGTTATTCTTGTTCAATGAACCAATTCTACGATTTATGAATAAAAACTTCCCTTGCTTTTCAAATAAAAAGAAGCATATGGAGCATAAGCTTCTTTTTATTCATAAGCTAAATAACAATTGACTTCTACCTCACCTGATTGTAAATGCAGAAAAAACCGAAAGTGTAGCTTACTTGTTTAAATAGTACCTAATGGCCGATGGGACCAAAAAGGTCCTCGAATGGCGTCCACGGACCAGAAGACGTAGAAACCACTTGAACCCCAGCAGCGTAGCACCGATCGCTGTGGAACTCTATGGAGGAGACCTTTGTCCAGCAGTGGACGTCTTTTGTTTGATATGACGATGATATGAAAAGTTAAAAGTAAAAGTACCTATCAATTTTATTGATCGAATGAATAGGAAATGGCAATAGGCAGGGTATATAGTGTAGGGGGCCTAGCTTAGAGCCTACACTTTATATAATTAAATAAAAACTTATATTTCAATAGGTACTTGATTATTTTACTATAAGTTCAACTGTACAAACAATCACTTCAGCAAAGCCTATCGAAGAATGGCTCCCTAGACCGTGTTTTGTCCGCTTTTCGTTTTTTTATCAAAATTCTAGAAGAGACAAATTCAAATTTGCGAAACAGCAACACGGTCTCGGTGGCCAGTGTCTACAATAGTACGCAGAACAGATGGCAGTTGGGGCCGAAAAATTCCCAAACGCAGACCACGGACTGGCAAGGGCAGCGTGGGACGTCCACCAACGAGATGGACGGACGATTTTGTAAAGGCCGCAGAGTCAAGGTGGATGGAAGCCGCTTCCAACCGTAATGATTGTGTATAAATGAGGGAGGCCTATGTCCAGCAGTAGACGTCTTACAGCTGATGACGATCGAACAAACAATCCAGCTGTCGGTGTACCTTTGCAGTTGCATTTACAAACTGATTCGAGTCAAATCATGTGAGCAGGTTTGATAATTACATGTAAATTTTTGACGATTTATTTTCGATTTTCTAAAATGGCACAGTCGTGGGGGTTAAAAACGTAAAAAATTGTGCCATTTCGAAAAAATCGCGAGGTCTAGCGTTCATAAAGAATCTTGTACCTACCTAATTAAATTACAGTGAGCAGGCTGCTCTCTGTGGTTATACGACTTGGGCCAGGCGCGAAGAATTGCAATACGAGAATTATAAACGTATTATCTTGGTTTTATCGAGTTTTTCGGTTATAGGTTTATCATACGCCACCGAAGGCAACCGACGAACAATGGGGAAGAAAGATTTCTTTATTTTTGTACGAGAGTACCAATTACTTTTTATGGTGTTATAAAGTTTTTGTTGCTTGCAATTTTTTATGGAGTAGCGATTTTGCATTCCGATCAAGTTTTTGTTTTTGAACTGTTGGGTGGGCGAAGTGCGTAAGACGGTTTTCGCGAAATTTAGCGTACTTTTGTACGAAAACATTGAAACAGGGATACAATTTAATCGTATTGTATGTAAGTGTAGGTACATAAAGCGCAAGGAAAAGATGTACAAAGGCGAACTTATGCTTTAAAAGGATATCTTGCAGTCAAACTGAATATTTATTTGAAAAAATTATAGTAAGTCTTATCTTATCACTTCATTTCCCACTATAGCATTGGTAATAATTTCATTTAGCATAACAGAGTTTGTCATAAAATATAACCAAGTTCTTAGATTATTTATGCACTAGATAGAGTGTCAGTAGCAAACATTGCGATACAAAACGTCCACAAATTTCTTTTGACAGCTTCATATTACGATCGCGTTACGTCATTCAAACTGAAGGGAGGCAAATGACATATAAGCCAGGTTGGCTTATATTTTTCGGGACGTTTTCATGCCGCCGAAGCTCTATCTAGTGTATAAATAATCTAAGACCAAGTTATTATCCGGATTTTTAAAATGCCATTTTGTATTTTAGACGTAAGCCACACAGAAAAGACGTAGAACGAGGGCGCGTCGCAGTCAGTGTCGTATGTTTGCAGGCCGCGTCTCCGCCCCGTCTCTTATCTCTGCTTTGGATCGCGACGCTTCTATACATTTAGTATGAAAACAGATTCAAGGAGCGCCATGGGTGCGTCGCGCCCCCATCCCACGTTTCTTTTGTGTGGCTAGCGCCTTAAGTTGGGGTAGTTTATAATATAATTAATCATTTCACACTTTGTGATAAATAAATAATAAATAATAAAAAAATAAAAATAGTTTATTTACCAAAAAACACTTGTTACAAATAATGCGGTACATCTATCAGACTCCAAACTAGGCTGAGCCTGTATCTTGGTAGCCTGCGAGTGCAATTAACAGAACTAAAGTGTTACAGAAGTATGTGCATACGTGTGTGTGGGGTGTGCATGTGTGTGTGTGTGTAATATGGAAACAGTATGCTATACATGTGAATTTTGAGCATACGAGAAATAATCAGGTATTCAACCTAACTGTCCTAAAACAATGTCATCTCCCAGTTCTATTGACCGCATTGAACTCCAATAAACCCAATTTACTTAACATTATACACGTTATATCCGTAACTTAAAATAACTCTTTCTCTAGCGTTACTTAACCCCAAAAACACATTTAATTAAGAATTAACATTCACTTTACTTCGTAGCAATAAACCGAATGGCATTATAAACAATGTTGCACAGAAACTGGCTTTTCGGAGTTAGGCGCTTTCCCATACGGCCGGCCCAATAAATGTAATTATCTGAGTTACATTAACACACCTTATGGGATTCTCTGGCATTATGGTGATTACAGAAGCCATGATGAATTAATTTACATTTTATTAAGTCGGTTTCCCATGCTTTATTAGTATTAGCGGTATCAGGTGATAAGAAAAACAATATTATTTAACATATAAGTGTTAGTTTGGGAGTCCATAAAACATAAGGTCAGGCTGTTAGTGAGAAAGTTCAGAAGTGTGTGAAAATTGTGATTCGAATTAAATGTTCACCAGCTTCCGCCTGTGGCTCCGTTTGTCAGATTTAACAGGAGTGGGCAAGTTTGAAGAAAATGTCATGTTGTTAATATTTTAAGACTTAGATTAAGGTAGGTACGAAATTAAGTACATATGAAAGAATGAGGGCAGATATGTATGGAACCCAGCCTGATTACAAATAGAATTACATTGTATATGCAGACTTATCAACCTTACCATTTGCTGTAGTTATTATTAAGACGACTAGACTGTGATGGCTGGGAGAATCGACATATTTAACATAGCGCACAGTGCTGTTTTGTGATACAACAAAATTAAAATCGCATAGAAATTATGAAATCCGCGCAAGAACTAACTAAAGTCACCGATATAGCACGAAGAATCGCCAGACTAAAGTGGGGTGGGCAGGGCATATCGCTCGTAGAACTGATGGCCGATGGGGCAAAACGGTTCTCGAGTGGCGTCCACGGGTTGGAAGACGCAGTGTAGGTAGACATCCGACAAAGATGGAATGAGGATCGCGTTGGATGCAGATGGCGCGGGACCGATCTGTTTGTGGAGGCCTATGTTCAGCAGTGGACGTCTTTAGGCTGAAATGATGATGATGATGATGATTTCGTCTTGCGATTGCGTAAGTCCAAACCTTCCAACTTTATTCAGCGCTATTCAAGATGACGTCTAGATGGCAGATTTAATTCAAATATAGTATAATAATCCAGATTCCGGCACCGCTCTAACGAGTTAGGGTCCCACATTATAATTTAATAATTTAACATAAAATATAAAATTCTTTTGTATATTTCTTAATTAGAGAAAAATCGCTTCTTCGCATCACACCGCGAGGTCATAATATGTAAATTTGAATTAAATCAATCTATAACATAGTAGAGAGCCGTGGTGGCTTAGCGGTTTAACCTAGCAGCCAGCAGAGGGACGTGGGTTCAAATCCCATCTCGCACCTCTATGTTTTCCGGAATTTATGTGCGAAATTACTTTTGAAATTTATCATGAGCTTTACGGTGAAGGAAAACATCGTGGGGAAACCTGCGAAAAAATTCAATAGTGTGTGTGAAGTTCCAATCCACACTGGGCCCGCGTGGGAACTACCATCTCATTCTGAGAGGAGGCCTGTGCCCTGCAGTGGGACGTAGATAGGCTTTGATAAAAAAAATGAATAACATAGCAGTTTTAACCCGCTGTTGAGAAAAAATTACAATCTTAAGGTGTTTCTCCACCAGAGATGTGCTAGCTATACAGCTACGCTACGAAACAATGTGACCGTCTCCACTAATGCTAAGCTATGTAGCTCGAGGAAGATGCGCTATGAAGATGTGCAGTCGTAAGGTAGCTACGCGATTTATGCGACTGTCGACTGTAAGGAAATATGGCTGTGTATAAAAATGTCTACTTGAATAATTTGGTCTCAGTATAATTTTGACAAAGCATAAAAATGACCACATGTAGGAATACATATTAGACGGAACATAAAGATGTTGCAACCATAAGAAATTATGGCGATGTATAAAAATGTCCACTTGAATAATTTTGTCCCAGTGCATTTTTGACAAAAAATATATTTTTTTTTTACTTAGAAACCATTATAGTAGACATTTTTATACTTTGATAATTGTCATTTTTATAATTCGGCTTGATTATACTCGAACGTTTTGAAGTTATTGGCCTTCTAATATTCAGTCAATTTATTAAGAGTAGACATTTTTATACATTACCATATTTCCCTACAGTCCATAGTCGCATAAATCAGCTACGCGAGGAAGATCCGCAAAATAACGTAACGTAAGATAACGCTTTAACTTCGTCTACAATCAATAGATGGCGTTGTCCGAGAAAACGTTGTGCTTTAAGAAAGTTCATCATCATCATCATCATCAGCCTATGCTCATCCACTGCTGGACATAGGCCTCTCCCATGGCACGCCACTGAGCACGATCCTCGGCCACTCTCATCCAGCTCTTGCCAGCCGCCTTGCGAAGATCATCGCTCCACCGAGTCTGAGGACGTTCTATGCTACGTTTGATGATTCTTGGTTTCCACCACAGCAAAAGTTACCGTAACCTTTTTTCAGAATAAACTTATTGATTGTAAAATTAAACGTTTTCGTGAAAGTTTATAAACGCGGGCGAAGCCATGGTTTAGAGCTAGTAGTTATATAAGTAGATGCTATATTAATGTGATATATGTATTTAGACGGATGCTAGTGATGTCTCAGTTAATGTGGGAACAAGACTAGTCAGCAACACTACTAGAATAAAGGGGAGCGTACAGTGAATTATACCTTTTTGTTTGCAAAAATTCATGTTCCAAATTCTATAGGTACGAAAATTTATTATGACTACATGGATAAATTTAGCCTTCAGCGCTATACATGATATTTTGGATTTAGAATGAAGTGCTAATCCGCCGCCCCGCGCTTCGGTCTGTGGAAGCCTTAAATGTTTGAATGTTTAGTTATTTTAATTTTTTTTTCTTTTGTCAGTCTTGTTTGTTTGTTGTTGTGTTGATTTGTGTCTGTTTTGTGTGGCCTTCCGTGATTTTACTGATACTGTGGCCCGGCGGAAGACCAGTGCTGGTTTTTAACCAGCGACACGCTGAGCCGGGACCCTTTACAGCAACATTAATATGTACCTATGTCTATGTTTGTACTTTTAATTTTAGCTTGTGTAGGTACGTGTTATAAATAAATGATTTTCTTTATTTCTAATGAAGATCTACATTTTTTTTCAAATGGATGTAATTTAAGTACCTACCATTACACACATTTACTTTTATTATTTCACTTTTATTATTTGTCGTTTTAGGGCTTTTCAAGGCTAGAGTAAAAGGCTGTTACTGAACCAGTGAGGTACAACCTTTGGCCTCATCTGCACTTTTCATCAGGTGAGATAGTGGTCAATTACGGGTCTGTTTTATGTAAAAAAAACGGACTAGCGATTCACTTGCTTACCGTCCAGTTAGTATTTTGCCTCTATATATCGGAAAAAAACACACGTTTTCACCCATGGTTCCACCATTTAAAGAAAACATTATTCTGCTCACAAAATTCAACGAGAATCAATTGAGAAAATTAAATGCGATCTGTGGAGGAGAACAGTCGGACATGCGCCGGACATCCGCCGGACATCCGCATACCAAAGCACTTTTGCCTAAGCTGAAACGGAGACGCTTCATGCTCACTCGGTTAGTTATAAATCCAAAAATCGGGATTTAAAAGTTTGGACATTTGGACGGAATTCGTCACATAAATAGTTTTTACCTATTTTGGATTAACACATAGTAAGTATACCTACTTCATTTATTGAATCAGGCGTTACTTAGCGGAGGTCCATTAATGAACTGAAATGATTACTTTGATCATCCGCAACTTTCAAAATATTACAAGGTCGCGGGTGAGCAAAGTAATTATTTTAGTTCGTTACATAGTACACTTTTTGTTCCAGTAAATTGCATAAGTGTAGCTGAGTAGCGATAAACCAATTTTTGTAGACAAAATCATGAGTAGGTAATCAGCTTGCAATAAATAGACTTCTGTAACACTACGCCATTTATTTATATATTTAATAAATATATATTGTCAGTGCACGTTCTCCTTTCCCAAACCGGGCGCGCTAACGGGCCACAATGATGTATTGTGGCTCTGAGTCAAAGGTTCTATTCCATTAACATTTTATAATTTGTTTATCCGCTTACCAACTCTGCTGGGACCCCGGTGTGTTGGCCACGTGTGGCCAATGTTTGGCATATAGTGGATGCGCTGTTAAGGAGCTCAAAATAATTCACACATGACGGTATTGTCAAAGTAGGTATAATAAATTAAAAGATCTCTAAGGTGCATCTGCTTTAAAATTAATGGTTAATCATAGACAGGGATGTTTGGAAATAATTCCGATCAGCATTGGCGATCCCTAATCTCGAATTGCGTACGTATCTACTGTGGTAAAAAATATTTAAATGTTTAATGCTTTAGAATTATATAATATAATTGATGATAAATATTATAATAAAATATTAATTATTTTGACTTTGAAGTCACCAATTTGTGCGGGTGACCGTTTCGAGTTTTGAGCTCCCAACCACTCACCCACTGCCACTTTTGGCTGTATCTAACATTTCTCTAGCTTGGAAAAGCATTCGCCATCAGATAACTTTTAACTATTGCCTTAGGTAGTAGGTACTATAAAAAACTACCAAGATTTTGAAACGTAATGAAAATAATCAAGATAATTATAAAAAAAGTGCTTGCTTCCTGGCGTACAGTTTGGTGAGAGTCTGGACAGGCGTTGTTCTTACAGAGCTGCCAATTTGTCCAAACATTGGATCAAATATGCTAATGACGTTGGCGCATTGGCCCCAACATTTAATCAAACATAGTTTAGGCAACACGAAACAATCAATTTGTCAAGTCGATGCGTCGTCTCTAATGCTTTTTTTATTTATTAATACTTTATAACGTAATGCCGAGTTTGACATGAAATTACACGAAGTCAAATTGTATGTCAGAACTATTAAGATACTTTGGCCTACCATCCATTAGAAAGGCCCAATGCGTTTACGATAGCTATTATTTTTATAGACTTTGTTATTTTTTATCAATGTCTGGATTTTATTTCACACGCTTAATGTAAGCGAAGTTTTTTTGGTACAACGGGAAAAGTACTTTTCACCTCACTAGCTCGGAAAGCCCTTTTTGTTTGTTTGACATCTATTGAGAAAATCGCTTTTTATCCACATGTGAAGAAAGAGTTTTGACATTTGAAGGCAGCTTACGTGATATTTATTTGACAGCTAACAAAACGTAAAACGTTAAAAGTGCTGTATTTTTAACATCACAATTAATGAATTGCAATGAGTAAAAAATACTAAATACAGTCTTACAACTTTATTTTAATTCATAAATATCAGCATTCATCATTAACCTTCATTCTTGTTGCAAAAACGGATAAAAATGTTCTGACAGTCTAAGTAAGTCGATGTGCGAACAAAACGCATCCGAAATAATAAAAAAAAACTTAAGTCAAAACTTTTCAATTAATTATTTTGAGTGAATAAATAAATAATAATTGATAGTACAAACCCTTTTTCTTATTTTCCTCGCTGTAGTGAGGTGAAAGGTTTTGTGTTATACACGGGTGAAAAGTTATTTTACGTCTCGTGTGTTGAAACACTCGCTATCGAAAGGATTCTATTTTTCAATCATAGAATCCTTTCGATAGCTTGTGTTTCAAATGGACACTCGCAGGTAAAATACAACTTTCCCCCCTTGTATAACAAATAACTATTTATTTCGAACTTTTATATAGAAACATGAAAGCCATGGTACTCTTTACATTCTTCATAATATGTATTAAATTTTTGACTTCTATTCGTTTATTTAAAAAAGTTGTGGTAGCCTACTAGTTTGAGCTACGGCCTCTCAAGCAGTGGGTTGTAGATTCGAAAATAAAATAAAATCAAGAGCTTTAATGTGGAGGAAAACATCGTAAGGAAACCTACACACAACTGCGAAAAAATTAAATTGTGTGTGTGGAGTTCTCAATCTGCACTGGGCCCGAGTGGGAACTACGGCTCAGGCCCTCGCATTCAGAGAAGGTCAGTGCCCTGATGATTGTTTTAGAGTCAGCTAAAACCCACTGCTAAATAAACTGCTAAATTACTACCAATAAAAAAATCTCTATACAAACCTCTTAATAGTTAGAATCGCAACAAAAAAACAATACACAAATAGGTGCAGCCAATCTGAAGTATGCGCGTACCTTCATGCATTTTTGCAATTGATTTTTATTTATATACATTACAAAATTTTAACAAAGTTCTTTTTTTAAATACTATCCGTATCGATTAAGAAACCAATAAACAAGACCAAAAATACCTGTTCCGCTGACCATTTATTTAATAGTAGCATTTATTTTAACACATTAAAATCGATTTAATACAGTCATCACACGGCAGTTGAATCGAAAGAAAAAATCGATCTTCAATCGATCGGAGATCGGCTTAATCGATTTGGTAAAACAATTTCATCGGACGACATGCGACTGAATATGCAGATGAGTTTCTCACGTTGAATAACTTTTATATGTGCGATTTAATATGTACATAAAAGAAGCCGTAGTAATTAAAGGCTGTTAAAGTACTCCAGTAAAAAATTACATTGGTAAAATAAAATATACAATGTGACAGAAAGAAATGGTAAAACCGGCCAAGTGCGAGTCGGACTCGCGCACGAAGGGTTCTGTACCATTATCTATAAAAAATTGCGGTTCACGATTTATGACGTATTAAAAAAAACTACTTACCAGATCTCGTTCAAACCAATTTTCAGTGGAAGTTTACATGGTAATGTACATCATATATTTTTTTTAGAATTATCATTCTCTTATTTTAGAAGTTACAGGGGACACACATTTTACCACTTTGGAAGTCTCTCTCGCGCAAACTATTCAGTTTAGAAAAAAATTATATTAAAAACCTCAATATCATTTTTGAAGACCTATCCTTTGATACCCCACACGTATGAGTTTCGATGAGTTGTATGAGTTGTGTGCACGTTTGGCAGCCGCCGTGACGTGCGACTCCGAGAGGAAGGGCTACGGATTAGCCCGAAACATGTCGAGTTAAACTCGTTTTGAGACGTGAGTGATCCGTTTATATTCACTACGTAAAAGTTTGATGAAAAAAAAATTTTTGAGTTTCAGTTCTAAGTACGGGGAACCCCCAAAATTTATTGTTTTATTTTCTATTTTTGTGTGAAAATCTTAATGCGGTTCACAGAATACATCTACTTACCAAGTTTCAACAGCATAGTTCTTATAATTTCGGAAAAAGTGGCTGTGACATACGGACGGACAGACAGACAGACAGACAGACATGAGGAATCCATAAGGGTTCCGTTTTTTGCCATTTCGGTACGGAATCCTAATAAAAACGATTGTAATTCTCGAGAGCGTTTACAATTGCCGCCGTAGGCCGTAGCCGCGGTAGTAGCCGTGGTGGTAGCCAGTGGTTCGTGGGTTCAAATCCTGGGCTCGCACTTATTAAGTGCGAAATTACATTTGAAATTTACCCTGAGCTTTACGGCGAAGGAAAAACATCGCGAGGAACCCTGGATACACCTGCGAGGAAGTTCACTGACGTGTGTGAAGTGAAGTGACGTGAGTGGATGAAGGGGTTATGTACGTTTATTCGATTTTCGGTTTTATGCCATAAATGAAGATGCTAAGTCATAAATTATGACTTAGCAAAAATGTACATAACCCCTTCATCCACTCACGTCTTCGTTTGGTAAAGGCCGCAGGTTCGTGGTGGAGAAGCCACTTCCAACCGTAACGATTGGATATCAATGATCCGGGAGGTCTATGTCGAGCAGTAAACGTCCATCCATCCATCCATCCCAGCTTAAATACACCCCACTGCAGGGGCTCAGGCCTCTTCTCTGAATGAGAGGGTTTGGGCTGTAGTTCCCACGCGGGCCCAGTGCGGATTGGGAACTTCACATACACCACTAAATTTCTTCTCAGGTGTATGCAGGTTTCCTCACGATGTTTTTCTTACTAAACAAGTCAGATATGAAGTATCTTTTTTATTTAAGTCTCTCGGTAGAGGGCATAAACATAGATGAGTGCTTTATCACTGCATAAGGTGATTATAACAGACTGAAATGTACGAAGTATGGGAAAAATTCGTCGCTAACCTCTAGACCAGTGATGGTGTAGGGGTAAGCACGCAGCACGGAACGCTGAGGACCTGGGTTCGATTCCCAGCATTGGTCTTTTTTCTGGGGTTTTTTCTGTGCATCTATATTTCAGTTTGTATTTAGTTTGAAATATATGGTTTTTCTTACTGTTTTATTTCGCACATAAATTCCGAAAAACTCAGAGGTGCGAGCCCGGACTCAAACTCACGACCCTCTGCTTGAGAGACCATAGGTCAAACCACTAGGCCATTACGGGAGCAGTGAACGTCCTATGCCTGAAATGATAAGTCTAACTGAGTTCAAACTGATTTCGTGGTCTCAATCGCATACACTATCTCTTTCTGCTACCACCTTAAAGCTATCTGACAGAAATGAATGAATGAATGAATGAAAATTATTTATTTGACATACTTTTAGACTATACATAGATTTTTTAGCACATAGCCCTGCAAAACTGTTTACGCAGTTTGTCTGCAGGATACAGTCTCTATAAAAATATAAAATTATATCTATCTAATACCTTTAAACGAGCAATTCTTGTATATATGTATATATATATATATAATCAGGATCTCGGAAACGGCTCCAACGATTTCGATGAAATTTGGTATGTGGGGGTTTTCGGGGATGAAAAACTGATCTAGCTATGTTTCATTTTCAGAAAATCGCTTTTACTCGTGTTTTCCGGCTATTTTTGTTTGCATTAGAATATAAAGCTAAATTTCGCCGAATTCGAGCAGATCATAATGGCACATTAGAAATCGGGTGGTCGCGGATCCAGCCGACCTCGGTTCGATACCACGTTTTTTTTCAAGATTTTTAGTTTTTTTTTTTAAGTTTATTTTTTATGAGAAAACGTCAAGTTTCTTCTTTTGTGAGAAAAAGTTACTTTTTTGTGAGAAAAAGTTATTTTTTTGCAAGAAAAAGTTACTTTTTTGTTAGAAAAAGTATTATAGGGAACGTGCAGTAACTATAGGCGGCAGCACTAATGCGACAGAAGAGACACTATGCGGACAGTAAAACAAACTTATCAAGGTAAAACATTCAAATTGATGGCACCCTTATGGCACCAGTTGGCAGCACCGTCTATGTGCACGTTCCCTATTGGGAGCACACAGAACAGGAAAAGCCGGTTGTCTGTAAAGTCGGTTTACGGACGATAGTTTAACGTGACTCACCGCTCCACCCCCTCCGGTGTTTTTGTCAAATATCTTGAAAACGGTGCATCCTACGGCAAAATCAATGAAATTTTCATCCCCCCTTTAATACCCCCGCGCTCCCTCTCCCGCATCCTCTCCCCCCTCTCAACCCCCCCCCCCCACCCCCCACCCCTCCGGTGTATATAATCAGGATCTCGGAAACGGTTCCAACGATTTCGATGAAATTTGGTATTTGGGGGTTTTCGGGGATGAAAAATTGATCTAGCTTGGTCTTATCTCTGGGAAAACGCTTGGTACCAAGTTTCTGCCCGAGCAGAGCTCGGTCGCCCAGGTACTAATAATAATGTAACTTATAATTACAAAAATGTTTATATTGCTACATTATCTTACTGTCTTAAGGAAGAGATTCTAATAAATATTTTTTAAGGATCTTTTTATATTTATTTTTGTCGGTTTCTAGGCGGATGTTATCAGGTAAACTGTTAAACAAATACGGTAGTCTTTTACTTAGTGTTCTATCGCCGAAGTAGTTGGTCACTCGGGGGACTTCATATAAGTAGTAAATGTTATTGCAAGCAACCGCGCTATACACAATGCTGATCTATCTTCAACTGCTGTTTCTGTGCGAAACGCATACAAATTTGCAACTAGAAACATTTTCAATAAAATAACTATCTCGTAAACATATCACAGCATTCGCTAACAGCAAAATATGTCCCTATTTAAGCCACTAACAAACCTTGCTTCCATCATAACGTCGATAGTATACTCTATACCATACCAGTATAATTGGACTACAATATTTATTGTTGAGATGAACATATCACTGGGAGAGTCAGGACATAAGTCAGCTTCTGTACATCGTGATCCTCCATTTTGTATCAGGAATACGATAAGTGGAGTTGTGGCATGAGTGGAGAGGATTGGCATGAGTTTGTTTTCAAAGAAACTTGTAAATGGAGAATTTTATATCTATGTTTATTTATAAAGATTATGACATATACATATATGATATCAAATTTTCAGAAAAAATAGAAACTTCCTGTACAAAAGCTCTGTTCTTTTGTTCTATGAAAAAACTCTTGTGTAAAAAAATACAATGCGTTTCTTACTCTTATTTTTTTTATTTGCGGACAAGAAATCAACTAAGCTATACTCCATTTAATTTAGAATTATAAACCACAACAACATTATATTGCGGCTCGTGAACTGTAATCTCTTTACAATTTGTACTAGAGTAACAATTGACGACACGCAAATAAAGTGGCATTAAAACAATTTTATTTTGCGGCTCCCAGACTATTGTACTGTACCTACTATTTGCTAGGTAAGAAATAGTTGACGAGCCGCAATATAATGATGTTGTGGTTTTTAATTCTCAATTAAATGAAGTACAATGGGTTAGCTGATCATCACAACCATAGCCTGGTCCGTTCGTAGTTACTTATAACCAGAAATCGGAATTTTCACGGCCAAATATAAGACTGTCACAATCAAGTTCGAGTTAGAACCAAATTTTTATCGATATCGATAGTTGTGCAATAAAAGAAATAACGGTCCAGTAAATTAAATAACATATTTAGAATTTTAGGTTTAGGTACTCAGTTGAGTTAGAAACAATAATTTCTGTCCACAATACTTATGATTCATCCTGCGTAAGTAAGATATTCTGCTACATCGGTAGCAGATTCAAAATCCTTTATAATCAAATGTCGTCTCCGTCACAGAACAAAGCCAAGATAGCAATTTAACGAACCCGCGGCACAACGTCTTCATTTATTCAGATGAAAAAAACAAAACACAGATTACAATATCAATTTAGGAAAGTGAAGGGAATGATTTATTTAAGCGCTATATGTAAATATGACTTCGTTTTGTTCTGCTAATTGCTTTCAAATGGTATTCAGGGAGCTATTACGGTTATCATATCGGAATATTACTCGGTCTTCTGGTCCGAAGTGCTTTAGGGACATTATAGAGGAAAAACGGTGTTTTTGTTCGTTTTAATTTTGAACTAGCTGATGGCTGTGGTTTTGCCCCCGCTGAAGTAGATTAAAACGTGTTTTCCCGTGGCAATGCGATATTTTCCCGTGGTAAAAAGTAGCCTATGTCACTCTCCAGCTCTTCAACTATGCCCATGCAAAAAATCACGGCAATCCGTCGCTCAATTTTAACGTGAAAAAAAGACAAACAGTTAGTATGGAGTATGGAAGTATGGATTCTCATTTAACACTGCCAATTGAAAGACGGAAAATAATACCTATGCTGATTTAGTTTTAGGCATTAGTTTGGTTAGGCCTCACTGCAGGACACAGGCTTCCTCTCAAAATGAGAGGGCTTGGGCCGTAATTCCCACTCGGGCCCAGTGCGGATTGCTAACTTCAAACACATCATTGAAAGTGGACTGTGGATTTTTTTCACAATGTTTTTCTTCAACGCAAAAGCTCATGGTAAATTACAAATGTAATTTTTAATTGCAGATTGAGATCTTCACCCACATCAATGAATTTTTTGGAATTTATGTGCGAAATTACAAATGAATTTTTTCATGAGGTTTACGATGAATGATAACATGGCGAGAAAACCTGCACACACCTACAAATCAAATGTTAAACATGATTGATTAAGGTGATGGTGTTTAAAAATATATTCCGAGTCTATTGCTAACTGTAATAAGATCTAAGTAGATTTGCTTGCCAAATTGTAGGCGCGCGGATTTATTTTCTCTTTCTTTTTAATCATAAAGCTTCCGATAAGAAGATGCCTACGAAGTTCTGTTAAATCATCATAAAACATCAACCTCAGCATTATTAACTAATAATTAACTATTTTCTAATTAACAGGTACTCATTTTTGAGAGCATCATAAATGCAACGAACTATCTTATTCTTTCCAGCTTGCTCCCGCGCACCTCTTAAGGCCAGGACATCTCCAACAACAATAACAATAAAAACAATCATGTTCTTATTTAGAGAACGCCATCTACCGGTCTGACAACCAAGCCGTAACTACGACGACGGCACGGCTAATGACAATGTCCATTGCGCGGTGGACACATCCAACGAACCGCTCTTAACTGAAATCACACGCAATGTATCATTAAATTACTCGTGGAGTCGCAACATCGTGGCCGGTTTGACTGACATGGTGCGCAAAAACGCACCGATTGTGAGGTAACGAGCGACCGTTGTTCGCGCTTGACGTTTTTGCTGTGTGCGCGCATCCTGGTTTGCCATAAGTCTGTTGGAGTGCAGGGTTCCGTTGTCATTCTTTTAAGCCATGCATTAGTACAAATTGCTGTGGTTCGATGACCTAAGTGGCTTGGTTCTGAAGCAATTTTTTTTGACACTCTTACGTTGGTCGGATTGATCATTTTACTAATATTATAAACGCGAAATTTTGTATGAATGGATGTATGGATGTTTGTTGCTCTTTCACGCTAAAAAGGTTTGATGGTTTCTGATGAAGTTTGGTACACATATATAGTCTATAACCTGCATTCATTGCATAGTTCCAGTGGAATATCGACAGACGAGTAAGGAGGACAACAGCTAGTGTATACTTCACTCACGGTCAAAAAATTCGGCCCACAGTCCACCTTTCATACAAACGAGGTCACTTTGATGCCTTAGTTCTCCACCAGAGTTCCCAACGTACACAATTGATTCAACAAGCAGTTCACACTACAGCGAGAGAATTTGTATCAGCACTTAGATTTTCATTCATTTTATTGCCATTTCAGATGTTTTTCTGAACATGTATAATTTCCGTGGTAAACGCAGATTTAATCAGGTGGGTGTCTTAGGAACTCTGAATTTTCTTTATCAATGCTTGGAGTAGCCATCATCAGATCACAGCCAAATTTCCGCCTAGTGGAGAACCAATACACCAAAGTGACATCGTTTGTATGAAAGGTTAACTGCCTTTATATAATATATATTGGCGCCAGACTTGCTTCTTTTCCCTCTGGGAGCAAAGCATTCTGGTCGCTAGCCAAGTCAGTCGAGGCGAATTTTTGCCGCCCGTCGCTTCCGCCACTGCTGAAACCTGATGGGTCACTCGCGCACTCTGCTAAGGAGAAGGCCGATTTGTTTGCCTCTCTTTTTGCAGAGAATTCGCGTCTAGATGCGACACACCAGTCACTTCCAAGCGTACCTCGTTGCGAACATACAATGGGTAAAGTTTGTATTCGCCAGAATGAGGTCCTTAAAGTGCTTCGCGCACTAGACGTGAACAAAGCGAGTGGTCCTGACGGCATTCCAGCCATTGTTTTGCGGACCTGCGCTCCTGAGCTGTCTCCTGTCCTAACACGCCTGTATCGCCTCTCTCTGAACCAAGGTAGAGTCCCCGAGTCCTGGAAGGTTGCGAATGTCCAGCCTGTACCAAAAAAGGGAAGTCGTGCCAACCCTGCTGATTATAGGCCAATTGCTATCACCTCTATTCTCTGCAAGACTATGGAGCGTGTATTAAACAACCGCCTCCTTGCGTATCTGGAAGCCAGTGATCTCCTTAGCGACCATCAATATGGTTTTCGTCGAGGTAGATCCACTGGTGACCTTCTAATTTACGCAACACATTTGTGGGGTGAGGCCATCGAGAGGCACGGAGAGGCACTTGCTGTTTCTTTGGACGTCTCGAAGGCTTTCGACAGGGTTTGGCACGATGGACTTGTGAGTAAACTCCCTTCTTATGGGATTCCTGCTGGCTTGTGCACCTGGATAGCTGACTTCCTGCGGGGTAGGTCTTTTAGGGTTGTGATCGATGGCTGTTCGTCCGATCCTATGGACATTAATGCCGGTGTTCCTCAGGGTTCAGTGCTTTCTGCCACTCTATTCTTGCTGCATATAAACGACCTGTTGGTATATCCCGGTACTTTTGGATATGCCGATGACAGCACAGTGTCTGAAAGATATTTGTCCGATGCTCGAGCGAGTAGTTCAAATACCAACACTCTCAGAGAGACTATGATAGGTAATTTGAACCGAACCCTTCAGGCAGTGTCCGATTGGGGCGAAGCCAATTTAGTCGGTTTTAATGCCTCTAAAACCCAGGCGTGTTTATTTTCCGCAAAACGGAGTTCCTTTAATCTAACTCCAACCTTCCGAAATGTGCCTGTACCAATATCTGACCGCCTTCAGCTCCTTGGTTTAGACCTCTCGGCTAAACTGAACTTCGGGAGTTACATTGAATCCTTGGCAAAAACCGCTGCGAAAAAGCTTGGTATCCTATCCAAGGTTAGGCGATACTTCACTGCGGACCAGCTCATTGGTCTTTACCGAGCCCAAGTCCGATCCTGCATGGAGTATTGCTGCCACCTTTGGGACGGTTCTGCTGAATATCAGCTAGCTGCTTTGGATTCGGTAGAACAGCGAGCGAAGAGGCTCATCGGCGTCGCTTGTGATGCGGATTTTTGTCGCCAGAGCCTTCGTCATCGCAGAAGAGTGGCTTCTCTGTCGGTATTCTACAGGCTGCATTTCGGTGAATGTGCTTCGGTACTGCACGACCTTATTCCGCCTGCTCCTTTCTTCCACAGGTCGACCAGAAGTAGGCGGGGTCTCCACCCTTACGTTGTCAGTATTCCCAAATTCCGCACAAAGCGTTTTCGCTCTTCCTTCATCAATCGCACAGCTATGGAGTGGAATTCCCTGCCTGCGACTGTGTTCCCTGAACACTACAATTTGGCCGCTTTCAAGTCTAGGGTGAATGAGCATTTACTAGGCAAGCGTGCTCCATCGTAGGCCTCATCTTCGCTTTCCATCAGGCGTGATTGTGGCCAAACGCAAGCCTATATTGTATAAAAAAAAAAAAAAAAAAAAAAAAAAAAAATATTAGATATATTTTCTGTGTTTTGTTATAAAAAGAAGACAGCTTGAACCTTATAGCTCTCAAGCAAAGGATCGTGGGTTTAAACTCAAGCTGACACCTCTGAGATTTTCGGATATCACGTGCAAAATTAGTGACAATTGAATTTTACAACTAACATGTACCTGCGAAAGTGATTCCATGATATGTGTGAAGTTCTCAATCTGCTCTAGACTCGCGTGGGAATTACAGCTTTCAATTTAAAAGCCTATGCCTAGCAGTAGAATGCAAATGTTCACGTGAAGAAAGCGACAAAATAAGGACGAGTGGAGACAAGAGTCGAAAAAGTGAATGAGAGGTAGGATGTTTAAGATTTAAATTGCGGATGAAGGCACATGGGGCTCGCTCGCCCCCCGCATCTCTCGCGGTCCTCTTTGTCGTCACACCCCCCAGCCCCTGTACCGCGCGAGCGAGGACTCATTTAAACGGTTTAGCTATACCTAGGTACATTATGAAACGGCCGATAGATGCAATTAACAATTTCAACAAACAAGCAAGAAGCCACTTAAATGGCCGTTTAAATTTCCAGTTTTACAAACGAACTGAATATTCCTCTTAGTATTTTATGTCATCACAATCCAAGATTGCAACTGTAAAAGTGTAGTAACGTCCTACATTAAATCAAATGGCGTTCAATTATACAGTTTAAAAGGCACTTGGTGTTTAAATTGATACTGGACTGGTTTTCATTAATAACCTTTACTAGTACTTGGTACTGCTAGATATTCTACACACAGAGTGGTACAGTCGAAGGCATAAATATGTGTACGTTACTAAGCCTTCAAAAATATCTGTACAATTCTATGCCATTAAACATAAATAAATAAATATCACGGGACAATATTCACACCAATTGACCTAGTCCCAAAGTAAGCTTAGCAAAGCTTGTGTTATGGGTACTAGACAACGGATAAACATACTTATATAGATAGATACATACTTAAATACATATTAAACACCCAAGACCCGAGAACAAACATTCGTATTTTTCATACAAATACCTGCCCCGACACGGGAATCGAACCCGGGACCTCAAGCTTCATAGTCAGGTTCTCTAACCACTAGGCCATCTGGTCGTCTAAAACATAAGGTTTACATTACGACGGTTAAAAGGCGAATTGATTCAAGTGCCATCCCGGTTGATATTGAATTATATACCTACACTAGCTGTTGCCCGTGACTCTGTATGCGAAGAATAGGGGTATAGAAAATAGATGTTGACCGATTCTCAAACCCACCAAACATGGATAAAAAAATTCATAATAATCGGTCAAGCCATTTCGGAGGAGTTTGGTAACAAACACCGCAACACGAGAATTTGATATATTAGAAGATTATGCTGATTCCAATTAAGGTTATAAGTGTTATAACTTCAATATCGCCCAGGATCCAAAACCAAAATTCCAAAATGTCGCTTAAAGGGCTTTTCCCTTCCACCGACTCCACCGTCGATATATTTTTGACCTTGATTGTACACACTTGTCTGAGGAACTCTTTGACCTCATTCCAGCTGTGGGGTTCCATTACAGATCCTCCCGTCGTAAGCGTTCATTTCATCGACATCATGTTGATGAATGGCAGTCTTCGACGGTGCGTTTTAAGCGGTCTTTTTTGCCACGAACTTGCAAAATCTGGAACGAGCTTCCCGCTGGGGTCTTCCCATCGAGTTACGACCTGGGTGCCTTTAAGAGGCGAGTGTACAATTTTCTGCAGGGCCGACAATGCACTGGTATCGCGTAAAGAGCTGCGAGTGTCTATGGACAGTGGTGTTCATTTAACATCAGGTGACCCACTAGTTCGTTTGTCTGGCTTCATTAACGTAAAAAAAAAAAAACACAGGTACGGAGTGATTACTCCCCGTCCCTCACTGTTAGTTTTCGCTCCATAGGCGAAAATTATGCTCTTTTTAAGGTTTTATTTCTACGCCCGCGAGAATCATTAGGTTATCATTGTTATCCCAGCCTATATGCTTTCAACAGCAGTTAAACCTTAGAATGGTTTTGCTCGTTGCATAATTGTAAAATTTTATATTGTTTCTTTTTTCTACATACATACTTTTCGCACATACATTTTGAAAGATTGAGACTACTCAGAGTAGAGAACTGCAGGGTAATTGTGTAAAGGAAAATATATACCCTATGTCACTCGCGGAACAGACGAATCTAATGACACCTCACACTTCAAAATCAATTGAGCCGTTCAGGCTGCAGGGCGTGCCAAAGAATACATACACACAAATACATACGCTCGAAAAACATAACTCTCCTTCGACAGTCTCGTGAAAAGATACACTAATAGAGAACAAATTAGTGAACAAAATAAGCTAAACAGTAACGTGAAGATACTTAATTTAGGAGATGTCCAAAACAAAAGCTAATGAAGAAAAACATACTTAAGCAACATATCGCGCTACTATGTAGTAATTTAGTAATTGATGGTTCGTAGTTGTACACAAAGTGAATTTAGTAGTTGATGCCCTACCTAAAGTACTGGCAAAGTAAACTAGGAAAATGAGTTTAAAGGAGAGGCGGTAGCGACTATTGTTTTTAAGCTTTAATTAAAAAATACATTAAAACATCGTATCCCAAAATCAAGCAATCTAATTATTCAACAATGGTATCGAATGTTTAAGAATCGAAAGCTGAGGAAATCTTTTAATTATTCCTTTACCCGTTATACAATACAATACAATACCTACAATGAATCTTTATTGTACACCAGAAATAGTAAGCAATACAGAAAACAGGTACACAGAGAGAAAGTTACAACGTAAGCAATAGGCGGCCTTATCGCTTAAGAGCGATCTCTTCCAGGCAACCCTTTTACAGAAAGAAGGAAGGACTAGTTTACAGCAGGTGGTGCATCAACAGTGGATCAGAAAATCAAAACGCAACAAAAATAGTACATCTACTCATGCATATATCGTACATATAATAGGTACACGTCTAAAACAAACATAAGCAGTGGGATAAACAGCCACATATAAATAAATAAATAAACTATAACAAAGCTAATTATTACAAGATGACAGAATAGTATACCTTAAGCATAGATTTAAAGATTGACAGAGATTTTGCCCGTCGTAAGTCAATCGGTAAGGCATTCCACAACCGAATAGCCTGGACAGTATAAGAATAGACATAGAATTACACTTGTAATTATACTTGTAATTTCCGTTTCACAATTACCCTGCAGTTCTCTACTCTGACTAGTCTCAATCTTTCAAAATGGCCTAGTTGTTAGAGAACCTGACTATGAAGCTTGAGGTCCCGGGTTCGATTCCCGTGTCGGGGCAGATATTTGTATGAAAAATACGAATGTTTGTTCTCGGGTCTTGGGTGTTTAATATGTATTTAAGTATGTATCTATCTACATAAGTATGTTTATCCGTTGCCTGGTTTACTTTGGGACTATGTCAATTGATGTGAATTGTGCCATGATATTTATTTATTTATTTATTTTATTTATTTAATTTCATTCAGATTCAGGCGTTAGTCCGTACTTACATTAGTAAGAATAATGGTGTAAGTTTCAGTACATTTATGCGCTCATACGGTCGTTCGATTCACGGCCTCGCAATGTAATGCAACTTAAATATTTTTTCTTACTACTGTAAGTACGGGCTTACTGATAACATAATTATCTGTGTCGATGAAAAGTACCTAGCTTGAAATGCTGGGTACTTTCCTTTTACATGTATACACCCGAACCGCCC
Source organism: Archips xylosteana (assembly GCA_947563465.1). NCBI lineage: Eukaryota > Metazoa > Arthropoda > Insecta > Lepidoptera > Tortricidae > Archips > Archips xylosteana. The sequence goes on along the minus strand of OX387361.1, from coordinate 10,634,354 downwards.
GTTGGATACAAATGTTTTTTTTTCTCTTTGTAAAATATATTTATACCATATTTTGTGTGGTGTTTAAAAGCATTTTCACTTTAAATGGAGCAATAGTGCTCGTGATTCTGAGTAAAACAACACCAAAATTTCCTCGTTTAAAAGCCGCTTTAAGGGTTTAAGGGCTGACAACGCACTGGCATCGCGTAAAGCGTTGCGGGTGTCTATGGACAGTGGTGATCATGACATCAGGTGACCCACTAGTTCATTTGTCTGGCCTCTCTATCATAAAAAAACATAAAAATCTGCGCCATAAAGTGAAAATGCCCTTGGAAAACTATCTGTTTATTTGTGTTTGTCGCTGCCGTTCGTGGCTTGGCCAATTCAGTGTTCTAACAACTAGCCTCTCTGTCATCACATAGATCAGGTTGTCGGTATGCGGTCGTTGCACTGTCCCGCGTTTGGCAATACACTGCATTTACTATGGCAAGTGGTTTGTATTTACTTATTCCAAAGGAAGACCTAGTTTAGAGCGTAATTATTCCGACTTAAGGTATTGATAGACTGGAGCATTCTAGCGAATGTTACGTTACTTTTAAACGTGCAATTATTCTAACAAGAAATCTAATGCGCATTCTGGTGAAATTATGTCAAACATGCTTCAAGCTTTTTACTAATCCAAATATAATGTGTCGTTTCACACAACCAAATAAAATTGATATTTTTTTTATACAATATAGGCTTAAGTTTGACCACAATCACGCATGATGGAAAGCGAAGATGAGGCCTACGATGGACATTTTACGAGCTGTCTACCGCGATTTACCCCATATTTTATACGGCAATGGTGAGCTATGACGTTACTTATTTTCCAACTTAGCTGGCCAAAGCATTTAAAAATCAAAGTTACAGTTTATTAAAAATTAATCTGGTATTTAAGGCTTGGAATTATTGTCTCTTGGTGTCTTGGTGTTGAGACAAATGTTCGTTACAATGTTTGACTCTGTTCGTTGTTTAGTTCGACATAATATATTTAATTAAAAGGGTGAATCAACTTTTAAATGTCCACATGATGAAATTTTGGATTTTTATTTTTTGTTCTTATTTTCCAATTTTAAATGTTTTATTTAAAAGATAATTTTCTCTCGTTTATGAATCTGTATAGAGCAGAGCTGTTTCTTTGAGAATTTAGTGCGTTTCACTAGAAAAAATTCACCAGCCCAGATCTGCCCTGTCCCCTGGACCACCATTCAAAATTATTTTTAGCTAAACTAGACATCAGTTATTGTTAATACAATTATCTTGCTTACATTCATTTAACAATACAGTTTCATTTTTTATTTTTATATATGGCATATATCTCAATAATTTCACAGTATTTCCCATAATCATGTCCCCAGGACAACTCTAATTTCATAGAAAGTGAACTTTTCAATTAAAATGCGAAATAGTAACAGTAACTTAATAATTTTTTTCCTGCTACTTTGTTTTATATTGTGTTATTGTATCTTTTAAAAAAAATAATTGTTTTTGAATTTAAAAATACATAAAATAATGATTAGTGTTTTTTAATTTTGGGGACAACTTGGTTGTCCCATAGACATATCTGGTTGTCCAATGGAAATATTAGAACCAAAAATCTTACAAGAGGGTACAGAACATGACCCGCTTCGAAGAATAACCAGCTTGGAACCCGTAGTTCTTATATTTTTCGTATTTTGTTTTCCACTTATTAGCTTCACTTCGTAATTTTAAATTTTCTTTATGTATCTTAGTTCTATCTTACACATTACGATAAGCAGAGCCTGGAAAACGTCGCTACTTGATGCTAGGAATCGCCGCGGCGCTGATGTGGATAGCGATCATCATCTTGTCATCGCTGATGTACGTCTCAAGATGGCAGCACGCGTCGTAAAGTTGGAAGGTATCCAAAAAGTTCCATTTGCAGAAACTTAGGACCAAGGAGGGTCGGTGTTTGCCTCCTTAATCAATTTGAGCTTTTGGAAGAGCTGGAAGACGAGGAAATGGATGAAACTTGGAATCATTGTACGCACTGCTTTCACTGTAGCCGGCGAAAAAGTCCTGGGCTATAAACGCTCCAAGCAAGAACCCTGGATGTCCCAAGTGCTGTGGTCCGCGATAGAGAGAAGGCAGAGCGTAAAGCTAGAGCAGTTGGCCGCTGAATACACTGTCGCTTCGGATGCCCGAGATGAGGAGTGCCTCACGCCTCCGCATCCGAAAGCTGGCGAGACGTGACAGACGGCGTGCCGCCAACGAGCTAGCAGACCAGACTAACGCAGCAGCCAAGATAGCCAACATGAGGGAGTTCTACGACGTTACTAAACGCCTGTGCAACAAATCACTTTCCTCCAAAAAGCCGCTAAAAGACGCCACTAGCGAAGACGAGAACGAGCACTTCTCCAACCTGTTGACTAGCATTGGCTAAGCCCAACCGATAACTGCTTCAGACAACTCCGGACCACCTCACTTAAATCTGCCAACCACTCCACCAACATACGCAGAAGTAGTCGCCGCTATTAAACAGCTGAAGGCAGGAAAGGCACCAGGGGTTGATAACATCAATGTGAAGCTATTAAAAGCGGATCTGGCTAGGACAGCCGAAATACTTTATCCGCTGTTGCAGCGTATTTGGGAGAAGGAGCGTATTCCCTGCGACTGGAAGCAGGGTTTGCTCGTGAAGGTACCAAAGAATGGGGATTTGTCAGTCTGCGATAGCTGGAGGGGCATAATGCTCTTACTGACTGCGGCTAAAGTTCTGGCAAAATGCTCCTCAACCGAAAGTCCTCAGAGATTGCAGGGACACTTCGGGAAGAGCAAGCCGGGTTTCGTTCTAGCAGGTCATGCACCGACCACACGAATACCTTGCGCATACTTATAGAATCGTGCGTGGAGTAGCGAGCCGAACTTTTCCTTGCTTTCGTCGACTTCGAGAAAGCGTTCGACTCCGTGAAGTGGAGCGCACTGTGGTCCTGTCTTAGGCGAAGTGGAATACTGTATATAGGTATCATCAAGTCCCTATATAACTGTAGCATCTGCAAGGTTTTACACGACCAAGTTCTAGGGGAACCAATCCCAATGACTTCAGGAGTCAAGCAGGGCTGCCTCCTGTCACCGCTGCTCTTCATTGTCCTACTCGACGACGTCATGCGGAAGGTAACTCAAACATCTAGGGGCATTCCATGGAACAAAAGCTCGCACCTGGAGGACCTTGACTATGCAGACGACATAGTGTTGATTTCGTCTTCACTGACCGTTCTCTAAATGAAGCTGGACTCATTACGAGAGGAAGCTCAAAATAAGGGTCTACGAATCAACACTAGGAAGACCGTCGAAATGCGAGTACAGTCTTTGGAAAACAGACCCATCAGACTCTATGGTACACCACTGGAATCTGTCGCAAAGTTTACATATCTCCGCAGCACCATGACCAACAGCGGCGACTTTGATGATGACGTCAACGCGAGGATCAACAAAGCGAAAGGTGCCTTTACCCAGCTAAAACTTGTGTGGGATTCGAACTTGCTCACCCGGCGGATCAAGTTTTCCCTCTTCGATTCCATAGTGAAGTCTGTTTTGCTCTTCGGCTGCGAGACTTGAAAGGAGACAAAGAGTCTGACGAGCAAGCTACAAGTGTTCGTCAACAAATGCCTGAGGTCCATCCTGCGCATATTTTGGATGAACACTATCAGCAACGAGGATCTGAATCTATGAAAGCGATGCCACCAAATCTTGATGAAGTGAGAAATCGCGCAACGGAAATGGAAGTGGATAGAAAGCAAGAAAGAAATAAAAACATAGGGCACACCCTCCGAAGACCAGAGGACAATACCACCAGGGTCGCGTTCACGTGGAGGCCGCATGGGAGCAGACGGCGGGGCCGACCGGCACACACGTGGCAGCGCACCGTGGACGCCGAGCTGCGGGCAGCAGGGCTGAGTTGGAGGGACGCGGAGCAACAGGCGCAGGACAGGAGTGGATGGCGACGTCTCAGGAAGGCCCTCTGTACCACTGGGGTGCCATAGGACAACAACGAATTGTTTTTGTCCAAGGGACAACCAAAATGTCCTACGGACAACCAATTCCGTTGTCCAAGTGACTAGTTGTCCGAGGGACTTATCTAAAACTTTGTGCCGTATAATAAATATTAATGATTTTTTATGTTTTATTTCACCCTTACGGTAAAATATTTATACAATAGTATCTGGTACAATATAATTTATTGTAATAAGTTAAGTACTTACGTAGTTGTGCCAGTGGTCCGATGGACAGACAATAAAGCCACCCACAGTCTTCAACAGTACTCGACCGACTAACGCTGCGAGTTTTGTGAAATCAAAATAACGGCTAGGCCTATTTGCTTAAAAGAACTTTTAGCTTGTTGTGAAGTATCTTAGTACGCCATCAATAACTATATTTTATAACTATTTTATGGTTGCCCAGTGGACCTGCATAGCGTGTGTAATTAAAGGGACAAAATTAAAAGGCAAGAAATTCATAAACCGTTTGGTGCAAATATAAGAAATCGGTGTGTTTTATTAATGATACTTATCCATAAAAACGATTATGTGTATAAATATCAATTCCGCAACAGTATTTTTTCGTGATACAAAGTTTTACGGTGCACCGTTGCAAGGGGACAATCTGTCTTCTATTGAAAACCAACTTTTGGTCTTTTGGACAACCATTACAGAACAGATAAATTGTAAACAAAATGAAATATTTTGTGATAAAATGCTAGGTAATATTAATAGGAACATAAAGGAACACAAATAAAAGTCATTACTTTTATATAAATTTGTGTTATCGATCCGGGACTCTGTACGTATGACGTTGAACACTAAAAAGTTGATTCACCCAAAAATGTATGCTCGCTGAGCCGTGATAGCGTAATGCGTACCTCTTGTTTTTTTTTGGAATTTACCATGAACTTTACATAAATCTGCACAGCACACACTTTTGAAGAAATTCAATGGTGTGTGTGAAAATCCTAATCCCCACTGAGCCCGCGTGGGTTCTACGACCCAAGCCCTCTCATTCTGAGAAGAAACCTGTGCCCTGCGGTGGGACGTATAATAAAAGCTGGGGTGATGGTGCTCGCCGTCTTGATAGAAGTGAATACTGCAGTCTATCAGCACCTTTAGACATTTTTAAATAAGTTGCAACGGATGTTGTTAGACGATTCAGTAATTATTTGTTTTCTGTAGAGTTAACTTAAAGTGATAATTATTACATTGGTTAAGCATTTAAAGGAATGTTACACCATCTAATAAGGATCCGTAATTTTAGTTTCAAGTAGTTTAGTTCATACATTAGGTGAATAATCTAATATAGCGTGAAGGGAAACTTTGGTCCAAATTTTATTATTAAGGCCCTACCTACCGAACTTTTCGCGCATTTAATGTATATTGTATTTACTGTATCATTACTAGCAAAGCTTTAGTTCTGAAGTTCATGTGCAAGATATTTGAGGATTCACTCTAGTGACTAGTGTTTTTCGAAACACGATTATCTACTTGTAGTTTCCTCGATAGAAAAAAAGTCGTCTCTAAAAAATAAAATAAATTTTTAGCACGGCGTAGTTAAATACTGCACGGCAGGTCATGACTTTTTGAATGTTAATAAAACTAGATTGTATTATACTAAGGGCCTAGTGTTGCTACTTTTAAAATATGATAATTTTTAAAATATGTTTTTGTTTTAGTAATACGTACACGTGCGGTCTGACCAACTTATCTTAAGCCGTCGTGCTTTCCCCTTGTCCGTATAGTTAGTTGCGTTAGTTCTCCTTCGGCCATCGGACGGGGAACTTTTTCTATTGCCTTAAATAACATCATAGCGCTAGGATCCCACGGACCATTTAGACACCGAATGGGACAGTCATATTCGGAGCCTAGACCCCTGTATTTGTATGCTTTAGCTTTTTCAGCCGCTTCAAAAGCTGCACCAGCATATACAGTATAAATACCGATTATATTCACGAATTTATATATTTGCCTCGACGTTTTGGCCACATTGCAGTGGCCGTGGGCAATTGGGGATGTCTATTTTTTTGCAATGTATAGAAAATCGAAAACCATTTCGAAATAAATGCTTTTTAAATCGTTTTCTGTAGTTATTTCATTTTAATATTATGTAATGAATTTATTATATAACAAATAAGCAATGACCTTCATTTGACATTGGTGTAAATTGCGTGACCGGTCCAAGTCGTACTTTATTCTGTGTGGTTAGAATTATTCACAATTTACGCGTGGATTATACTACGGAGTTTGATTTGGACCCGCTGTCTGACATCTAGCACTTTGTCAGTGCCAGTGAAGTGACACAGTGTATAGTGTACCACTACGCAAAAAATAATTAAAGGGGTTGCCTTATCGTACGCATTTAGATAGATTTAGAAATTTGGCATTGTGGGAGCCCTCAATTATAATCTGACGTCATCAACTAAAATAGTTTCAATAATTAATTTTGAAAAAAGTAGAGAACTAAATAACAAAATATTGAAATTAGTTTCTTATAATTGACTTTTCTATACAAAAAAAATATAAAAACCACTGGTAATTTTTTTTAGACATTTCCAATTATTGTTGTGACGTTCGTGGTCGTGATTTTTAATCGAAACCCTATCACTCCGACACACAACACTAATACGGTCGTCGGCCTCTCCTAATAGTAATAGTTATAAAACACTATAACTTATTACATTACATTTATTATTAGCTACCTATCCTAATAAGCCTCGTAAATCGTGACCAATATCTTAAATTCCTACTGTAAAAGGTTCGGAGATACAAAAGAACAATATATCGGCCTCACGAAAGCAATCAGCCCGCACGACAAGCTCTTAAATGATAAATAAACCTTCAAAGAATTAAAAAAGAGGATTAAAAGGAACGCCATTTGCATTTTTCGCTACTGATGGTCGCGTCAGACGCTTTTTTTTAATTATGTCATTACATACGCGAATGTGCATTACTTTTTGTGAAGAGATCCGAAATTGTCAAGGGAACGATTTCTTTGCATTTTATATTTTATTTTGTTTATTTGATAGTAATGTAAGTTGTCAAAGCTGTAGTTGCCTAGTGAATCTGCGGTGGCCTGTAGTTTGACCCAAGTCTCTCAAGCAGAGGGTCGTGGGTTTGAGTCCGGGCTCGCACCTCTGATTTTTTCGGAATCTATGTGCGAAATTACATTCATAATTTACCATGAGCTTTACGGTGAAAGAAAACATCGTGAGGAACCTGCACACTCCTGAGAAGAAATTCAATTGTGTGTGTGAAGTTCCAAATCCGCACTGGGCCTGCGAGGAACTACGGCCCAAGCCCTCTCATTCTGAGAGGAGGCCTGTGCCCTGCAGTGGGACGTATATAGGCTAGGATGAAGAAGTCTTCAAATTTTGCAAGTCAAATTCATCTACGTCTTGTGATCGAATTGGCTAAGAAATTGATACGGATATAATTTGGATGATAGTACAGTCAGTAAAAAAGTTATACTTCATTTTATTTAAGCATAATAAAGTATATCAATGGATTAGCGTGTTAGAGATAGGAATAAATAGAAACTAAAATGTGATTTTTCGTAATTTTCAAGTAGTAACAGAAATCGTTTCTCCAAAGCAAAAATACTTCGGTTAATTGTCTTATCATAAACATAATATTGAAAACCCAAACTTCCCTGCAAATTGCACGGTAAATGAAATAATGAAAAATATTTTTTTAATGGGCGCTATTTAACCCTCGACAAAACGTAAACCTGCTTTGAATCTTATGTCATTGTGTCAAGATCACTTTGACACTGCACTTTGTGACACCTATAAGTGTTGTTGGCGTTGAAAGGGTTAAAAGTGAAAACTTAGTTTATTCAATGTCTTGTAGTCGCAAGCGCATCCATGTTGTCCCAGGTCAAAGTCAGCTCTTGGAAATAGACCTCTTAAGCTCAAGCAATTACATTTCCATAACAATCTTATCTAAGCAGTCTTGATACTTTGCACATTATCTTAACGCTCGCTCTTACTTTGTCCGCATCTAAAGTATCAAAACCTGTTGACAACTCATAGACAAGAATAACATCAGCGGCCATCTTTAAGTATTTTGCATTATTTTATTGTCAAACCAACTCTACAATTTACATGGAACCTTAGGTGAAGACAATAAAGTACAGTTTTAAGTGTAACTGGTTGATTGCGAGTTGCTTAAGATAAAGTTAGCTTCGCAACTTGGGAATCATTTTAGTGCGCAGGATACGGTTTTTATCTTTTTTTAGGGTTCCTTATCCTAATGGTCTAAGAGCCGTTGAAGATCGACCTTCACCGATCTGTTAACTCGATGAGACATATTTTTTATCAAATATAATTTATAAACAAATACGCCTATGATAACTTGCCTATCGAAAAGTGTTCATAGCTTTTTTTTTAGTTTTATTTTTGAGTGCCTTTAGCCATCTTCCAGCTCCATCATCAGACTCTGGTTACCATCTGGGATCAAAGTACTCGTCAAGACGAATCAAACGAGTCCAAACTCGATGGGGTTGTGTCGTTTTATTGTGGAGTGCCTTTGGCCATACTGAATTAATGAAATTGCGAATTACCCCATCGAGTTTGGACTAGTTTGATTCGTCTTGGCGAGTACTTTGATCCCAGATGGGGTAACCAGGGTCTGATGATGGAGCTGGAAGATGACTAAAGGCACTCCACAAAAAAAAAAAAAAAAAAATCTATGAACACTTTTCGATAGGCAAGTTTAATAGGGATATTTGTTTATAAATTATATTTGATAAAAAATATGTCTCATCGAGTTAACAGATCGGTGAAGGTCGATTTTCCACGTCTCCTCTACTATAAGATGACTAACAGAACCTTAATAAAGTCGCTACGCAGTCTATCCGTCTGTCTGGGCTTTATCTCAAAAAACAGTAATAGATAGACAGCTCTTTGTAGAAAATATGTATTTTTATTGGCGCTACAACAAAAAATAATAAAAATTAAATTAAATTAAACTAGTTGGCGTCCCCATACAGGTAAGATACTTACGAATTATTCTTGTTGTGGGATTCACCGGTTCACCTACTTTGGAAGTAACCTCAATTATGACTATCTGTAAGAAATAACCTCTACTATTTATGATTATTGTAATTTTAATGAATAAATAATTTGAATTGAATATTGTGCATTTAACATACAAGTCTCAAACTCTGAATGCTCATAGATATAAATAAACCAATCAACAAATAATTCAAACCAGTCAAGCGAGTATTTCTAGAAAATTGAAACATTGTCATTGGTCTGTCAGCGGCTGTATCTACTTTGTTACTTATGAACTTAAACATGTAGTAGGATTGATTTTTCGTAGCAACCCATGTAGTAGGAAGTTGTTCCGTAGTACGGAACCCATGGTGCGCGATACCAACTCCCACTTAGCTGGTTTATTATCCTTCTTGTACGCTTATGTCGGATTGTGGATTAAGATCTCCTGATATATTTTTAATTGTTTGTCGGGTTAAGGTGGAGTTAAAAAAACTGAGCATTAAGAGGGTACGATGCGCACCATTTCTCCATACAAACGTAGTCCCCTGTTTCCTCCCTGGATAATGGCTTTAGAGCCAAATTTTTTTTACTGTGTTTTCTGTATCTACCACAGCTATGCCCCTACGTTTCGTTTTTTTCCATATTTCAATTAACATAAGAAATATGAGCTTTCAAAAACTGAAAAAATTGCCCAATTTCAACGTCATTTTCAGACACTCATCAGAAAAGAATCCCTCATATAAACAAAAAAAAAGAAAACATAGGGGCAAAGCTAAATCTGTCTTCTAATTATTTTTGAAAAAAATAATTTTATTGGTCCAGTTTTAGAGAAGGAAACAGGGGATTACGAAATGCTGTTTTGATCAATTTTACGCGCCTATTAACGGTCTGAGCTGCAGTTGTCCCGCTCTCGCTGTACTGACACGGAGGGGTTCGGGCGAGACAGCGACATTTCATTAAAATACCTATTTCTCAAAAGTCTCTCAGCCATCGTATCCTCTTAAATATTTTTTGCCGCTCTCTTGCAACTGGCCTTCGCCGCTCTCTACGTATCGTTACGTACATGTACGTTACATTGCGTCACCCTTTTTCGTGGATGCAGCCGGCGTTCATCGATTTATTAGACATCACGTCAAAAAATAAACAAAACAAATTCGTTGTACGAGTAAAGTAACCACACAATAAAATTTTAGATTTATTTAAATGGGCGGAAAGTGGGACAGGCGTCCCATACGCCAATGTAGACTTGACTAAAAAATATTGGCTAAAGACCCTTAACTTTTGCTATGTCCACAAGAGAGACTCGAACAAGAAAAAGTGTATGACCCAAAGATGTCTCGTACAGTCAATGGCAAAAATATGTATACACTTTAGTACCTTGTCTATTTTCGTCATATTTGAACTGCCATAATCATAATATATGAACTGTCACAGTGGTTAAAGTGACAAAGTACTAAAGTGTATACATATTTTTGCCCTTGACTGTACACTTAGCAACGGCACTCATTATAAGTATATCAGATTATAGATTGTAATCTATTATTACTGTAAACATCTCTTGCAGAACTGATGGCCGATGAGCCAAAACGGTGCCCCTTTTCTCCCATAAAATTTTAAGTCATAATGTATCATTAGTCATAATCAACATTAATCATACAGTGATTTATTTCTGAAACGGTATTTTTTTCAGAACTTTTTTAAATGCCATCTTATAGAATGCAGTAAAAAATAATAAATAAATAAATAAATAAATATTAGGGGACAATCTTACACAAATCGATCTAGTCCCAAACTAAGCAAAGCTTGTACTATGGGTACTAGACGACGATAAACATACTTATATAGATAAATAAATACTTAAACACATAGAAAACATCCATAACTCAGGAACAAATATTCGTGCTCATCACACAAATAAATGCCCTTACCGGGATTCGAACCCAGGACCTCTCGCTTCGTAGGCAGGGTCACTACCAACTAGGCTAAAGTGGTAGGTTAGGTTAGGTTTGTTTTATAACAATTCCGAAAAATAAATTGTTTCAGAAATAAATCACTGTATGACTAACGTTGATTATGACTAATGATACATTATGACTTAAAATTTTATGGGAGTCATTATAGACCCGAGCCAAAATTGTTCTCGAGTGACGGCCTTGGACCGGAAGACGCAGTGTAGGTAGGCCTCCAACAAGATGGAGCGACGACCTGGTTAAGGTTGCGGGATCGCGTTGGATGCGGATGACACGGGACCGATCTCATCAGTGGACGTCTTTCGGCTGAAATGATGATGATGATTACTGTAAAAAAAATTAGAATTAAAAAAACTAAACCTTCCTAATTGTATTTCAGCTTGATTAGTAAAGACATAAAACAGACAACAGCCGAGCCTGTTTCGGACTTCAATTGAAAGCATGATAACACCAGAGTGGACCTAAAAGCCTGCCTGGATCCCCCAGCGCACGGTCCAAATTGCACTGGGCAAAGTTTATCTCGTATCTTGAGGTAGGAAAGTGTTAAATCGCGGTGATTATTTTGATTGCACGGTGGCTGTCCTCCGAGGAATCTCGAATGCTTTAATTGCTTTCAAGGGAGATCTGTTTGCGTGATTGCAAAGTCGGCTGACCATTAGTATCTGACCAGTAGGCTGGAACACTCCTTTGTCTTGAGTTTTTTTAGATTTTTTCGCCCGCCACGTTATTTGTTTATGTCAGTTTGAGCCGCTTAATCGATTGAAGCATTTGGTTTAATTGAAATGATAAACAGGCGTAGTTTTGTGTAAATGGCGGATTCTAGAAGCGCTATTTATTGTGTTTTAGTCTAAGATCCGAGTAGGTATACAACGAACTTCATCAAACTGGTTAATCATCATCATCATTTCAGCCGAAAGTCGTCCACTGCTGGACATAGGCCTCTGCCATGGCTCGCCAAACAGATCAGCCCTGCCCCATCCGCAACCTTAACCAGGTCGTCGCAGGTATCTGGTTAATGGATGAAAAGTATTTTTATATTAAATCAAATATGTTAATAAATAAATTGCAAATGGGTTGGCTAAAAAACTTCAGTCCAGTATGATTTTTTTTTTTACATTTCACCGTTTCACAAATGACATGCCTACAAATCAAAAGTATGAAGCCTATAATGCAAACGTTAGTTTGAGTATTTTTTCCCGTTATAACTTTTGGGTAGGCAGGTATGAACAGGTAAATTGATATTTGCACAGGTCTCGTTAGTCAAACTAACGTTCGCGTATTCTATAGGTTTCATACTTTTGATTGGTATGTCATTTGTCTATTATCCTAAACGGTGAAATGTTTAGAAAATAATAATTAGGTAATCATAATTCTGACTGAAATTTTTTAGTCAACCCACTTGCAATTTATATTTATTATAAAATACTTTTCATCCATCAAACCGATCGTTGAAGGTTGTTGTATACTCGGATCCTATGCTATAATGCTTTTAAAGGTTACGTAGGTTTTAATGAACCGCGATAAAATATTAAATTCTTTAAAGCCAATTAAAATATTCTTAGCATACCTAAAGTCACACTTAAGGTTATCAGTGTAGCTATTAATTAAATATTTAGACAAGAGTTTTTATTAAATGTCGCCCTTCATCATCATCATCATCATTTCAGCCAGACGTCTACTGCTGAACATAAGCCTCCAGCTCGCCAAACAGATTCGGTCCAGCGCCATCCACATCCAAAGCGTTCAAAGCGGGCCTAAAGGTTCTCGAGTGGCGTCCATGGACCGAAAGACGCGGTGTAGGTAGGCCTCCAACAAGATGCAGCGACGACCTGGTTAAGGTTGCGGGAAATGTCGTCCTTATTAAAATGTAACTGTAAAATAAACATCGTTATCATCAGATGGAAGTCGTCTACTGTTGAACAAAAGCTTCTTCCTTATACCACCACAATAAACAACAACTTGCCATCTACACCCACCAGTTGCTATTCTAGTGGGAGGCTTATCAACGCAACGTCTTTCGATTCATTATATTTTGACTACCGGATAGCCTAGTTGTTGGAGAACCTGACTACGAAGCTTGAGGTCCCGGGTTCGATTCCCGCGTCAGGGCAGATATTTGTGTGAAAAATGCGAATGTTTGCTCTCGAGTCTTGGGTGTTTAATTATGTATTTAAGTATGTCTATAAATATTTATATAAGTATTTTCATCCGTTGCCTAGTACCCATAACACAAGCTTTAAATTGCTTACTTTGCCTTCTACTCTGGTAGGTACGTAGGTAATTCAGTTTCCCTAGTTGTACAACGCTCCTTTAGGAAAAATTTATTAATCTTTATGTATGTAAAAAGAAAAACAAGTTCAGTTTTGAAACGACAATAATTTGTAATTCTGTCAGTGTTTATCTAAAGGAGCGACAAGTTCTTTTTGCCTGATACTATAAATTAAACCAAAAAAAATCGTCCTATAAATCTCAAATAACACGATAAATTACGCAATAATCATTTTCCGCTGACATAAAAAGAGCGTAACGACGTCCCCTAGGACGGGGGACCGCGTGGGACAGTGGATCCACCGGGGACACAGGGGACCAATATAGACAATGGAGCGAAATTACAACCGGCCAATTGAGCCGCTTGTGCACTTGATCCCCCTATTGTTTCCGCACTTAATAAGTATAGGGGACGGAGCGCTCTTGATGGTTGAAGTAAAAATATTGGTATTTTACGTTGAAAAGTTAAAATATCATGTTGTTAATTGAATGTTTGAAATTGAGCAAAAACTGAAAACGATTTATCGGTTGCTGATAGAGACAAGCTTACAATGCATGACTTGCACTAAATACACGTACTTAATACTAAAGTGCCTATGCAAAACAAAAGGCGAAGAATCACTAAGAGAAAACAGCGTTTTATTGGGTGCATTAGGTATTAGATATGCTCTCTTATTTCGTTGATTTTCATATTGTGATTGCTACAATTTAATAATTAATAGGTTATATATACTGTTTTAACAACATTCGGAACTCATATATGTCCTAAATCTTCTCTCAATATTTTTTTATTACCTGCGTCGTAGTGTGCCCCTCCTAATTTTAATTTCACCTACCTTCACTACCTATGTAATTCATCATAAAGCTTGTATAGTGTCTGCGTTAAATCCCTGTGATATAAGGATATGAAAAGTCTTTTATGGCCTATTTTTTTATTAATAGCTGTAAGTAAAATAAAGTAATTAGCAAGATGCTTGCCGCATTGCCTCTCTGAACTGTTATCCTTAGTCCTTAATTTAAAAGTGTTAAACCTGGCCCTGGGATCACCAGGTCTTTAGCAAATCCCCAGATAATATTACTATACGAGTGGATTTAGTTCGACCATCCTCTTAAATAGTGTTTGGAAGGTTAATTCATAATAAAATTAGTAATCAAGCTGAAAAGATATTACTTTCTCTTATTCGCTTTATTTTCATTAATTTAATGGCGAACGCAAATAATAGTATAGAAGAAAAACAAAATTAAGTGTAAGTTCAAGTTTACGAATATTACATGAACATTTTCGTTGGCTAGTTATTTGGCCTAGTATAAATCTAAATGTAGTAAAGTACTCGTAGTAATGGGTAGATAATATGCATGAAAAATACGAATGATCCTCGAGTCTTGCTTATTTATGTATTTAAGCATGTTTATCCGTCACCTAGAACCCATAACACAAGCTATACTTCATTTGGGACTACGTGAATTGGTGTCATGCGCCCTGTTTCTTTTAATTCTTACTTTTATCGCCACAGCGCCGAAGTATCAAGTAATATCAAGTAGTGTATAAAGGTGCGATACGGCCCGTCAATTTGTCCGCGTCGCCGCGCGTCTATTTAGACCTCGTTTGTTGCGAGATACAACAGATACTGTAATTTATTCATTTAGACGTGTTTCAGTACAATAATGTAATTTCATTATTGTTGATGTAGTTTTGTTTGGCGAGACAGTAGACCATGGAGAGGGCTATGCTCGGAGTTTCTCTTCGGGATCCTATCCTACCCTAATGGTTTCACTTGCAAATTTAAGGAATACTGGCAATATCTACACTGAGAGAAATAACCGTCCAATATCGGAAGGATTTTCCTTCTATTATGACTCAGTAGGAATTTTACCGTCTAGTGTGGAAGGATATTTGACCAAGTTTTTACCGTCCAAACTTTCCTTCCACTTGATTTCCTTCTGAACTTTCCTTCTTTTTTGATAGGAAAAATGGAACAATACTACCTTCCAAATGTTCAGCTTCCTTCTGATTTATTACCTTCCTTTTTTTTCCTACTGAGTCATAATAGAAGGTAATTAAACGGAAGGTAAACGCAACTGAGATTACCTTCTAATAAATTCCGACCGATTAATACCTTCCATATTTTTCCTACTGAGTCATAATAGAAGGTAATTAAACGGAAGGTAAACGCAACTGAGATTACCTTCTAATAAATTCCGCCCGATTAATACCTTCCATATTTTTCCTACTGAGTCATAATAGAAGGTAATTAAACGGAAGGTAAACGCAACTGAGATTACCTTCTAATAAATTCCGACCGATTAATACCTTCCATATTTTTCCTACTGACTAAAAAATAGAAGGAAATACCAACAGATTTATACCTACCGTAATGGAAGGTAAACGCAGTGGGAAACCTGGCAAATACCTTCCATAGTAGGAAGGATTTTCCTTCCATATGTTATAATTCCTCCTAAAATGGAAGGTGAATGCGGTAGGAAAACTGGCATATACCTTCCATAGTAGGAAGGATTTTCCTTCCATATGTTATACTTCCTTCTATAATGGAAGGTGAATGCGGTAGGAAAACTGGCATATACCTTCCATAGTAGGAAGGATTTTCCTTCCATATGTTATAACTCCTTCTATAATGGAAGGTGAATGCGGTAGGAAAACTGGCATATACCTTCCATAGTAGGAAGGATTTTCCTTCCATATGTTATAATTCCTTTTAAAATGGAAGGTGAATGCAGTGGGAAACCTGGCAAATACCTTCCATAATAGGAAGGATTTTCCTTCCATATGTTATAATTCCTCCTAAAATGGAAGGTGAATGCGGTAGGAAAACTGGCATATACCTTCCATAGTAGGAAGGATTTTCCTTCCATATGTTATAACTCCTTCTAAAATGGAAGGTGAATGCAGTGGGAAACCTGGCAAATACCTTCCATAGTAGGAAGGATTTTCCTTCCATATGTTATAATTCCTCCTAAAATGGAAGGTGAATGCGGTAGGAAAACTGGCATATACCTTCCATAGTAGGAAGGATTTTCCTACCATATGTTGAAATTCCTTCTACAATAGAAGGTGAATACAATGGGAAAACTGGCTGGTACCGTCCGTTGGAGGAAGGAATTTCCTACCATATGCTTATAATACCTTCTAATTTGGAAGGTGAACGTAGTGGGAAAAGTGGCATGTACCTTCTATTGTAGGAAGGATATTCCTACCAAATGGAGATAACCTATCCAAATGGTAGGAAAATCCTTCCCATTACGGAAGGTGCATATCAGGATTCCTACTGGATTTACCTTCCTCTATAGTAGGTAACCTAAACATTGGTATATATAACCTACTACAATGGAAGGTAAACCCATTGGGAAGCCTGGTATGTACCTTCCATTATGGGAAGGATTTTCCTGCCAAATGGGGTAATCTATCCAAATGGTAGGAAAATCCTTCCCGTGATGGAAGGAATATACCAGGCTTCCCACTGGGTTTACCTTCTATTGTAGTAGGTAACATATACTAATGTTTAGGTTACCTACTATAGAGGAAGGTAAATCCAGTAGGAATCCTGATATGCACCTTCCATAATGGGAAGGATTTTCCTACCATTTGGATAGGTTATCTCCATTTGGTAGGAATATCCTTCATACAATAGATGGTACATGCCACTTTTCCCACTACGTTCACCTTCTATTGTAGTAGGTATTATAAACATACATGTTAGGAAACTCCTTCCTACAACGGACGGTACAAGCCAGTTTCCCACTGGCGAGGGATGAAGGTAGCCAGGTATCCCGTGTATTCATCTTCTATGTAGCAGGTTCATTATTCGTACCAAGCCTGAAAACAAGAAATTAATCAGTACTCATAAATTTTTGATTTCAAACTAATATTTAACTCTGTCAATTGAAAATGGATATATATAAGTAATAATAATTAGGATATAAAAAAAAACATGTAAATAATTCAGAGAAAAAACGTTTATTCATATTTTTATCTTTTAAATACAAACCGAAACACCTTACGTGAGTGACCCATTGTTTACATTTTACCTTACACATAATAATATATTGTTTATTTTCTCACCTTACTTGTTTACACCTTAGTAGGTTGTACTTAATATTATATTAAGTCACATAATGTTGGCTATAATTTACTGCCTTTGGTGATCGAGAGATTTCCTTTTGCTGAGTTGATCCTTACGATTCAAATATGGATTTAAGAAGGTGACTTATCGCGATTTTTGGTATAGGAAGAAGGAGGAGGTCATGCATGACGTCCTCAATATTTTGTACGGGATTTTACTTCAGAAACCTATAGTGTGGGGTATCTAATGAAAGGGCATCATGAGCCGGTTCCAAAAATTTACTTCAATATTACCTTTTGACCACTTGAAATACAAAAGTAATTGTAATCTAATTGTATTGTATGTGAAATGTAACTGTAATAATTATATTGTAGTAATAATGAACATTCAAATTACTTTCTAATTATAATTCTAACATAATTGACATGCAAAATTATTGTATAATTTAAATATTGACTGATGTCTATTCTATATACGATTCTGATTTTACATTAACTTTCACATGCCTGATGGCCGAACATAAAAATCATGGATCACTAATAATAATATGTAACCATCCTGTTTGCACTTACCATAAATGAATAAACGATTCATTCATTCATTCAAAACATACCAAGTTTGGACTCCTGCAGGTAGAAAACGAAAAGAAAAAAGTAAATGTTGATATTTTCAATATTGCTTACATGGCGTTAAAAATGAGGATATTTCGAGTTACTTGGCGTATGTTTTATAAAAATAATTCAGCAGGTTGCTACAAGAGTCCAAACTTGATATCTTTTGAAAATACTTTATGGATTTTTAGAAAACAAGTGGCCGAAAGGTAATATGTTGTGTAATTTATTTTTAGAACCGCCTCATGAAGCCCTTTTATTTTATATTCCACGAAATAGGTTTCTGAAAAAAAAAAAAACAAATCGCATACCAAAAATTGATGACTTCATAACCAATAACTACGAGATGGCTCCCCTTCTTAAATCCATAGGCTTGAGTCGTAAGGATCAACTCAGCATAAGAAAACTCCTCGATCATCAAACGCCGTAAATTGTAGCCAACATGTGCGACTAGTAAAGGCAATAAAACACACAAATTAACAAAGACACGAATCATCAACAAAGACACAACACCTTTTGTCCTTAATTTGTATAAATTATTTTATCTGCTCATCTTAACTTATGAACTATAGTTACATTGTAATTTAACTTAAATTTATAGATATTTGGACAATGAGTCAATGAGATATTTTAAAATATTAACCCATTAAACAGTCGACGTCAAAGATATATCTGTAGCGAGATGTATCTGTCTAGCATCAACATGGGGATCAAAGAACTTATTTTCCAATAATTGTTAAAACCTGATCTACTACTAGTTCAGATACAATGGCAGATTCTTTATCCTTATTAAAATCAAATTGACAAGAGCTGTGTGCTCTTTTTATGCGAGTTCTTAGTGCATTCAGTGAATCAAAATGCTCAAAACAACCTTGTCCACATCTATAGCCGTCTCCACTTAAAAAGTTTGAAGCTACATTATTACAATTCCTTTTTAAATGACTAATTAAAGTGTTAGTATCAGGAAATATACTTGAACAGTGGCCACAACTCAACATTTTGAAAACATGTAAGATACACAATTATTATTTGGACCAGTCTTCTTACAACTACGACTTATGATCCTAGTTACTGACGATTTAATCTATAGATATTTAAGCAATGAAGTGGTGCTTCAAACAAATTTGGTTCATTTTTTTGTCACTTTCCTCAGTCTCGCTTGGGCATTTCGCTTTAATGTTAAATTTAATGATTCAGCTAAATCCGTGTATATACCATAGACTGCCTGTTGTATAAATTCCCATACGTTATGACATTCGAGGGGATACTGGGCATGAAATGAATGAAAAAGTTGGAAACACACTTCAACTGCCTCTAGAACGGTCGGAAAAGAATACAATACTTTATCTACAACGAGGTGAGTCTGATCAATCTGGGCCCACGAGGTACCTACTGATAATACGAAAGGTTGTAGATGTATTTCGTTTTTCCACTTCAGTTTACGTGAAACTTGTTTAAGGTGCTCACGCAACTTTTCGATTCCTTCAAACACGTCAGCTTGCGTGTGGACTAAGAAAACAAAAGAATCGAGTACGTTACTTTTAGTGGGCTTCCAATTTTTGCTGACTTGATATACACCAGGGAACAGAAACGGAAGCAGCAAAAGCAGTCCAGTAGTTTGAAGTCCAACACTCTCTTCTGAAATATAAATAAAATTGTTCAAATACCTACGTCGGCTAAAAAATATTTATATCAAGAACGAAAAGACTCCTTGTTATAAACTTGCGCTGAACGTTACGTTCGAAACTCAATTGCCGTGATAAAAACATAACTATTATTTGTTTTTATCAACAGTACGTTTGCTCAACGAAATCTAAGATTATATAAATTAAGCGAAAAAGTTTTTCGGGTGCGCCGGCGGTATTCGAACCCACAACTCCTAGGTATGCGGCACAACTAACCTTTGGCTAATTCCAGTAAAACAGAAACTTTTTCTTTTTGAATTTGAGCCGTTATTTTACTTTGCACTTCGTTAGCAAGCTTTAATATATTTTCCTTCTTCGATATTAGGAAATCTTTCAGTTTGCTGCTAGATTCCAAATCACCGAACAATAACTGGAAATCCTTTTTTATCTGCAAATAAGAAATAAACGTTAGCAACTGAACTCGAAATATCAAAAACCGAAGACAAAAAATGCTACCAAAATTCCGGGCTCTGGTAATAAATGTTATATGAACCTAGATCGAATTATGCTTAGTTTTGAGATATTGCCATTTTTAACCGACTTCAAAAAAAGGAGGAGGAGAAAATGTTCGACTGTATGTATTTTTTTTATGTAAAAAAGTTACTACGAGTATGAAAGAAAGTCTTCGATCAACATGAAAGTGGTCCAAACATAATGTATTTATTATAATGTATGAAAAAATAAAAAGTTAAAAAGCATAATTCGACCTAGGTTCATATAACATTTATTAATCCATATGACCTCAAGCATGCGTGGTTAAAGTTTGTCGGATCGCTCACGCACACGGTGTCTACAACAATATACCATACTTACTAATGAGGGTCCAATATTTGGTAGGGCTAGGCCTTTATATGACGTTATATACTGCCACAGAGTGCCTTCAGTTTCTTTCAATTCTTTCATGCGAATTTCGTGAGTATCTGACCAGGCTTGTAATAATTCAGCAGACACATGTGTAGGCACATTATTTCTTAAATCGATCAGCACAGATTTAAGTTTTTCACTGTCCGGTTCTGCAAATAGAAAAATTACGTTAGAGTTAGACCATGAGTCAACAATGTATATGTATAATGACTAGGCTAGCTAGACTAACATACATACCTGGAGCCAAATATGGTACTTTACTTTCCTCTTGACCTACAGGTCTAAGGCAGGAAGCCCTAGTTAGTTTTTGTGGTGTGGTGATTTTCTTCAATATCTTGATTATTATCGACGAGCCAAGAGACAAGACCGAATGCAAAGCGTTTTCTTGGAAGCATTTGTGGTATAACATTCTTGAGTTCATGGTCGGTAATACTTCTAAGGTGGTCTACATTCGTATAACCATTATCTGAAAAGAAAATCACACATAACCACACCAATCATGCACTTAAAATAGTTTGCAAGTATAGTCAACCAAGTAAGTGCTTCATCATTTTTTTAAATCAAAAAGAATACAATATGGCTCACACAAAGCTCACATTGACTTGTAAGTGAAAATGGGTCAATCAACTTTTTATTGCTGTTCTATTATGCCCGGGACTCATTAGTTGCATTCAAAGATGAAGGATGTAGAAAATATTTTATATTTTTGCTTATTTTGTTTATATATGTAATGTTTATATATGGAACAAACCAATGTTTTTATTTAATTATTTGTGCCAATTATTATTCACTATTTTCATTTAATTTCATTATAAAGTAAATTGATCACAATAACACACGTAAACAACAATTTTGACGATACCTAAGTACAATTAAAAGCACTCACCAGAAAAACTTTTCACCGTCTCATTATCAGCTCCCAGTTTAATTAAAATGTCTTCTATAGACATTTTTTAGTTTATTCACATTCACTTAGTTATATGTATACTTTCTTTTATATTAGATAATATTATAATAGGTAGATACTAGGTACAGTAGAGCTTACTATAAGTATAGCTCGCTAACATTAATAATCTGCACGACTAGTTACTCAACTACTTAATAAGTAATGAATGAGCAGTGAGCACTGAGTTTTGGTTTGCTTTTCACACACACAGACACAGACACCGAAATGCTAGGTTCAAACTTCGTGGCGTTGCATCACTTTCGCACTATAGATGTCACAGACTCGCTCGAGGGAGAGAGAAGGTATGAAACTAAATTCGTATAACGCGCAATGTTCATGTATACAACTAGATGGAAGGAAAATTAGGTGTATTCCTTCTACTTAGTAGGAATCATGATCATGTTTCCTTCTGTAGTCACAAGTAACGGAAGTGATGATGTAATTTGTGTCGGTATACTTAAGTATAATAAATAATACCTACCTTTCTAGTGGTCGTATGTATCGTAGTAAAAAACCCTCAGTGTGCGAGTTCCACTCTCACTTGACCTGTTTTAATATTGTATTAAGTAGGTATGTCTTATTATCTTCTATATAATGTCCTAAGTTACATGTCCTAAGACTAAGACCTAAGACTGCATGCCAAAATAACGTAATGCACTAATTATATTTTTAAACCCCGACGCAAAAAGAGGGGTGTTTTAAGTTTGACCGCTGTGTAATGTGTGTCTGTCTGTCTTTCTGAATGTCTGTCTGTGTGCACCTACCGCACCGTAGCTCTCTCAAACGAGTGAACCGATTTGAATGCAGTTTTTTTATTATTTGAAAGCAGGTTTTCTAGCAATGGTTCGTAGTAGAGATGCACCGAAATTCGTTTCACATTCGGTATTACCGAAGTTCGGCAGCTTTTACCGAATTTCGTCTCCGGCCGAATTTCGATTAGATCTGCCGAATATCGGCCGAAATTCGGTAGCTTAAATTAATGCTGGCAGCATTCCCTCGCTGTATAGCAAACAACATGAAATGGAAAAGTGAAAAACATTCATTTTAAAATGAAATTGGTATAGTATATGATAGGTATAAAACCAATTAGGTACTTAATGATTGTCAAAACTGTTTACCTATACATGGCATTTGACTATAGGAATGGATGGATTAATATTATGGATCACGAACGAGACCCATGTTTAAGTCTCGAATCAGTAAAAAAACCACGACCGGATTTTTTAAAATTCCCACTTGGTAAGTAAAAAACCGGCCAAGTGCGAGTCGGACTCGCGCACCGAGGGTTCCGTACAAATTCATATGTACCTATCTATGAACATCCAGTGTTAGTAGACCCCTGCGCCTAAGCAAAATTACGCAAAAGCATGCAATGTGAGGTCATTGTAGATTGGTTACTGATATAGACAGACAGACAAAAAGTGTATGCTTTTCGCAATTTTTCCTTTATCTGTGCTATAATACAGGGCTATTTGTAATTCTCTTAACCCTGAATTCCTATCACTCAAATAAATGTTTTTTGTTTTACGACTTTTTAAAATGAAGCACTTTTTTCCCATACAAATACACAGAGTATCGTAAAAATAAGAGGTAATCTCAAATTTTCAAAACGTTATTACACCAAAAATATTAAGTTATGACAAAAGCCGTAAAACAAAAAAAATTTGTTTAAGTCGTAGGAGTTTAGGGTTAAAAGGATGCTAGTGAATTACAAATAACCCTGTATAAGACGTTGCTTCGTACTAAATTTCATGATTCTGAGTTCACGGGAAGAGTACCCTGTAGGTTTTGTTTGATTCCCTTGCGAGTTTCGAAAATTTGCAGCATAAACGGCTGTATCTTTTGATTGCGTTGGCTTAGGACTTTGATTTTTTCACAGCTCCAAGGGACAGTAGACGTGAGTATTTGATATGAATTTCAGCTTGATACCTCCACGCGTTCCTGAGAAAAAGGGTCTTGACAGACAGACAGACAACAAAGTGATCCTATAAGGCATAAGGGTTACGTTTTTTCCTTTTGAGTTTTTTAGTTATGTATACAAGTGCAGCAAAGAAACATATTTGCCCAAACTTTCAAACGTCATAATAAAAATGCGTCATTTTGTGGTGGATTAATATACAGAGACATTACAATCAGGTTAATTGAAAAAAAAAAATACCTAGAATTATCTAATTATTTAACAATGTTTTAATTAGTGTCCGACCGAAACACGATTTTTAGCCGAAACTGAAACCGAAACCGAATATTCGTTTTTTTTCTGATTTCGGCCGGAACGGAACCGAAACCGAAACCGAAACTTCGGTCGGACACTAGTTTTAATGGATCGGCTGGGAGGAACAAATTTTTGTTCGTATTTTGACTATAGAAATATGTACCTACCTACCAATTTACAAAAGACACCCACCTACTCGCAAAATTTAATTCATTCATGTCGATCGCGGCTATTGATTCAGTTGATTGTGCCAAGGCAGAAAAATACATGTTCATGCAGAACTATGAGTATGAAATAGTACATTGTGCATCTAGGGCCGTAAGTAAGGGATTACTAACGAGAGTTTATTAGAAGCCCGACGCCGAAGGCGGAGGTTTTTTAATGACTCGAGTTTGTAATCCCCTTACTGCCCGTGATACACACAATCATTTTCATCACATTGCGAGAAAAAAAATCCAAAAATAAAATTATTTTGTCTCTTAACACTTAGAGTCGTTTTCAAAAAATGTGTACACAATTAAGGGATTAATTAAAAACAAAATTTAATTAATTATTTTTGTGTAATGGAGTTACCCATATACTTTGTATGACTAACTTTCGTTACACAAAATTAGCGATCGTGATTTTTGTTTTGAGTAAGCCGTTAAGAGGGTACGATGGCTGAGAGACTTTTGAGAAATAGGTATTTTAATGAAATGTCGCTGTCTCGCCCGAACCCCTCCGTGTCAGTACAGCGAGAGCGGGACAACTGCAGCTCAGACCGTTAATAGGCGCGTAAAATTGATCAAAACAGCATTTCGTAATCCCCTGTTTTCTTCTCGAAAACTGGACCAATAAAATTATTTTTTCAAATATAATTAGAGGATAGATTTAGCTATGCCCCTATGTTTTCCTTTTTTTGTTTATATGAGGGATTCTTTTCTGATGAGTGTCTGAAAATGACGTTGAAATTGGGCAATTTTTTCAGTTTTTGAAAGCTCATATTTCTTATGTTAATTGAAATATGGAAAAAAACGAAACCTAGGGGCATAGCTGTGGTAGATACAGATTACACAGTAAAAAAAATTTGGCTCTAAAGCCATTATCCAGGGAGGAAACGGGGGATTACGTTTGTATGGAGATATGGTGCGCATCGTATCCTCTTAACTATGTACAAATTTTTTGGAAACGATCCTAAATTCAATAAAATAATGGCTACCCGCCAATACAGATTGTCACTTTTTCGAGTCATCTACCATAGATAATGTAAACTGTGTTCAGTTTAGAATTCGAAACATAATACGGCCAGATTCTGCCAACATGTTTTAAAAAATATTTTTACTAAAATTATTGCAAAACTATTTGATATAAATTTAAAATATAAAAATAACGAATTTTTATGAAGCGTAGATAACTTTTGTGTTGTAAAATTTGGTTTATAGCTAAGTTTTAAAGATAATAAATAAAACGTTGGCTGACTTGAAACCTCCTTAGTCTGAAATGACTTCTTTGCAAATTTTAAAACTAAAGTTAGAACTCCCTTGGGTAGAAAAACTGTACGTAAATCCATAACTCCCTCAAGAACAATTTAGACCATTGTCATTTAGTATACAGGCATGGAATAACACCATTGACGAGCAAGTGTGATGAAAAAATACTTATTAATTACTTATGTAATTAGTAGATCGCGCAGAGTTTATTCAGCAAAAGTAAAAAGCGACCCTACTTATTTCTCAAAGCGCCGGCCCGGCAATGCACTTGTAATTCAACTTAACTTAAAAACTATGTCGAATACCTACCTAGTCAGAAGGATACTCATTATTCCTTCCAAATTAACCTACCATTCGTGCAACCGTCCGAATTCGGTAGGTAAAAAAGGACAGTTCCTTCTACATATTTACCGTCTAAAATCTTTCCGTCTAACATATCCTACCAATTCAAAAGGAAAAAAAAATAACGTTCTAAATTTTAGAAGGTAATCGTATTTTAAAATAGTTGTGTACCGCAATGAAATATTTACAAATATTTATAACTAGCTTTTGCCCGCGACTCCGTCCGCGTGGAAATAGTAATTTGCCCAGCTTATTTTTTTATCCAATTTGCTTTTTCATCAATTATGGCTCCCCTTAGTTCCTCGATATAAAAAAATTACCCGCCCCTGCACCCCCCCCCCCACCCCCCACTCCAGAGCCCGTTCACATTCACTACCGTACTCCCAAGTCAAGCGCGCCTAGAGAAGTTTTACTTCAAAACCCCCCGATTTTGAAACATTCTTCCGCTCCCCTCCGCTCCTATTGGTGTTAGCGTGATAATATATAGCCTATATCCTTTGTCAGGCTCTAGACTATCTGTGTACCAAATTTTATTTAAATCGGTTCAGTAGTTTTAGCGTGAAAGCGAGACAGACAGACATACAGAGTTACTTTCGCATTTATAATATTAGTTAGGATTAGGATTATCTTTTTTATTGCACTTATAGTTACAATAGATGTGCTAAATCGTATATTTATGACAAACTATTAAGTCATTATGTTTTAGTATAGCTCACTCTCCTATACAATGCGCAAATGCCTGTTAAATTACTATGCCTACTTTAGTGCAGTAGTAAGAGTTGCTGTCCGGTTTTGTATAGGCGCTGCGACGCTCCAATAACTTTTGTTGCATTGTGTTACATCTCTTCATCGTATCGTCGTTAAAAACACCGTACAAAAATTGAAAATTTAAAATGCTTCAAAGCGACCCTACTTATTTCTCAAAGGGCCGGCAATGCACCCGTAATTCAACTTACCAACGAGTTTTCACCCCGCGCCTGATGAAGAACACTTCTGTAGAATGCTGAATACCCACTCAAGATATCATTGTTCCTTCCAAATTCAGTAGGTAAATTTTTTTTTTCCTTCTTTTTAGATATTTCTTGAAATTTCCGACTGGATTGGTAGGAAATGTGGTAATATCCTACCAAATATTAATTCCTACCAATTTGGAAGGTAAAAACTATGTCGAATACCCACCAAGTCAGAAGGATATTCATAAATAATCCCAAATTTACCTTCCAATCGTGTCACCTTCCAAATTTGGAAAGTAAAAAAATGTTTTTCCCTCTGAATAATTTCCTTCTAAAATCTTCCCAATCAAATTTCCGACTGAAATGGTAGGTAATGTGGTAATATCCTACCAATTTTGAATTCCTATCAATTTGGAAGGTAAGAACTATGTTGAATACCCACCTAGTCAGAAGGAAATTCAGTAATCCTTCAAAATTTACCTTCCATTCGTTCCACTTTCCAAATTCAGTAGGTAAAAAAATGTTTTTCCTTCTAAATGATTTTCTTCTAAAATCTTTCCAATTAAATTTCCGACTGAATTGGTAGGAAATGTGGTAACATCCTACCAAATATTAATTCCTACCAATTTGGAAGGTAAAATATATGTTGAATACCCACCAAGTCAAAAGGATATTCATAAATAATTCCAAATTTACCTTCCAATCGTGTCACCTTCCAAATTTGGAAAGTAAAAATATGTTTTTCCCTCTAAATAATTTCCTTCTAAAAACTTCCCAATCAAATTTCCGACTGAATTGGTAGGTAATGTGGTAATATCCTACCAATTTTGAATTCCTATCAATTTGGAAGGTAAGAACTATGTTGAATACCCACCTAGTCAAAAGGAAATTCAATAATCCTTCAAAATTTACCTTCCATTCGTTCCACTTTCCAAATTCAGTAGGTAAAAAAATGTTTTTCTTTCTAAATGATTTCATTCTAAAATCTTTCCAATTAAATTTCCGACTGAATTGGTAGGAAATGTGGTAACATCCTACCAAATATTAATTCCTACCAATTTGGAAGGTTAAAACTATGTCGAATACCCACCAAGTCAGAAGGATATTCATAAATAATTCCAAATTTACCTTCCAATTGTGCCACCTTCCAAATTTGGAAAGTAAAAAAATGTTTTTCCCTCTAAATAATTTCCTTCTAAAATCTTCCCAATCAAATTTCCGACTGAATTGTTAGGTAATGTGGTAATATCCTACCAAATTTGAATTCCTATCGATTTGGAAGGTAAAAACTATGTTGAATACCCACCTAGTCAGAAGGATATTCAATAATCCTTCCAAATTTACCTTCCATCCGTGCCACTTTCCAAATTCAGTAGGTAAAAAAATGTTTTTCCTTCTAAATAATTTCCTTCTAAATTATTTCCAATTAAATTTCCGACTGAATTGGTAGGAAATGTGGTAATATCCTACCAAATATTAATTCCTACCAATTTTGAAGGTAAAAACTATGTTGAATACCCACTAAGTCAGAAGGAAAGCCAATTATTCCTTTCAAATTCACCTTCCATTTTAATACCTACCAAAATCGGTGGGTAAAGTTAACCGATTCCTACTTATTATTTACCTTCTGAAATATTACCGTCTAATACATCCTACCTATTATTTTTCCCACCTATTTGGAAGGTAAATATTTTCATTTTTCCGACTAGATTGGAAGGTAATGTGGTAATATCCTACCAAATTTGAATTCCTAACAATTTGGAAGGTAAAAACTATGCTGAATACCTACCTAGTCAGAAGGATACTCATTATTCCTTCCAAATTAACCTACCATTCGTGCAACCTTCCAATTTCGGTAGGTAAAAAAAACCAGTTCCTTCTACATATTTACCGTCTAAAATCTTTCCGTCTAACATATCCTACCGATTCAAAAGGAAAAAAAAAAAAACCTTCTAAATTTTAGAAGGTAATCGACATCCTTCCTAATTTGAAGGAATTAGTGGGACGGAAACGTCTTTTTTTTGGTAGGAAAAGCACTTAGAAGGAAGAATTCAGAAGGTATTGCCGGTTTTTTCTCTGAGTGTATACATAATAAAAGACAACCGTTATTGACTAAATTTGGCACACAGATTACTATTATGTTATGACGTAAACATTTGCTAACAAGGAATTTTTTGAAATTGCTACGGGATAGGGAATAAATGGAAATAAATAGGATTAGGAAATAAATATTTTCACACCAAAGTGGCCCTGTTTCCTTAACCATAATAGTTAGAAACTTCAGATTTGGCATTGGGCATGCAAATAACAGTAAAAACTAATTACAAGAATTTTCCATGGGATAAGGAGAAATTGGGATATAAATATTTAATTTAAAGGGATGATGATAATGACCCTATATCCATGATTATAAAAAAATACTAGACTCTTCTAAGAGTCTACCTGTTGCCGTTATCAATATCGAGAAAAAACGAGCAAAAAGATCACGTTGGTTGTATGGGAGCCCCCTTAAATATTTATTTATTCTGTTTTTTAGTATTTGTCGTTATAGCGGCAACCGAAATACATCATCTGTGAAAATTTCAACTGTCTAGTTATCACGGTTCCTGAGATACAGCCTGGTGACAGACGAAAGCGAAGTCTCAGTAATAGCGTCCCGTTTTTGGGAACGGAACCCTAATAAAAAAGAAGACATCGCCTTCTTCTCGCTTTGTATGTGTATTTTCCCTTCTGAAGTAAAGTCCATACTAGTTCAAAAGTAATTATAGGCTCAAGAAACCTACCTATACGCTTGAAGACTTAAGCCCAGAGTGGACTTAATCCTGGATTATAATGACACGAGATAAGTCTTAGACAAGCTAGAAATATATAATTGGTGCATACTTGCGTTCTATTTTTGCTACCTACCTGTGCTGGTTCATTTTGCAACAATTAACCTAAGCAAGTTTTTAGGGTTCGTCAGTCCATTGACAGATGAACAGACACTAACTAACGTTTCAAAAAACAGTCGCATATATCAAGCATTTGTAATTGTTTTTGATAAGTATGAGTATTTTTGCTCTAATTTTAAGTCAAGAGACAGTCATCATCCAAGCCTATATAAGTCCTACTGCAAGGAACAGGCCTTTTCTCAAGGATCGGGAACTTCACACGCACTGTTGAATTTATTTTCCTCACGATGTTTTCCTTCAACGAACCTTTCTTTCCCCTTTCGATTTATTTTTCTTTCTTTCCTTGCTTGCTTTCTTTTCTTTGCTTTGTGTCTTTTTAATAATTGCTTTTTTTTCGATCATTTTTAAATTTTTCGATTTTTTTTCGGTAAATTTCGAATGTCACTTCGTACATAAATTCCGAAAAACTCAGAGGTGCAACTCCCCCGCTACAACTACTTAGTAGTAAGCTACCAAGACTTAAACAATATACGCATTAACATCCTAAACCAATTTAAAAACTCAAACCTATCACCAACAGCCCATAAGAAAGCCATAAACACATTTCCTACAAGAAGCCTTAACAACCTGATAAATCTCGATTGACAATTCGCAGTGAAAACAAGCCTTAACGACTCCCTGCGTTGTATAGTACAATTGCATCTACTAATTTAAGGTGCGGTACCATATAAAGCGGTTGGAGTGTTAAGAATCCACTCTTGATCGGCGTTTGTATGAGGCTTTAGAGTACGTTGCGCGGTGACGAGCGTGTTAACCAAATAGGGTTGGCGATGTGGTGAAAAATTTGCTCTTCAACCTCTTTAATTGGGTGTCGCGTTGTTTTATCTGTATAGTGCCGGGAAGGATGGCGAGCTAGAGAGAATTGTGCGCTTCCGTCAGTTGGTAGACACTTTGTGCTAAATACATATTAGATGCACACACTGGCAATTTGTGTGCTGGTTTTCTGGGAGATTTGCTAACGTGTTGTCTGCCGCGTGTGCGTTCGCCATTTCATATCCTACTTTCTGCTAAGTATGCTTGTTACTCTTTTACGCTAATATGGCTGGAGGGATTTGGATGCAATTGAGTATAGATTAGGATCTTAGGAATAACACATAGGCTACTGTTTACTCTGAACAAATTCAAAACGGTTTAGGGCGCCATCATTTCTGCCGAAAGACGTCCACTGCTGAACTTAGGCATGCCTTAAGGTTCGCCAAATAGACCGGTCCTGCTCCATCCACATCCAATCACGTCGCTCGATCTTGTTGGAGGCCTACCTACACTGCGTCTTCCAGTTCGTGGACATTTGAGAACCTTTTGACCCCATCGGCCATCAGTTCTAAGAATGATCAGGTGTTAAAGTTTACAACCATTTACCAAACTCAATTAAGAACTTAGAAAAACTGACCATATTTACAAAACAATTAAAGTCATTCCTCATCGGTAAGTGTTTTTATGACATTGGAGAATATTTCAATGAAAATACAAATTAATATAATGTAATGTGTACTTAAAGACAACTTGTAAATTATTCCATTAAGGATAAGAATTTAATAAGACTTATCAAAAAAATGTAGTATATTAAAATATGAAATGAAATTGAATTTATTTGTATTAAGCGTGAGACAAAATCGGTGTTAGTAAAATTTATTATTGTACAACCACTTAATATTATGTATGTTTTTGTTTGGTGTCACTACTATATACTGGTTTAATGTTGTTTTTATACTTTTCCAAATAGTTCGTAATGAATATACCTGTATGTAAAAGTAGGAATGTAGGTTTTTAATATTGTTAAATGCATGATATATTTAATTAAGATAATTTTCAATAACATAGTAAGATAAGTTTAAATATAGTAACCTCTCCTATCTTGCCGTGCCCTTGCAGGGTGTCACACATGACTAACTGAATTGTAACATCTTCTATTGATAAGTGTGATTTGCAATGAAATAAATAAATAAATAAATAAGGTTGTACGTGTGTAAACTGTCAAAATATAACCGCAAAATTGTTCTTCAACCTCTTTATTTGCGTGTCGCGTTGTTTTATCTGCACAGGGTCGAGAAAGATGGCAAGCGGTTTGTAGGGAGAACTGTTTGCTTCCGTCAGTGGGTGGATAATTCGCCGCCAGATGAACATAGTGGCGATTTGTGGGGTTATTTCTAGTGCGGTGATTTATTGACGTATTACGTGTGCCATAGGCCGACGTTTTCCTCGTGTATATCTCACTATATTATAAATGGGAATGTTTTTGAGCGTGTCTGCGATTGTTGCACTTTCATTGTATTGTAAAGCGTGTGATTTGGTCAAGTAGTTTACAGAGGTAAGTGCAACTAAATGCACACAGTGATTATGTAGACTTATCGGTGCAGGTATAAGTAGGGCTGCCAAAGTGAAAAAGAATGTTAATGGTCGAACGTTCTGTATTCAAGTGAAGTGAGAATGACACCTGCAGCCTTATTATCTAACGCTTCTGACGCTTGCCTTCGCAATCACTATTTCTTTCTGTCAAACGGTATAAGATGATGACAGAAAGAGATGGTGAAAGCGAAGGCAAGCGTCAAAAGCGTTAGACAATACGGCCTCTGATATTAAATGAATGATTTATTGAGTGAATGAATGTAAAAAAAAAAATATTTTTTTTTCTGTTTATTGCAAATTAGTGTTACAAATTTATATCTAATACATAAAAATCTCGTGTCACGGTGTTTGTTATCGAACTCCTCCGAAACGGCTTTACCGATTTTTGTTAAACTTTTTTCTCTATATTCGGTAGGTCTGAGAATAGGTTGTAGGCTAATTTATCTTCTCAGACGGAGTCGCGGGCAACAGCTAGTATTGAATAATAGGATTGAAGGTACGATTGGATTTATGTAAGTAATGAACTAATAATCGACTTAACGTTGCCGTTCGTACGATCTGTCGTTATATTTTGTGGAAGATCTCCTTTGGTGGCAGTAGGTAATAAGATAGTAAAACTAGCACACTCCTTATCTTCTTCAAAGTAATTTTTATAATTAAGTTAATAAACTATGTTATTACTTATTACAGCAAAACAAACTGTTGGCAGTCTGTTGGTGTAGCAGTTCGCCGAATGGCGCGGCCGTGTGTTGCGCTCTTTATAGGGTTGTCACTGATTTGTTGCAGAGACGTTTCTTTTAGCGCTGATGTGCCTCTGATTGGGATACACGAGGTGTTTGCGAGTAGTTTTTTTTATTATCCTACTAATGAGTTGCTAGGGTTGTCGACTACTAAAAACATTATCTAGACTGATGATAATTGCTGAAAACAACTTAACCCTTAAATCGACACCGGAAATATTTGCCGTCAAACAGAAATCAAAGCCGATTCAAATTAGCAACATTTACGGTCCAACATCGAATGTCTTGACAGGGTTGTCAAATGGTTTAAGGGTTAAGCTATTGTTACTACACGTATGAACCAATTTATATTTGTATGTGAAGTTTTACTAAATTGGAATAACAACTTTAGACTCACAGCTTAAAGTGGTTATTCACTTGGTAATTTTTTCATACGAGTTTGTGTCAGGGACCCGGCAATACATATATTAATATGCAGATTCCGCCATCCAAGCTTTACACATGCAGTACATACTTGTGTCATACAGGCAAAACTATCACAAATACCACTCAAAACAATAATACTCACAAATAATATTCTTCGTCTTATGCGCCTTTCCTTCTTGCGTCCTGTCCTTTGCCTATACCCTGCAATGAGACGTAGGTAGGTATATTGGATAGAATGATGATGATGATGATGATGAATTTTAGATTTCGGTTCTCTTTACTTTTCTTTGCATGTCTACTCTTGTTTCTGATGTCCTGTCATCGTAACTGGAAGAGATCCCTTTAAGGAATAAGTTCTCCTTTGTACATTTGTTACTATTGTTTTCTGTTAATTAAATGTGTTTTATACGGTATCATTCATCATTTTAGCCGAAGGACGTCCACTTCTGGACATATGGCATATTACAGTCGTTGTTATCCGACTCTAGCGTGAAAGGAAACGATCAGTTATAGATCTTAAGCAAGTATAGTACCTACAATTCATATTTGACACATTAATACTGAAAGGAAATAAGCTTTATGTGATCTATTAATTTTAGATCTACTTGATGTAAAATGATTGACTGTTAGATATGAACGTAAGTATTAGGATCAGTGACGATCTGTTAAGCGAAGATATTGCTATCATAGCGAGAAAGCAAGCTGGAAATATTAGACTCAAAGTCAAATATTTAGGTAAAGTAATGAAACCAATTTTAAAGTTAACGATTGAAGTGAATGTTTATTTGTTAGTATATACGTTACCTAAAGATGAAGGATTTATAGGCTAAGACAGACCTATGAGCAAACTAAGTAATTTCACGTACTTGGTACTTGTACTATAAGCGCTTTTTCGCACTCTCTGAGGCACTCGATGTATACCTACACAAAATATCTACTACAGTTAGTATATTTTTTACGTTCCTCTATTTATATTTAATTGAAAATATGTAAGTATTATATGTACCACTGCCCGTAAATATCAAAAACTCAAAGAGAGTCAACAATTACATATTTCTGAAGCAATAAGGCCGTCTATTGTTTATTTTTTCCATCTATTTATGTAGCATGTTTTCCGTATTACTTACTATTATGATGTTTAAAAAGGATTCATTGTATTTCGTTGTCTACATCCACTCGTAACTGCCACCCGTGACATACATTTTCCATTCCAGTTGCATTATATTAGCTGTGAACGACATGTATACCCATACAGTACAGTTGGAGTAGCATTCCAGTCCAAATGCAGCCCCCCTGTAATACCTCTTACTATTTTATAATACTGAAGTAAAATTTTATAAAGGTGTAATAAAAGTTAACCCGTGGATCATTATAACTTGTTTTATAGCTATGCCTCTACAGTAAGGCCGCATCCTAGCGGTCTTGGGAAAGCGCGTCAACCGGCATGACTGATAGAGTGATAAAGCCGATATCGCTTCCTCAATAACAGGTGCGTATGCGCCGTACACCGAACATCCGACGTGCAACTTTCATATGGAAAAGTAATAACGCTGAATGTGTTATGTTTATGCCATGAATAATTATGATTATGTTAAGTGTTGGATGTACCTAACGCTGGCCATCAGTAGAATCCTTAGGCTTTTTTGTTTTATACGAAGAACAGCAGTCACTGTTTTCTGTACAGTTTTCTGGGAGCGTCTCATAGTTTTCCATATGTTTCAATTGAATATTATAAGTGGCACAGTCATTTTCCTAAATAACTCCAAAAACTAACATAAACTTTAAATTATGTAGTTTTATACTTAAGTCGATTTCTACGAACGAGTACTATCAGCTTTAAAAGTATGGCATTTAATTTGGCAACACATTGTATAATAAAAAAATCAAGAAAAAATCATGAAAGTTTACGCTTAACTGTCTTCTTTATTCTGCTTATTCCCCTAAATCAAGTCTAGGATGAATGAGCAACTAGGCAAGCGTGCTCTATCGTAGGATTCATCTTCGCTTTCCATCAGGCGTGATTGTGGTCAAACGTAAGCCTATATTCAATTTAAAAAAATGCTTTATTTTCTAGCTTGAAAATTAGCACGTGAGTAACAAGGCATATTTCCCAGATCTATTTCTAAAGTCTCAGCATTTCATCAAAGAAAACCACCAGCAAATGAAGACATAACGCATATGTAAATGAATATACATGCGTAAAAGGATAGCAAAAACCATAGGAAGATTCCTAACGAACAAAGGCGAATTTGAATGAGAGCAAAAACTGAGTGGCGCGCGCGCAGGTTGAGAAGATCTCGCTGGGGATATTCCCACATCGGTGTAGCTGACGAGCGTAGCCATTGGTGTCGACACGTCAATACAATCTGCAATGTAACTGATTGATTTAGCCGTAACTTCATACCTACTAATACAATATTTTGCCTTGTTCCTCCACTACGAAGAGACTGTTACAATATGAAACGAAGAGCAAAGTCGATACCTGGTTGATAGTCAAGAGGAGTTTGATAGAATGTCATTTTTATTAACTTTTTAGCACATTTTTTTCGTTATATACATTATTACATAATTTTGTATGAACCACACAAAAAAAAATCCTAAAAATGTTCATATGAAGTAGGTACCATGACATTCCATTAGACTCCTATTGGCCATCAACAAGGTATCGGCTCTTCGTTCAGTTACATGCTGTATGTTTTAATGCAGGAATCCGCCCTCCTCTTCTTTATAAATATGTATGTGTTACACGGATCCAACACTATGCTAAATGCTTGTTTTTCAGCATGAAGGCAAATTTTAAAATCAAAGGAGGTCGTCATAGAAGAAATGTGTTCAACGTTTTTAAATGGGATCAACTATTTAGATCCCTACTTGAAATTTTCACAGAATATATTTCTATAGCCACTATTCTATTTAGACGACCAGATGGCCTAGTGGTTAGGGAACCTGACTACGAAGCTTGAGGTCCCGGGGTCGATTCCCTTGTCGGGGCAGATATTTGCATGAAAAATACGAATGTTTGTTCTCGGGTCTTGGGTGTTTTAATATGTATTTAAGTATGTATCTATCTATATAAGTATGTTTATCCGTTGCTTAGTACCCATAACACAAGCTTTGCTTAGCTTACTTTGGAACTAGGTCAATTGGTGTGAATATTGTCCCATGATATTTATTATTATTTATTATTACAACAAATAACAAAAACAAATTTTACGGAGATACGGAATCTTTTATTACAAGTCAATCTCGCTGACCGGGTTTTTTTTATTCATCTTGATCATCACCATCCCAGCCTCCAATATGCGGGGCTCAGGCCTTTCAGATTGAGAGGCCTTGGTCTATAGTTCCCACGCGGGCCCAGTGTGGATTTGTATTTTTTTTTATTACATTTAGGGGCTGTTTCACCACCTTATTGTCAAACTACTGGTTACGTAACCAATGAATAAACTAAGTACTGCACAAATCTGTCGGCCAGTTTTTTTTTCAGTTTCACCACTCCGGTCCTGTGCAAACTAAGTACCACTTAACTAATCGTCGGTTTAACAAAAAGTCGGAATAGCAACGTCCCATTTCACGACCACGGGTTCCTGTTCGCATATTTTCGTTCAAAGAGTCGCTCATTATTAAAGCAAAATTTTTTTTTTTTTTCTTTATGTTATATAGGCCAGACAAACGAACTAGTGGGTCACCTGATGTTAAATGAACACCACTGTCCATAGACACCCGCAGCGCTTTACACGATGCCAGTGCGTTGTCGGCCCTAAAGGAGAGGGAATAGGGGAAGGGGAGAGGGAGGGGGAGAGGGAAGGGGTGAGGTATTGGGCCCCCGGCACTCTCACTGACCGTACGAAACGCAAACAGGATTACTGCTGCTTCACGCCGGTGTTCTGTGAGAGGGTGGTACTGCCCCGGACGAGCCGGCCCATTCAAGATGCAGCGGCTAGCTACAACATGGCTCTACCACTACTAAAAAATAAAAAATAAAAAATAAATCGTAAACTATGTAATTTTTAAACACATCTATTATTTTGCATAAACAAATGTGTAACATTATAATTAATCCAAAAACGGTATTTATTTACGATACTTTGGTTAACAATAACAAAGAAAAATAAAACCACGTAAAACGAATCGAAAAGTGGCGCCAAACCCTTTGACAGATTAACTTTTTTTTTAATGGCGATGTACAAGTTCAGGTAGAACAAACGATTGTGCCACTGAAAAAAGTATGTAATTAAAAAATATTACGAAATTTTGGATTTATTTTTAAATACTAAAAGCGTACCTATATTTTTTATTCAAATCTTGATATTTAAATTCTCGTTTGCAATTTAGCATAACTTCTTTCTTTAAAAAGTAAAAAATACTTTGATTTATTTTTCTGAAACCGGCTGAAGGGCTCTCCAACCATGGCCACAAAAAAATAAACAAATTAATTAAAAAGATATGTGACGGATAAAAATGCTAAATGCCACCTGATCTGATGGTCAAATTAAGAAATAGTTTGTCCGTCACTTAGCGCTAATCAAGACTGGTGAAACAGAAATTTTTATTCCATGTGACAAATAAGGTCAAGCTAATCCGAACTTTAAAAAAAGTGGTGAAACAGCCCCTAAGCCTTTATAAATCTGAGTCGACATCAGTGGAACACGGTGACGTCGTGGTTTCGTCCCGGTATCGGGATTGCCAGCGATCTATGTATGTAGATTCGTCAATTTACATACGCGCCATTACTTTACAAATATATCCAGTATGGACCCTCAAATAGAGATATTCGAAATGGAACTACGGAAGTTAGAGCTGTTCGTTATGTGTGTTTAGATTTTTAATGGGTTTAAATTTGTTTTTTTTTTAAATGGAGACCTTTTGCTATTAATTAAGTACCAGCTTTTGCACGCGACTTCATCTGCGCAGAATTCAATTTGTGGTAAAGTTTCTTCATCTCTCATTGAATAAAGCAAAAATCCTTAAATCCGTCGTCATCATCATCGATATATCAGTAAATTATCTTTATCCCGTGGGAATTTCCAAAACTCCTAAATTTTGCTGTTATGTTCACTTACGTTTATACCGAACTAGCAACCCACCCCGGCATCGCACGGGTGCAATGCATGTATTATACATATAAAACTTCCTCTTGAATAATAATAATCTATATATTAAAAAAACCGCATCAAAATCCGTTGCGTAGTTTTAAAGATCAAATGCCTTGATCACACGTACCTAGTAAACGAGCGAGACAGTGTTCAACAAGCGCTGCTTTTTTTATATGCACCGATTACTCGTCCGAGAGCACTGTCTCGCCCGTTTACCTACTCGGTACGTATGATCAAGGCATAAGCATACATAGGGACAGACAGCGGGAAGCGACTTTATTTTGTACTATGTAGTGATTTGAAGACTAGTAATAACAGTTAAGTCGAAGATAAAAATATTAAAAAAAAATATAAATTCCGTTTAAGTATTCCCTATCCCGTGATAATTTCGAAAAATTCCTTCTTAGCGGATGCGTACCTAAGTCATAATAACTACCCAAGCAGCAAAACTAAGTCGTAAATATGAAAGTCGAGAGCACGTTCCTAATATCTGTGTACCAAATTTCAGCACAATCCATTCAGTGGTTCGAGCTGTGCGTTGATAGATCAGCCAGTAACGCTTGCTTTTTATATATACAGAAGAAGAAAGAACATTATAAGACATCATCATTCATTTCAGCCGCCAGACTTCCACTGCTGAACATACACCTCTCCCAAGGTTCACCAAACAGCCCAGCTTTGCGCTATCTCAATCAGGTTCTCGAATGGCGTCCACAGACTATAAGACGCAGTGTAGGTAGGCCTCCAATTAAGATGGAGGGACGACCAGAGGCCGTATTGTCTAACGCTTCTGCCGCTTGCCTTCGCTTTCACCATCTCTTTCTGTCATCATTTTATACCGTTTGGCAGAAAGAAATAGTAATTGCGAAGGCTAGCGTTAAAAACGTTAGACAATAAGCCTGCTGGTTAAGGTTGCGGGAACGCGTTGGATGCGGATGGCGCAGGACCAGTCTGTTAGGCGAAACTTGCGGGAGGCTTATGTACACCACTATACGTCTTACGGCTGTAATGAGGCCTTATATAATTTTGTTTTTCATAGAATTACTGTGCAATTCAAACTAATATTTTTATCATCATCATCATCAGCCTATGCTCGTTCACTGCTGGACATAGGCCTCTTCCATGGCACGCCACTGAGCACGATCCTCGGCCACTCTCATCCAGCTCTTGCCAGCTACCTTAAAATATAACGAATATTTTGCTGACATAAAATTGTGCAGAACCTTACTCCACGAGTCCCATTCGCGTTTGGCTGTTTTTTTTAATACAATTTGTATGAGACGACAAAAAACCATTCGGTTTCAGAACAAGTAACTTTACACATGATTTATTTGAAAAAGAAAATATTTCATTACCGGCAACACTAAAGACTTTTACGAAAGCATTGATGCCGAATCGATAACGGCTGATTAATCGCTTCATTAATAAATCGGTTTTGATAAGAAAGAGAGAATAAATAAACAATAAAGAATAATAAATACACAGATGCGATCAAGTGAGATCGTTACTCGGTTTAGGTGAAACAAAACAATGTACGTTGACAAGCAATGTTTTACTTGGAGCTGTTTTTACCACTTTTTTAATGTAAGTAATCCAGTGCCGAAAAAGCTGTGGTAGCTTACTATAAACGATGGATTCCTAAGGATTGTGGGGTAAAACTCATCACGTACCTCTATTTCTTTTTTCAAGTCCTCAGAAGAAATTCAATTTCCTAAAAAGAAATTCATTGGCGTGTCCTGAGAAGAAATTCTATGGTGTGTGTGAAACTGTGAAGTTCCCAATCCCTTTCATTCTGAGAGGAGGCCTGTGTCCTGCAGTGGGACCTATATAGGCTGGGATGATGATGATTACAGGTGAAATACCATTAGATATTTACTTTTAGCTTTTTGGTCAAGTTAAGTAGTAATGTAACGAGAAAACTACGCACATCTACGAAGCAGTGCTATTGGCTGAAATGATGATGATAACCAAATTTTAATTCAATCCCATCATTGGGTTAAATTTCACCAGCAATACCTAAAGAAAACCTACTTATATAAAACTTTGTAAAAATTAGAAGATGATGTATTAACAACCCCATATGAATCTCTTTGAAGCCCAAAACTCAAGTCGCGAACGCTTCGAATTTTTAAGTCGAATTTTCGTCGAAATTGATTACGACCTTTACCGGCGCGATAGATTCCTTCAGATGTAGATATGTGTTCTTAATGACCACTCCT
The DNA here is from genome assembly GCA_947563465.1 of Archips xylosteana. Lineage (NCBI taxonomy): Eukaryota > Metazoa > Arthropoda > Insecta > Lepidoptera > Tortricidae > Archips > Archips xylosteana. The sequence goes on along the minus strand of OX387361.1, from coordinate 10,594,155 downwards.
AAGCGTCAGAGCGTCTACAAAAAAACACTTTTTTCTTTTAATAGCATAATTAACTTTTAAATATACAGTTTATACGAAATTAAACCCGAAGATGTGAAGCTATGTTCGATAAATTGATGAAATAACTTAATATAATGCCTACTTATTTAAGACGGTAATTGTGGTATTTTCATAGAAATGTTGTTATGTCGGATTCCGTTCGGAACAAGAACAATTAACATTTAAAAGTCTGGTTATCTTGATGTTGTGGTATACGGTAAATAAAACTAAAAAGCTGATTGGTATTAAATTGTAATAGTTGTTGGCAATTATCGTTTCGAGCTAACGTTGTTGTTGCATCTTCAACATCAAGTATACAGGTACATTTTACATTTGTACTTACAAAGTGTACTTTATTTCATCTAACTATTTGCCATACAACTGACTTTGAACCTTAGGGTGGTAAAGACATTTCTTGGTCGACTACATATAATAGTTCCCTATCCGAAGTGGGCCCGCGTGGGAACTACGTCTTATGTCCTCTATATTGCCCCTCCATCTCTGCTTCGGCCTGCCTCTATAACGAATCGCTAGGAATTCATTCCGTGGCAACTTTGGTCCAAATTTGGGTACATTCAACAGACATGACCAGCCCAGACTCATTAAAAAATTGCTGTCGTGGGCAGAAAGATGGCCCAGTTTGTCGAAATAACACAAACAAATAAATGGGCATTTTTATTTTAAAATGCGTCATTTACTTTTTTTTAATGTTTAATTTTTTTTTACTCAAAATGAAGAGCGCTATTGATTAAGATGATAAAATAAGTATCCTAATTTACCGTTTCGTACCGAGCCATATAAACTATACTAGCTAGGGCCCGCGACTTCGTCCGCGTTAATCATTGATGCTCCGCTCCTATTGGTTGTAGCGTGATGTTATATAGCCTATAGCCTTCCTCGATAAATGAACTATGCAACTCAAAAATAATTTTTAAATTCGAACCAGTAGTTTCTGAGATTAGTGCGTTCAACCAAACAAACAAACTCTTCAGCTTTATAATATTAATATATTTAGTATAGATCATGAAAAAAAAGTCACGAAGCTGACTCAAATATAAGAACACTTTTTTCTTTATTAAAATGAATAATTAATTAATAAATCTTAGTAAGAAAACCACAAAATTTCCTCATTTAAATAACAAAGAATTTTGCAGACTTTAAAGCAATTTCAAGCCCGCACCACTCCCAAAAGGCAATTAAAGCGTTTGTAATGATATCCTGGGCCATTAATTCTAGCCATACAACCAAGGCTTTGCCTGGGAAGTCAATTATTATCTAACACAGTAGCTCATAATTCCATGCTGTTGCAGGACGAAATAATAAATAATTCCTGTTATATAACAGGTTTCATTAAGACTGCAGTATATCAGGCTACCTGAGATGCGCTCGCGCAGCGCTTTGTAGCGTTGGAAAAACAACTTAAGATTTATTCAATGTATGAAGGTATGTAAAACCTTTACCGTACAAAAAAAAAGAAAAAAATCGGGTCTCTATGGTTCACATAATTTAACAAGTCATAATGTATCATTCTTCATTAATCAACGTTAGTCATAAAGTCATTTATTTGTGAAACGGTTTTTTTTCGGAATAAACAAGACAAACTTAACCTAACCTACTTCATTCGAATTCATAAGAATGGCATTTAAAAAAATTCTGAAAAATATATTGTTTCAGAAAAAAACCAGCCAAGTGCGAGTCGGACTCGCGCACCGAGGGTTCCATACAAATTTATATGTATCTATGAACATCCAGTCTTAGCAGACCCTTGCTCCTAAGCAAAATGTGCGCAGTGTGGGATCATTGTAGATTGGTTACTGATATAGACAGACAGAAAATTTTTTTATACTTTTCGCAATTTTTCCTTTATCTGTGCTATAAGGCCTTGCTTTGTACCGAATTTCAAGATTCTGAGTTCACGGGAAGTACCCTGAAGGTTTTGATTCCCTTGCGAGTTTCGAAAATATGCGGAAATTTGCGTCATAAACGGCTGTATCTTTTGATTGCGTTGGCTTAGATGTTTGATTTTTTCACAGCTCCAAGGGACAGTAGACTTGAGTATTTGATATAAATTTCAGCTTGATACCCTCCACGCGTTCCTGAGAAAAAGGGTCTTGACAGACAGACGGACGGACGGACGGACAACAAAGTGATCCTATAAGGGTTCCGTTTTTTCCTTTTGAGGTACGGAACCCTAAAAATAACTGTTACGTCTAACGTTGATTATGAAGAATGATACATTATGGCTTATTAAATTAGGGGAAACCAAGGGATCTCAAAAAACAGTATTGACAACCGTTGAGATGTTGAGGCGTTGAAACGGCAAATTTACCCGTTTAAGGATCTCTACCAGTCAACCTTTGAGTGGATGAGGATGGTATTTAACAGCTTTTTTTTACTCGCTGCCTCGGTCAACTTGAACGGAACAATTAGAAGGTAAACTTTAAATTCCAGTAGGTATTTAAAAATAATGATCAAGTAAAGTCAACAAAAAAGCCTTTTTACCAAAATAGTTGAGTACAATATCGCAATGTTGCTCTGAATAAGTTTGCGCTTTTAATTGGTAATTTTTATCTTATTGGAATTGAGGATATGCATACTTATTGATGGAGTCCAGAAGAACTCGAGATAGGAGGAATACGTTTAGCCGGATTTGAGCCCAAGACCCTCTGTGTCGAGAGTTTCGGCGGTTTGATTTCGAGGACATATCGTCCCTTGTACCTCGAGTCGTATTTTTAGTTGTAAGGTTATTAAGTTTGTGCAGTTAAGTCCTGTTGGAACTGACATGCTCATTTTTTGATCAAGGTTCCTATTTATTATGGAATTCAAGATTCAATTCAAGATTTTACAAAGTACAACATCAACCTTACTAAAATAATATCACAGCGAAATGTTAAATCCTTAATATTTATAGTTAGTAAAACTCCTAAACTTTCCAACAGGCCCCAAATCTTTCAGAATGGCTGAGTACTTCACTAATTGTTTACCCCGTCGCTGCTCGCAAACTCCTTTTATTGCCACAATTACTTGCCCTAAAATATTCCCTCAGCCGCTAATTACTTCTCAAGTATGGGAGAAACTAATTAATGGAACTTTAAATGAAGTTTCATGACAATATTGGAATTTATTTGGAAAGTTGATAAAATTGAGAGGTCGCTATGGAATGTTGCTAAGACGAGAAGATGATGATAATGACGATGATGTAATTCAGCTTTTTACAGTCCCGCTGCAGGGCATAGGCCGTCTCATACGACAAGAGAGCTCGGATTACAGTTTCCTCACGGCCAGTATCGCTTGCTTAGTTGCTTGGCTGCTCACTTGCTGCTTAACTGCACGCGAGCGATGTCGCTGGTATTGCTTGCATGTATTCTTGCTTGTAATATTCCTTGCGCTCTTGTCTGCGCCATTGCTTTACTGATTGGGTTAGGAAGTTCCTCCAGACGTTTTCCTTACCAATACTTTTGCTAGTTTTATATTTACTTGCATGATTTCTTGCTTTAAATATTGCTTACACGTTTGCCTGCATCATTATTCGCAGATCGGGTTTGCGAGTTCCTGAAGAAGTTTTCCTCAGCAAAATTACTTTTTTTGTATCTAGGTAAATATAGAAAATGTAATTAAATCACCTTTGTTATGATAAAAATCTATAAGTAGCCGTAATTACTTTATACACACACCACCTGCCTGCCTGCCTGCCTGTTAGGTGACACAACCTGCTTTTGAAAAATAATTAACTAAAAAAAATATTATTTGTATGTTTTTTGCAGTTCGTACTTGACGTCTAATCTTTTTAGCTATTTGTGTTCGTAGTGAGTATGTGGTTATTAAAAGAATATATCTTTAGTGCTTTAGCTCAGGGCATAGAATAATATCAGTGATGACGCTCAGTACAGCCAGTGTCCGAGTAACTGATCACCATGGTACTGTCATTTTACGATAATCCCTGTGACATGTAAAACTTTTTCATTAAAATTACAATACAATACAAATATTCTTTATTGAACATCAAAAACAGTACAGGAAAATTATCAAAAATAAAAATTCAGGTATACAATAGGCGGTTTTATCGCTCAAAAGCGATCTCTTCCAGACAAAAAATTGGATAGACAGACATACAAATATGAACAGGTTTATGTAGGTGGCGTAGATCTTTTTTGAGTAGACGAGGAATTTTCCTGGAAATAATTCTTGCCAGGACTAAACGAAAAAAGTACACAACACACAAACTACTTGACACTACTAAAAAATTTTAAGGCTTGTATTCATATTGAAGCACGTATTGAACACTACTACTATATTACTTAAATGACATATTTGAAATGAAAAAATTGGAATGCAAATAAAACATTATACACCAATAAACATCAAATAGAAACAATCATCACTACATAGTCGTTTCCCGCTGTATGGACAGACGTCCCTATGTATGCTTAGATCTTTAAAACTGCGCAGCGGATTTTGATGCGGTTTTTTTAATAGATATAGAGTAATTCAAGAGGAAGGTTTATATCTATAATACATGCATTGCGCCCGTGCGAAGCCAGGGCGGGTCGCTTAGTTATTAAAATAAAACAAAAATTACGAAACAAGAAACAAGAATCATTGACACTAATGTCCACTCTGATGTGCAGTTTCGTAATACTTAAAGTTCATTTATCCTCTTTAAAGTCTTTTTCAATAAAAACCCAAGAAAATATCGCATTTTAAATTCCTTTAGTCGTTCTTGAATTTCCAATTAAAAATCTACGTAACAGTAGCATTTGCATAGAGATGGTGCAGGGATAAATCATTCGCCGGCCATTTTGATGCAAGGCGCCATCTGTGTCAACTGCATGAGTTATTGCCACATGTTAGGGTTGCCACTTTTTCCTTATTTATTGATACCTACCATTCGATTATAACTTTACGCCAACATTGTCTATGGTTAGGAACCCTCATTATCAATATACAGGGAGGAAACAGGATACTGTGTATAGAGATCCTCGTATCTTCTTAACCCTTAAATGCATTATGATAAGTAAATAAATAAAAATATCAAGGGACAATTCACACCCATTGACCTAGCCCTAAAGTATGCAAAGCTTGTGTTATGAGGACAAGGCAACGGATAAACACACTTAAATAGATATTAAACATCCAAGACTTGAGCACAAACATTCGTATTTTTCACACAAGCATTCGTGTTTTTTGCCGACCAGGAATCGAACCCGGGACCTAAAGCTTCGTAGTCAGGTTCTCTAACCACTAGGCCATCCGGTCATCATTATGAATCTAGAAGTCCCAGGTTTCAATCCCAGGTTAGAGCCATCGATGTTTCTGATGTTTAAACTTGAGCTGATTAAAAACAAAATCAGTTTCAGACATCCGACATTCAAACTACAGATCCAAGTCAAGCCAATCCGATCATAAGGAGTAGGTGAAATTACACTTGCATGATTGATTTTGATTGTGAGTTAAATAAAGATTGTAAAAGTTAAGTAAACTTATTGCTTTTCTGACATACTTGACCATGTTATTGGGTGAATCAACTTTTTCTTGTCACCCGTTGCTATGGTTACGCAAATTTAGTCTTATGGACATCCTAAGCATTTTTCTGTGAAACAGTATGAAGATGTATGATTTTGGAAATAAAAATTTATTATTATTATTGTATCACTTGGACAACTAGGTACTGAGTAAAAAACACGAAAAAGTTGATTCACCCAATTAATCCTATCAATATTACAAATGAGAAAGCTTTTTAATATGACACACATACTAAAAAGCGTGCGAAAGTACACGAAAATTATGTGTGTTTGTAAAACTCCTTCACACTAATGCAACTGAACGGATTTGGGTATACTGTTTATCCCGATATTTCCACGAACCTCACAGAAAATCTTATGATTTTAACCGCTTAAATGGGTCCCGTTTTTACCCTTTGGGTACGGAACCCTAAAAACATTCCAAATTTTTGTGTCAGTCTCAGGACGATTTTTTCATACAGTTTATATTTTTCAAGAAAAGGGTACACTTTTTTTTGAAAAATTCCATAAATCATTACATCTGTCTGACTGTCGAATTTTCAGTAGAGTTCCCAAAAATCACATGGTGGTCTTCATTTACGTAAGCTCTTGCAAAATTTAAAGTATCTTCAACTTTAAATACTTTCTTAGAGTTCGAGTGACAACCCTAATCAGATAAAGTGCAACATGATTTATATGCCTACCCCAGAGATTAACCCCTTTGAGGTCACTTCAGAGGGGTCACAAGGGCCCCTGGCATATTTATTGTTTTTCGACACGCTAGTTATGAATTATCTTCTCTAATTTGATTAATTTCTTTATTAAGACCAGCTTAGCATTTGTTTTAGCCTTTGCAAAAAAAAGAAAATTAAATAAATCTTTCTTTACTGATATTACAAATACGATACATTTTGTCTGTTACCTTTTCACGCTTAAACTGCTAACCCGATTTAGATGAAATTTAATATAGAGGTAGTTTGAGGCACTGGGTAGATAGTACTTTATCCCAGAAAATCGCATAGTTCCCACGGGATAACGATAAAAAACACATTCTTCGCAGACAATCGCTGTCAATTTACTCCAGTAAGTAAAACTAAGTTAACCGCGACTTCGCACGCGTACCATTAACTCTGGCACTCGAATAAAAACTTTACAAAAATAAGAAAAAAACCCGATTGACAACCGTTGCCGTACCGATAGTCACAGAGTAACAATATGCCAGTATGCCCACACAAAATTCATTCGGACACAAAAAAAAAACACAAAATAACATCAATATTTTCATTAGGTACTATTGCAGCGGCAGAAAAGAAATATTCTACTTAAAATAAATTAATCTACTTAGTCATTAATGCAAATAAACATTTAGATTCTGATTCTGGATTGTATGTACCTATGTATGATCAGTTACGGGACCCATCAAACATTGCCCTCATCATTTATTCCCTCTGTCATTGCTGTAATTCATAAATTGAGCGGATTAATTGATATCATAAAGGGTTAAGCCCTCCGTAGGGGTATGTTTTGACAAACGAAGGGTTAGGGGATTGTTGTGGAATGCATGGTTTTGTTTGCTCGGTTATCTATGATTAATGGTTTTCATACCATTGGTTTTACATGTGAATCGCGAGAAAACGTATTTTATTTGTTTTTTGTAGAGTTTTTTGACTTTGGCTGGTTGAGTTGGCATGTAGAATATGAAAGCAAAAATTTCTAAACCAAAACTAAAGGTTTATTTTGTCCGACACGTTTCAAGTCTTACACAATAATCATAGACATCGTAAGAAACAAAAGTTGTCTCTCCTGTGGACATAAAATTAGCGACTCCGAGTTAGCAAACTTAAGACTTAAGTATTTAAATGGTCATACGTCGATGTAAACTTGACTAAAAAATTATTGGCTATATACCCTTAACTATTGACATGTCTACAGGAAAGACACTAACAAAAAAATGTGTATGATCCAAATATAGTTGAACAAAAAAATAGGTGAAAAAAAAACTTTATAAAAAAAAATTGGCTGGATGGAATTGTAAAGCTTTCAGCTATCTAGCTTATTCTGGAATCAACAAAAAATTACCTACTAAAAATACAAAAAAATAAAATTATCACACCGATGTAAAGAATGAAAGTAATTATATATGTACATTCCTATACTTATATATTTTAACTAAACCATACCTAAGCAAAACAACCCTCTCATTGAATAATTGAACAGTTCACTTTGTTCAAATTAAAATTGAATTAAAACAAGCAAATTAGATATAATTCGTCGTAATGCGTTTCGGATGGGGTCATAGCATCACTGTTTAATAATGCATTTCATTACAAGGGTGAGTTGGCACAGATAACAATAGAAAATAGTTAGGGCACTTTAAAATAACACGCTCTGCACCAACTCCGTCGGAAGCCACGGGGTACATATGTAATTAAACTCACGTCAAAATGTAACTGCGGAACAATCGATGTCATATTAAAAGCTTATTCTGAAGCCTGTTATCCCCGTTGCAAAGAGTTGAAAAATAGTATATTGTGCATCTAGGGCCGTAAGTAGGGGATTACTAATGAGAGTCTATTAGAAGCCCGACGCCGAAGGCGGAGGGTTTTTAATGACTCGAGTTTGTAATCCCCTTACTGCCCGTGATACACACAATGATTTTCATCACATTGCGAGAAAAAAAAATCCAAAAATAAAATTAATTTGTCTCGAAACACTTAAATTGAATAAAATAATGGCTACCCGCCAATACAGATTGTCACTTTTTTCGAGTCACCTACCATAGATAATGTAAACTGTGTTTAGTTTAGAATTCGAAAGGTCATACGGCCAGATTCTGCCAACATGTTTAAAAAAATATTTTTACTAAAATTATTGCAAAACTATTTGATATAAATTTAAAATATAAAAATAACGAATTTTCATGAAGTCTAGATAAGTTTTGTGTTGTAAAATTTGGGTTATAGCTAAGTTTTAAAGATAATAAATAAAACGTTGGCTGACTTGAAACCTCCTTAGTCTGAAATGACTTGTTTGCAAATTTTAAAACTAAAGTTAGAACTCCCTTGGGTAGAAAAACTGTACGTAAATCTATAACTCCCTTGAGAACAATTTAGGCCATTGCCATTTTGTATACAAGCATGGAATAACATTGACATTGACGAGCAAGTGTGATGAAAAATATATAAATAGCACTAGAAAGGTATACGTTTAAATATGTCTATGTTAGTCCATTCGTTTGACCTATAGCCTCTCAAGCAGAGGGAAGAGTGTTTCAGAATTTACGTGCGAAATAACATTTGAAATTTACCAAGAGCTTTACAGTGAAGGAACATTTCGTGAGGAAACTTCACATACCTGAGAATAAATTTAATGGTGTGAGTTTAGTTCATAATCTGCACTGGGCCAGCGTGGGAACTACGGCCCATGCCCTTGTATTCTAAGAGTAGGCATGTGCCCTCAGTGGGATGTATGTATAGATGATGATGGTAATGATGATCAAGTATGTTTAACGACCGCTTTAGCCTAGTTGGTAGTGACCCTGCCTACGAAGCAAGAGGTCCTGGGTTCAAATCCCGGTAAGGGCATTTATTTGTGTGATGAGCACGAATATTTGTTCCTGAGTTATGGATGTTTTCTATGTATTTAAGTATTTATTTATCTATATAAGTATGTTTATCGTCGTCTAGTCCCCTTAGTACAAGCTTTACTTAGTTTGGGACTAGGTCGATTTGTGTAAGATTGTCTCCGAATATTTATTTTATTTATTCTACTATCTTTCAGTTAAAGCTGACATTAAATATATCGTTGAACAAAAAATTTGCCGACGTCTTTAATCAAAGTGCACAGTTTTAAACCCCACTTTATCTGCGACATACCAATGAGTTTTAACTTGCGCGAACTTAAAGCTCAATCTGTTGACGCAGGGTGGTCCTTCGAGACATAGATCCCATGACGGATGGCGTGCCATGTGACATGTATAATTGAAAGCTGTGATTGTAATATGAGATGCAAAAATAAGTAAAACGGTAAGTAATTTTGTAAAAATTGTAGAAAATTACAAAATGCAGGCCGAAAGAAACAACAACCAATTCGATTAATGATTAATTCAATTCAGGCTTAATTTATGAAGAAAATAAATTTGATTACAAATATTTTTCAGCACAATTACATTTTGTCAAGATTCATTTTGAACGGTATTATTTTTGGATAAAATTCAATTACTTAGTCAATTCAAATATAGTGCCTGTATGTTGAATTCACTTCACCTCTCTAACATGATCTTATTGATAAAACCACTGACGTAAAGTTCAAAGGTGAACCAATGTATTCGTTACCTCAAAACCCAAGTAAACTGTAAATAACACATTGATTAGGACTACTCTTTCGGCCAGAAATGGCTCGCGATTACTATGCCTCCTTATCGAGCGGATTCCTTGCGGATTGAATATAATGATATCGACGTTTTCGAAGAGTTAAAGAGGTAAGACAGTGCTAGAGGTTCCATTGACGGGCACATAGCCTCGTAGGACCCAATGTCCTATTTTTAGGACTGTAAAATATAATCCTTTCAGCCCAAGTAAATGTTAAAATTCATTAAAAATAGCGTCCCAATGTCCCAAAACAAGGACACGCACTAATTTGCAATTACAATCTAGTCTAAAATATATTCAAGTGTATAATGATTATGTGATAATTGAAGTCCTGTGGCACCATAAATAGAACACTGGGTCATTATTACAAACGTCCAAAAAATAGTTTGCGCCTTACGACTTACGGTTGGAAGCGGCTTGGATTCACCTTGAATCTGCGGCATTTACCAAACAAATCATCCGTCCTCCTCATTGGTGGAAGTTGCATGCCGGGTCTGTCTGTGGTCTCCATTAGAGAACTTTTCGGCCCCAACGGCAATCTGTTCTGCGTACTATATGGCCTGCTCATTGCCATATCAACAAGATAATCAGTATACCGTTTTAGTCACCTATGTAGGTGACCCTTGTTCTTCTACGTATCTCTTCCTCCGGAGTCTCTACAGTTGACTATACCTACCTGTAGGCTTGTTCATCAATTTTTATAATACGTTCTTTAATTCAATTTAATAAGTAAAAAGTTTTTCTGCGCCATGTCCTAAGTAAGTGTAATTCTTTTCACTGAAAATATAAGTAGATTTTTTTTATTTTTTAAAAAAAAAATTTTTAATCTATTAAAAAATGTGCTTTGACATAAATTTTAATACGAACCTATGGCTTGCATGAGCCAAACCTTTGTAAATAAGAATTATGTACGATTTATTAAGACATACAAACGTGTACAAAATTAGAATACGTCTACATAAATCGTGTTTATAAGTAATTGGTAAATCCACTCGTTTTTCCATATTCGCACACTTCTAGAACATTTCAAACGCAACGTTATTAACCGTGTCCCAACCAATCAGGAAGCACGCACACATGTCAATCACCAATTACAGCTCAGTTTGTCCCGCGTCACTTGCCGCTGACCAATCGGCCGTCTGAATTTCAATCAACGTTTGCAATTCGAATGCCGTTCGATTGTTACGCCATTTTCCGTTAGCGCTGCGTCGGTTGAATACAAATTGTTGGTCGACCTTTTTAAATTGTTTTCCTTAGTGGGACTTGCACCAAGTTACTATCACGATTACCAACATTAAATCACGCGTCAAAACTTCGGCAGTAATTCAAGTCAAAATTTACTACGTAGGTATGCCAGTTTTACTAAATTAATAAATTGTAAGTAAATTTGTGCTTGCTAAAATTATTTCCATAACCGGAAATTTTATGTGGCACAATTAGTTTTTTAAATTTTCATTAAAGTCCCTGCATTATTTTAAAACAACCAAATATAACAAAAAATACTTGTCGGTTGCCTCCTTGGCAATAATACAAAGGGTCAAGGATTTATAAATTACTGAGTATGCGTAAATTATATATTACCTCTGCTCTCTTAAAACTTCACAGGTCCACTGCTTTTAACTCCAAACTTTTAAATAAAAGAAAAGCGCACACAGTTGTAACTGTGCCTTGGAGTGGGCCAGCTTTTGCGAGGAGGCAGTATGATGTTCTTTCTGCAATTATGTATAATAAAGTATACATAAGGTTTAACGTTGAATTTTAATGAGATATGAACGTACTCTCATGCACGCACGCACACACACACACGCACGTACTCACACACATAGATACACACACATACACGTTACATACACATACGCACACATACACACACGCACGTACACACAAATAACACAATGTCATTACACACATAATTCCCATTAAGTACTATGTAGTTATTAAGAACTTTTACTTTTTATGTTATTCTTGCATTCTAACGCATGACTGTACTATAAGCTGGAAGAGCGAGGCTTCCTGACACAGGTACACTATACCTAATAGGAAGTCTCGACCATTTTGTATTTACCACCTAAGTTGGAATGAAATAAATATTTTTTATTATTATTATTTATAATATGTAGTATGGATCAATAAAATACATAAAATACACTATCTGCGTACGGTGAAAAACATGAGTTGTAACTCTAAAGCCTTACATAGATGATATTGTGATAAATATCATGCGTGTTGCGATGCATTGCGATTGGTTTAATCGACCTCTTATAATTCCATCCATATCCACGGATTCCGCAATGTAAAGATATTAACTCAAATTTTCGCTCCGTCTAAATGAAGGTAACCTACTAACATCAATGACATGTATTATGAATCACGTTACAAAGTAACAGCTTACACAATTCTAGACGGATTAATGAATTTCCTGTAGATTACAAGAAAGTGTGACCACGCCCTACGTGCTGTCAGTCTAATAGGCACAGTATCGCCTAATGGGTATGCTAATTATATCCAAGCATGTAGTTCCTGCGCTATATGATATTACTAGCTTCTTACCTACGGTCTCACTCACATAAACCATTAAGTCCCTACCGAGCTTCTTGCGCGAATCGATTTTAGGTATTCTATGCACTCGTGTATGTGTGCGTGAGAGCGGCTAGAATCAAAGCCGTGCCGTGCGTAAGTGCAAGCGACACAAGTTCCCCGTCCGATAGCCGAAGGAGAAGTAACGCAACTAACTATACGGACAAGGGGGAAGCACGACTGCGCGTGTATTTAGGTATTTTCATCGTATTACTAAAACAAATACATATTTTAAAAATGTAGCAACACTAGGCGCTAGAAAACATCTTGTTATATTGAATTATTAACATTAAAAAGTCATGACTCATGACCTGCCGTGCGTCATGGGCGTATTTACGCCGTACTAAGGATTTATTTTATTTTTAGGGGCGAATTTGTATTTTTTTTTTCTATCATGCAAACTTCAAGTAATCGTATTTCGAAAAACACTGGTCTCTAGAGTGAATTCTCAAATATCTTCATGAATTTCAGAACTAAAGCTTAGCTAGTAATGATACAGCAAGGGATTAAATGAATGCAACAAATGCGCCAAAAGTTCGGTAGGGCCTTAAGTCGTGCGGTCGATTAATTCGATGGGATTTTCTGAAAATTCCCGTAGGAATTTCCAAAAATTACATTGCGCTCGTTAACATTGCATAAACAACACCAATGCCGTGCCAAATTTCATGTCTCAAGACCTAGCGGTTGAAATTTGGGATTTTATATCGAATAAAAATATCGATTATAATATCGGGATAAAAAGTAGCCTATAATATGTTATTCCAGACGTCCAGACGTTCCAGACGTTTATATATATAAAATTACATCCGAATTTGTCGAGCAGTTTTAGCGTGAAGTAGTACAAACACGCAGACGCACACACATGCAACGCACACACGCTCGCACCACGCACGCGCATACTCACAAATTTGCGTTCATTCATTATGCAGGGTGTGTCCTGTAATAGAGACAATAAATTAAAAAATTAACCGAAACAACTACTTTGCTCACCCGCGAACTTTAAGCAAATCGCGGGTGAGCAAATTAATTGTCTCAAAACATTAATATGGGCCTCCGCAATAAAGCCTGATTCAATAAATTATAAACCATGAATTATTATACTAAAGAAGACACTGTTTACCGTAAGTAAACCTAATTAAAATATACATCCTTTTAGTAAACAGTAATTAAGTCCAAGTGGTATCAACTCTTTTAAATTAAAACAAGAATCTCTTATTTTTCTAACAAAACTAATCAGGCCAGCAATTTTTTTTTTTTTTTTTTTTTTTTTTTTTTAATATGCTGGAGCCCGTCATGTCTATAGGCGGAGTACTTGACGTTGACATTTACCCGTTTTTTTATCAGTTAAAAATATACTAAATCCATCAATATTTTGCTTAATAAACTTGTTGGGTTCTTAATTCAATGATCAGTTATTTCAACATTAAATATAATTAATATTTTTTAACTTCTAATCACCGATTAAAATCACCGTCTATGGAAAAATAGTAATTTTATCAAATGTAATCATATAAGCGTTGAAGCGTCCATTTTTAGGGTCCCGTACCTCAAAAGTAAAAAACGGAACCCTTATAGGATCACTTTGTTGTCCGTCCGTCCGTCTATCAAGACCCTTTTTCTCAGGAACGCGTAAAGGTATCAAGCTGAAATTTATATCAAATATTCAGGTCTACTGTCCCTTGGAGCTGTGAAAAAATCAAACTTCTAAGCCAAGGCAATCAAAAGATACAACCATTTATGCCGCAAATTTTCGACACTCTAGGGAATCAAAACCTACAGGGTAGGTACTTCCCGTGAACTCAGAATCTTAAAATTTGGTACGAAGCAAGGTCTTATAGCACAGATAAAGGAGAAATTGCGAAAAACATATTTTTTTTTTGTCTGTCTGTCAATATCAGTAACCAATCTATTTATGCCGCAAATTTTTGACGCTCGCAAGGGAATCAAAACCTACAGGGTACTTCCCGTGAACTCAGAATCTTGAAATTTGGTACGAAGCAAGGTCTTATAGCACAAATAAAGTGAAATTGCGAAAAACGTATCTTTTTCTGTCTGTCTGTCTATATCAATAACCAATCTACAATGACCCCACACTGCTCACATTTTGCTTAGGAGCAGGGGTCTGCTAAGACTGGATGTTCATAGATACATATAAATATGTACGGAACCCTCGGTGCGCGAGTCCGACTCGCACTTGGCCGGTTTTTTTAACTTCTCTCAAAATTATTTAATAAAAATATAAAAAAAACACGTTATCTTCTGTTTTGATTTCCGATTTAATAGAAAATTGAAAAGCGTAGGTAGTACAATAGATATAAATCTGCTGTATGACTTAAACACATTTATTAATTTAGTATCTATTTCATACTAAATACAAACTGAAATATGGATGCACAGAGAAAAGACCAGTGCTGGGAATCGAACCCAGGCCCTCAGCATTCCGTGCCGCGTGCAGGTATAGTCAGTAAAGGAGCTTTTTTACAAAAACTTACGTAATATTAATAATTAAATTGCGTAGCTGTCCATTTAATCGTTTACTTTATCTCAAAATTAGCTTTAGCTAAATAGAGCATAATTCTTACCACAGTATATAGAACTACCGTCTCATTTAAAACCACTGGCTCTCAACATATAAAATACTTAACAGGTTTCTATTTCACCGCGGAAAATACCTCTCAGGGCTGCCAATAATTACCAACTGTTTCGACAAACGGGCAAACTTACATTTGCCATCTCAAACCAACCCTAGCACCCAACCGCTTCAAATTAGAGTCTAAACATACCATCCTTGGCTTTAGAGGCTGTAAAGTTAAGTTGGTATTGGCGTAATGAGAATCCGTCGGTCCCATCCATCAGTCGCTGCCAATTAGAAACGATCACGCGTTGCCAACCCTAGCTTTTTTTATAGAAGCGTGTGAAAACCGAAATTAATTATTGTTCTACTTTCTGTCACGAAGTCGGTTCAGGGCTAGTTTTTTCTGATATTTAACTTAACTAAGCCAAGCTTTCTGAACGTGAAGCCACTTTTATAACTACACTAGCTTCTGCCTGTGAATTTGTCTGCGCAGAAGTAAAATGTATTTACAACTCCCGTTCCGTATCCAGCGGGAAATCCCAAAAATCCCTTCTCACTGCACCTCAGTGATCCTAATAGATGATATCTACCAAGTTCGAAGTCTCTATAAGAACTACAATTACAGTAACATAAAGTTACTTTGAATTGAATATATAGATCCCGTTTATACCTTACCTATCCCATGGGATTTTTTCCACGAAACTTAAAAAAAAACTTATAAAAAAGAAGTCTCTGAAAAAAAGATGAATCAAATAGGCAATATTTATTCATCCATCAAAAACAATTATACATTAATTAAAGGTCAATAAATAATTAAATTACATCAAATAATACTAGACTAACAATAAATCATTAAATAATAAATTAAATTGAATCAAATTGATAAAGTCGTTCTCCAATTTTGCGCCTAGCAACACATATGGCGATTCATTTTTAGGGTTCCGTAGTCTACTAGGAACCCTTATAGTTTCGCCATGTCTGTCCATCTGTCCGTCCGCGGCTATGCTCAGTGACTATTAGTAATAGAAAGCTGTAATTTGGCAGGAATATATATATATCAGTCACGCCGACAAAGTGATTAAATAAAAAAAACTAAAAAAATTTTTTTTAGGGTACCTCCCTCCCATATAGACGTAAAGTGGGGTGATTTTTTTTTCTCGACTAACCCTATAGTGTGGGGTATCATTGGATAGGTATTTGAAAATAAATAGGGGTTTCCAAAATTATTTTTTGATAAAGTGAATATTTTCGGAGATATTCACTCCGAAATTTCAAAATAATGTGTCCCCCCCCTCTAACTTTTGAACCGCACGTCTAAAAAATATGAAAAAAATCACGTAAGTTAAACTTAATAAAAGCTTCCTAGGAAAATTATTTTCAACTTAATCAGTTGAGCAGTTTTTAAGTTTTTGTAAAAAAATATTTCTAAACTTAGATTGTAATTTAACCTTCATTGCAAGCATTTAAGTACCTATAAGATCACGCTACAGTATCTTCTTTCAAATAAAAAAATATATTACATCTAAAAAACAATCAACATACATATACTAGTTCTAGTAGACTGCAGTAGATTAGTTACCCAATTCGCCGATAGATGGCGCTGTACCGCCGACGTTGGGACCAAAACAACCCCATTATCATTAATAAAGTATGCAAAGATTTTTTCGTACCTGCTACGGAACCCTATCTTGGGCGTGTCCGACACGCTCTTGGCCGGTTTTTAATTATAAAGATACTAGGTGTTGCCCGGGACTCCATCTACGAATAATTCATTTATCACCACCCCTCGGGAACTATATAGTTTTCGGGAATAAAAACTATCCTATGTCTTTTCCCGGGACTCAAACTATATATATCTTATATCTAAATCGGTTTAAGCGTGAAGGGGTAACGGACAGACAGAAAGACAAGCCCAAGCCTGAGAGCCTGGAAATTGAATAAAATATTGGTAACTAAACTAAGTTTAATTGAACTGTTTTATTTTAAAGCAAGTGATCATTAGTTGGCAAACCTCGTTATAATTAACTTGACAGGCGACATTTCATAGCTAATATAAAGCTTACTTTTTATTACGGAACTCGCATTTGACCGGGATTTTAGGGTTCCGTTAAAAGGAAAAGAAATGCTTAATGGATTACCTCGTTGTCCGTCTGTCTGTGAAGATCCTTTTCCTTGATAACTCGTGGAGGTCTGAAGTTAAATTAAATACAATACTGTCCTATTTTGCTATGTTATAAAAGAGAGTTTGTGAAGATATTTGGATGTTTATCAGTCAATCACGCAATAACGGCTTTGGGTGAAAATTGGCTCAAAGATAGTCTAAAAACTGGATTGAGACATACGACACTTAAGTAATATTTTGGTAATGCGTTCATGTAGGATAACATTTTAACTTAAATATGAATAGAGAGCGCTGTCCCTCAGTGCGCGAGTCCAAACAGCACTCGGTTGGTTTTTCTTACTTCTATTTGTAAATCATGTTTAATAAAATATGCTAAACCCTGAGATACAAGTCGAAGATCGATAAAAATCTAATTAAAATAGGGAGAAAAATGTTCTCCTTATTTTAATTACACTTTCATAGCAACTTCCTCTTCACAAGCACCTAGTAAAAACTTATTTACAGTACTAGTGCGACAAACAGAAATTACGAGTACAGTGGCAATTATTACGTCCGACCGTCAATGAAAGTGGACATGATTACTCGCATTCTTATTGTACTTCGTCACTGCCCTTAAAATCATGCGAATTTAAACTCTTTACTACCAATAATAAAGCGTTGTTAAGTGTTTTATAAACAATTGCATTGCCTGCAAATGTGCAGGTTTGTGTTAAACGGTAAAAACTTCTACGTCGACTTTGAGTGGTTGTTTCCTGCATCTATTATTGGTAGTTGTAAAAATCGTAAGAAGAGAAAGAGGGAGCAATTTTCATTGTAATTGTCACATTTTAAACCGTAGTTTAATTGTAATGTTTAGTAATATTTATTGTAAAATTTTGCATGCCAGATACTGGCGAAATATGTGAGCCATTATATATGATTGTTGAGCCATGTTCTGTACCATATTTCAAGAGAAATAAAGTTATTTGTATTTGTATTTGTATTTAAGCCTCTGGCTATATTTCAGCTCCATAGATGGAGAGATTTAATAATCGAACTACAAAAACCGCTGCCGATCCGTACTATGACGACTGCCAATCCAGTCTATATCATCCTTGCTAAAACGCATTAATATTATGCTAACGATTTCTTTATTAGACCGTATCGGTGTCCCACTGCGGGGCAAAGGCCTCTTCGCTGGATTCCCGAACAGATTAAGATGATGGTAAGCATAATTTGAGTTTAAAACACAATGAATTGTTTTTTATCCCAGAAACTCCATGATTCCCCCAGTAAACCGACAAACGAACCGTTTTCAGATACAAAATTGACAACAGTAGGAACTAGAAAACATTTCCCAAAAGATTTTATTTTTCAATCGCAACCAAAATTCCGGAAGCCGTGGTGGCCTAGCCGTGGTGGTGAGCCGGGATTTGAACCCACGACCCTCTGCTCGAGAGGCCATAGGCCAAACCGCTAGGCCACCACGGCAGATGAAGGATGGTGATGACGAATCAAAATTCAAGCTTTCGAGTAATTTAAAAGCAACACCAAATTATGCCAAAAACATCGGCCATGTGTCTTGTGACCACGAGTTCCCACGGCGGTGCCGGCCGTATATCACAATAGGCGCTGTAACTCTTTATCGACACGTTACCTGTGACATTCGGGTGCTGGCATACTGTGAAAGAAAGAAAGTAGATTTATTTACAGCAACACAAGGCACATCAATATTATTGCAAACTAGCTGTTGCCCGCAACTCCGTCTGCAAAAAAAAGTTTATTGCTATCAAGGATGATATAGACTGGATTGGCAGTCGCCATAGTACGGATCGGCCGCGGTTTTTGTAGTTCGATTATTAAATCTAGATGGCGCTGAAATATAGCCAGAGGCTTTGAAGGCAAAACAATAAGACTATAGATGTTTCATATTACCACAAATGTATTATTTTTCAAAAATATTGCATAATAATACATTTGCAGTGATGTGAAATATCTGTAGTCTTATTGTTTTGCCTTCAAAGCCTCTGGCTATATTTCAGCGCCATCTAGATTTAACAATCGAACTACAAAAACCGCGGCCGATCCGTACTACGGCGACTGCCAATCCAGTCTATATCATCCTTGATTGCTATCCTGCGGGAACTATTGAATGAATCATCATTTCAGCCGAAAGACGTCCACTGCTGAACATAGGCCTCTCCCCCAAGGCTCGCCAAACAGATCGCCCGTGCGCCATCCGCATCCAATGCGTTCCCGCTACCTTCACCATCGCATCGCATTAGAAATGATGAGATTGGCGCAAGATCTAAAGTCACGGACATAGCTCGAAGAATCGCTAGACTTAAGTGGCAGTGGGCAGGGCACATCGCCCTTAGAACTGACGGCCGATGGGGCCGAAAGGTTCTCGAGTGGCGTCCGCGTACCGGAAGACGCAGTGTAGGTAGGACTCCAACATGATTGAATGAATGAATCAATTTATTTCAGACTAAAACATTGGTCTATTTTGTTTAAATCAACCTTCACATTGCAACGACTACAACAGCATCCTCCCTGTGAAGCAACACGACGACCCAGCTCAGTATGGGACTGTCCCACCGATCAACAATCACTTCCAGAAGACTGCTGGTGCTGCCCCGCAACCTAAACATCACAGATGCCGCCCATTTGCGCAATATTGCGTCAAACTCTTTACGTGGGAATTGGCGAACATCCCTGAGGCACTTCAGTATTTTGGCAGCCCCTGCAGCATTCTGAAAGCATTATTATACTGGATACGCATACTATGCTATTTTCCGGGATAAAAACTACCCTATGTCCTTCCCAAGATCTCAAACTATGTTCAATCCAAAATTCATGCAACTCCGTTCACTACCAGATTATCGTATTGTCACTTACATAAGTATTGTAATCAGCCCAATCGGATTCCAATGAGTGATCCAAAAATAGTTCTCAAATTTTGAAGCAGAAAACTAATAGTAATTAAACAAAAGCTTGTTTAACTTTTGGCCGGAGGGCGCGGTGTTCCGTCGTTTTAGGGAAGCGACGAAGACTTTCTTCAATAATCGCTAAATAGTTGTATTATTTAAGTTTCCTTGTATTTTTGAATTTTACAACGCATTGGCGTTATACTGCAATTACAAAGCATTACAATGCTGCAATTTTTATTGGTGAATAAATAAAAAAAAAATAATTACAAAGTCGCCTGTAATTATCACTAAAACCTACCCCTTAGGGTCACAAGTCATCACATGTGGCGTTATTCACATGAATTTTATCTCAATTGTTATCTTGTTAAGTGACTGTTTTAATGCTTTACAAGATATACGGCGTTATTCACTATCAATTTCCACATGTAACTGATTTAGTGCGCGCAAGATGCGCCGGCGCATCGTAGGTATAGAATGCACGAGCCGTGTTGATGGATCAATTAAAATTTATAATCGCTGGTTACAAGGTGATTTATGGACGAAGAATAATGCTACGAGAAATGTTATGTATATATTTATTGCACATCAATCTTAAAAATAAAAGTCATCATCATCATCCCAGCCTGTATACGTCCCACTGCAGGGCACAGGCCCCCTCTCAGAATGAAAGGGCTTGGTCCAGTTCTCACGCGGGCCCAGTGCGGATTGGGAAATTCACATAAACCATTGGATTTCTTTTCAGGTGTATGCAGGTTTCCTCACATGTTTTCCTTCACCGTAGAGCTCATGGTAAATTACAAACGTAATTTCACACATAAATTCCGAAAAAGTCAGACGTGCGAGCCCGGACTCGAACCCACGACCCTCTGCTTGAGAGACCATAGGTAAAACAACTAGGCCAGCAGGCCACCACAGCTTTTAAAATAAAAGTATCAGTAGATAAAGTACAAAGGCGAGCTTATCCCTAACAAAGCACCTCTTCCAGGTAATCCAGTAGAAAGACATACTGAAATAAGTGAGACGGGTAACTCACGTATTACAATCGAGGTACGCCCGACTTGTTTCGAACCAATCCGCGGTTATTTTTCAAGGTTGTGTCTTTTTTTATGCATATATAGGGGGCATGCATGGTATAGGGGGCAAACGAGCAGACGGAGTGTCGCGGCTGCGGTGGTATGTATATTAAAGGGGCACGAATAAAATCGGGGCATTGCGACGGTAATTATTTCAAATAATTCTTGGTTGAGTATACCGCTAATTTAGTCAGTGAGTGTAAACGTGAGGATCGTAGAAGACATACATGTGTGGACGTACAAGTCATACAGGTTGGCGAGGTGCGGCGTGATAAATGGTTTTGGTGATTAAGGTACGAGTTCGCTTTTCGCTTGTAATAATTATATTTGACCCGCTGTGCTAAGATAAGGGAAGTGCTATAGATTTGAGATTGTATGATTAGTAGACCCCGTTATCTTGTCGCACTGAAATTGTTTTTCAGTAGAGCGTGAATGTTTTTTTAACGACCTTCTTGATATCGATGTTTATATAATGCAATTGAATTTTTGCCTTTTAAGTATACCTATGCTCAATCTCAACGTCAAAAAAGAATTACAGTTTATATAGGATAACATGTCAATTTTATCGCAAGCAATCCCGAAATTAGAGGAACAATCAATCGAGCTTTCAGAATCAATTGCCGTAGTAAGTGATGTAAAGAAACAGTTGTCGAAGTAAGTTTTGCATGAAAAGAGACGGCATATTTATAAAAAGCTATCTTTGACATTAAAAAAAAATGTTGGATATTGCAAAAAATTGATATACTTAATCCAGAGGCTTAGAAATAGAAGTAATGAACGACGATCGATGCAAACCCAGTCTCCAATACTTCTTTTTATTTAAGTACGCTCCCGTTACATCTGTCGCAGTGGAAAGAAGTTTTTCAGTTTTAAAATGGATGTTTTCAAATACCTAGAAAACGCAGAATGACTTCAAAAAATTTAGAGCAACTTTTATTTCTTCGTTTATCATTATATATATTTTTATACAAAAGTAATAGTAACTAGTGACTCCTCTTTGAAATGTGACATACAGTATCGACATTTAGATTGTCGATAAAAAAATATTCACGCTCTACTGAAAAGTAATGATGACAGTGCGACAAAATAACGGGCTCTAATGATTAGACACATCGCACAAAATGTACGCGCACAATTTTAAAGGTCATATTTAAAAAGTTTAACGATAGCAGTTGTGGCATAGTGGTTTGACCTAAGGCCTCCCAAGCAGAGGGTCGTGGGTTCGAGTCCCGGCTCGCCTGAGTTTTTCGGATTTATGTGCGAAATTACATTTGTACTATGAGCTTTACGGTGAAGGAAAACATCAAGAGGAAACCTGCATACAACTGCGAAGAAATACTATAGTGTGTGGAGTTCTCAATCAGCACTGGGCCCGCGTGGGAACGTGCGAAGAGAAAAGTTCGCCTTTTGTACCTACATCTGTTTTTCTTGTTAAAGGATCTCTGTCAGATATTATAATGATTGAACTGAAACAATTACTTTGCTCACCCGCGACCCGCGACTAATTGTTTCAGTTCATTGATATTTTTTTTTTTATTTATTTATTGTGAACACTGTTTGCCCGGCATTACAGTAAAACCAATAGGGTAGTGTCCTGGGTAAAAAAAACACTATTACAATTAGTCCGACATTTAAATTATCAAAAAATATTGAACACGTTTTTTTTCTTTTGTCAATTGAACAAAAAACGACAAAGATAAAGCGCGACAAAGTTCGGGAGTGGGGGCTCGTGACGTCACGGTTCGCTAAAAAGTGTAGCGAATCGTGACGTCACGCGGAACTTCAACATACAATATCTCCGTCATTTTTTGTTCAATTGACAAAAGAAAAAATACGTGTCCAATATTTTTTGATAATTTAAATGACGAACTAATTAGATTTTTTTAGGAAACTAGCCTATTCACCGAGAAACGTAAACATATTAAAAACTTAAGTAACTACTATAAAAACTTACAGATTTAGTAAATAAATTGAACTAAAAGATGAAAAAAAAGAAAAAAAAAGAGAAATGAAAATAAAATAAAATTATAACATAAATTAACGTAACAACACATTTAAATACAAGTGGACACGCGAGCATCCATCATCTCGCAGAACCTCAGACATTCATCGCATACACTATTCCAGCAATCAGCAAATACGTCACGCACACTGGAGCTGATGCAAGAAGACCATTAAGAAGGCACAACGCGCGAACCAGCGGAGACTGCCTGCGAGCAACGGTACGCGCCGACGGCACCGCCAGTAACAAATTGTGGCGTGACCTAAAAAGAAATTTAGTCAGGAGTGGAACATGTAAGCGCACCAGTTTCGCCACCAATTCACCACAGTCAGAGTCACCACGTAAGGCACCGCAGAGTACAGTCAACAGAGAGTAGTTACGCCTAACCTCCAGAAAATGAAACCCCAGAACGCCAAGAAGGAATAGGTTTTCTTGTACAAGAATCTTAGGAACGCTTTTTGGATCTTCTCTAGAAGTAAGGCGTAAGTAGACTCATGCGGACTCCACACCAAAGATGCCGACTCAAGCTTACTCCACCAAACCAGTGCAGAGTACACCAGTTTTATTACCGCTGGATCCGTGAAGTCACGAGTATTTCGGACAACAAACCCCAGCCTCTGAAAGCATTTAGTAGCGAGCATTCTCATATGATCGTGGAAGCTGAGGTGCGTGTCAAACACTACCAGATCAGTGACCGATTGAACTCGAACAATGGGAACGGAACCAAGTGAATAATTGGTCAGAATAGGACAACGGGCACGACTGAAGGTCATTATTGAACACTTGGACGCATTGAATAGAAGCCTGTTCTCCGCACTCCATTGAAAGACTCGGTTGATGTCAGCCTGAAGTGATACACAGTCGGACACCTGCTGAACACCATAGATGAGCTTAAGATCATCGGCATACAAAAGACATTTAGCGTGCTGTGGGACCTCAGGCAGGTCGTTTATCATTATGCCAAAAAGCAATGGGCCCAATATCGAACCCTGGCTGACTCCAGATCTGGTATGATAAGGCTCTGACACAAAAAATCCGTACTGCATAAACTGTTGGCCATCGCGTAGATAACTTGCAAAAAACTTAAGCAGCAAACTCCTCGGCAAATATGGACCTCGGCAAAGTAATGCCAGATTCAATAAATTAGATATAAAGGCATGTAAAGGCTAGTCTATTTATATTTAGGGCCGACAACGCACTGGTATCGCGTAAGGCGCTGCGAGTGTCTATGGACAGTGGTGTTCATTTAACATCAGGTGACCCACTAGTTCGTTTGTCTGGCCTCTCTAACATAAAAAAAAAATTAAGCCCCAAAACAGCCTCAGACTTTCAAAACTGGTTCAATCCAGATTAGTCCGGTCATTAGCTCCGCAAACCTACCCCAAGCTATCACTCTTCCAAGGCACAGTAAACTACCCCTCACATTGTCACACAAATGGCACCCACCCCACCGATTACCTACAAACAATTCACGGGCATTACTCAAAGCTATCTATCAACGGCTTAATGGCACCGAAACAATTTCTCAACAAAAAAAGAGGAAACACATCCAAACACACCACTTCCGAATCCGTAACAAAAAAAGTAACAAAACCGCCTAAAGGGAAAAGAAAATCTTGTGTCAACTTGCCGAACCTTCACCTTACTTTCGAAACGTCATCTAAAAAGAACCTAAATCCGTTACTTTGAAGCCTCAAAATTACTTGTTGGTTTTCCCGGTGGTTAAGTCGTTTTGATAGCGTATTAAGTAAAGGAAACCATTATTTTGGAGGGTTATTCCCAAGGCATTTGTATTGGGAATTTGAAGAAGTTCGACAGTTTGTTTTCGAGTGCATTTCGTCATTAATCAACGTTTTGTTCCCGACTCTCGGCTCGTTTTATATTATTTCTGTTTCGCGTTTTACCTGTTTTCCCTGAGTTTCTTTGACAGTTGCCTTGTAATTGATTGTGAGGGAAAACTTTGTGTTGTCTGTGATTTATTTACACTCATATTTGGGTTGTTATTTTGGTTAGTGTGGCAGTATATCACTTTCAAAAGTACAACGTTCCTAGATTTGCTGAAAAATATATTTACGTGAATATCATATTTAATTCAATTCATTCGTTATTACAAGCGTACTTTTCTTAGTTTTTGAAAGTGACAAACGAGTGAACATAGGCCTTTTCTTCTTCCGTTGTTGTAAACTACATTTTCGGCAGGCGAATGTTGTCCAAGTGTTTATATTTTTTGTTTAGTTTTTAAATGGGTCGTATTGAAATTTATACTATTCGATGTTTTTTATTTGTATCTTTTCATTCTATTTTTTTTTTGCAGTGTGGGTGATAAAGTATAAAGATGGTGTGTGCAAGAACGCGAGCCAAGATGGGTACGTTTTGTGGAGTTTGGGGTTTACTCTCTCGGACGTTGGTGTTTTTCAAGCCACAATGGCAGAGTCTTTGTCGCAGACTGCTAGATTTATAGGTAAGTATAAGGTAAGTAGTAAGGTTATCTATATTTATGGATTTTTAGACAAGTGATTAAACAGATTTGTGGTATTTGTACGGCAGTGTGTGATAGGGATTCTTTGCTCGAGTTTTTGCACATTAACATTCGCATGGGGATCATTTTCAAAAATTATCCATATTTAAGGGCTAACTTAATAAAAACAAAATCATGATCGCTTCCTTTGTGTAACCAAAGTTAGTCATAAAAACTATATGGGTAACATGCTAACACATGTGTAACCACACAAAAAAATCCATTAACTTTTGTGTTAAATAAATCTCACTGTTGTTAAGTTTTTTTTAATAGTTAAGGTCTGTTAAATCTGCTATGTCCAATTATTGATCAAAGTTCCATAATAAATAAACATTAAAAAAACGTTCCTTTGTTAACTATTTGATTGTAAACAGATGGGTGAAAAGCAACCTTAGCTACCTCAGATCCTCTTAAACATTCCCACCTATTAGTCATCAAAAATAAAGAAAACGTAATCTATAACTTTTTAGTAACAAAACCCGAAACAAGCTGCTTTTCAAATAACTGCCAGATGAAACTTGCAAAGTTTGATTATATCCGAAATCCAAAGAAGCAAGTTATTACGGCCGGCTTTGCAGCGTCCGTCGGTATTGAGTGATTTTCTATATCCGCCCGTTTTCCTTTATGCTACGTGCAATTTTATCCGGTACTGCCGTTATGAACCTTGAAAAACACTGTGGATAAGACTTAAGAAAACGATTTTCAGAGAAGAAATGTGATTCGTTTTAAAATAATTTATTGATTTCAAACTAAATACAAACTGAAATATAGATGCACAGAAAAAAACCCCAGAAAAAAGACCAATGCTGGGAATCGAACCCAAGTCCTCAGCGTTCCGTGCTGCGTGCTTACCCCTACACCATCACTGGTCTAAAGCGCTTTATCACTGCATAAAGTGATTATAACAGACTGAAATGTACGATGTATGGGAAAGATTCGTCGCTAACCTCTAGACCAGTGATGGTGTAGGGGTAAGCACGCAGCACGGAACGCTGAGGACTTGGGTTCGATTCCCAGCATTGGTCTTTTTTCTGGGGTTTTTTCTGTGCATCTATTTCAGTTTGTATTTAGTTTGAAATATATGGTTTCATGGGATGACCGTAAAAGTAATAAAAAATGAAGTTGAAAAAATAAATAAAAAAGATGCTTCATATCTGACTTGTATAATTTATTGAATCAAGCATTACTTTGCGGAGGTTTATGTTACTCTATAATCAATGAACTGAAACAATTACTTTGCTCACCCGCGACCTTATGATAGCTACGTTTAGGTTGATCAAGATTCAATTTGTTCAAAGTAAGTAGGTAGTAAAGGGCTCTTTTACATGTCACTTTTTAGGGTTCCGTACCCAAAGCTATAATACTTACTCAACTGTTAATGCCAGCAAGGCAAAATAAATTTTAAAAAATGAAAAAGACAAAAAGTTTATCAATTTATTATTTGTATTGTTTACCCAACGATTGCAAATAAGCTGTATGGACCAAAACAAAAATTGCATCTTACATTAATGCAGATTAATATTTTTAGATCGTATCCTCAACATTCTAAAGTATGATCGGACGTCATTTTCTTGGCTCTTTAAAGAAAATGCAGCTGACTGGTAGTCTGTAAGTTCCATTAATACATTTTTATTAATATCAAAGGAGCCTACGGCTTTGATAGCGACTCTGTCAGGCAATTACTAGACGTCCTTTAATATCCTTTTAACAAGTAATTTATTAAAAGTGATGTAACTACTTCCTTTAGTTGGAGATGTTTCAGCCTTTGATCTTAAGGTTTCTAAGTTGGTGACTGGACAGATTGGTATCTTGTTAGGTAGTACCTATGTTTTAATCACGATTCGTTTTGTCGTTCAGCTTACCTACTTAAGCTAAACGGTTAGCACTCAAGCAACATTCTTTTCTTAGTTACAAAGAGATGCATCTTGCGTCAAAGTTAGTCATATCCAGTCATGTTTGCAGTGGTCATGGTAAATATATATACAAATACTAGATGTTGCCCTCGACTCCGTCTGCAAAGTGCTCTTTTTATCCCCCGGGAGTTGTGCAATTTTACGGGATAAAAACTATCCCGTAGGACATATCCTTTTTCCAATTATCTCCATACCGAATTTCATCTAAATCGATTCAGCAGTTTAAAAGTGAAGTGGTAAAAGACATACAGACACACCTTCGCAATGTAATACTAGTAAGTAATATTAGTATCATGAATGGCTAAACATGAAGAGGTCAAAAAACGATTGCAAAAGTATTCATATGCAAACTGTCAGTTATTAGAGCTATCACTTGAAAAACTAAATGCGGGCTGGTGATTTCATTTATACTTAAACCGTTTACATGAAAGTCTCGCTTTTTGCGAATAATTCCTCCATAGAAGCAGAGATACTCAGAATCCAACCAACTGTGGACAATGTGGGTGTGTGTGTGTGTGTGCGTACAGGCCATGAAAGTCTAGAGAAACTGATTGTAGTTAGGAACACCCATTGAGAAAATCACGCTGTCGTTCACCAACGAGACGGACCAATCAAGTAAAAGACTCGTCGTTCGCCAATTTCTACATGTCGTAAGAGACGTACTGGACAGGAAACGGTGGAGGCAGATTATCCGCTCCAGATGCAACCCTGATACTGACCACGATCCTCAGACATGAGGGACTGACCTGGAAGGTATGGTGGACAATGTGACGTGGGATTCAATTAATGAAAACTCATCTAAACAGGCGACTTTGTCTATCTCCGCTCCGTTTTTCTCATATGGAGACAAACCATCAATTTGCTAACTAGGACACAGCGTCTCGGTTTCATCGCCTAATTCTTAAACATAAAAATCAGAAATATCTTCTCGGCTCAATTTCTCAGCAAACATAGTATCTGGAGAGCTATAAATTGATAAGCCGACTCCAATAGGGGACTCCAATTTAACATGACACTCTGCGGTACCAATTATTTTTATTTCTAAAAGAAATGTGTTTAGAAAAGCAATAATTTTAAGGGATAATGTTACTTGCAACTTGTCGCGTTGAATATAGCTAGCTTTTCAATTACTTTTCTTTTGGATTTTAGAAACTTGCTGGAGGATGACTATCGACTTTTATGATAAGGTGATTGAAAAGTGTCAAAATTGATATTTTTGGATTCTACAAATGATATTATGCAAAGCACGCACGCGCTATTTTGCGGAGAAACAAATTAAATTGATCAATTTGTAATTTAAAAATTTACCTTTAAATAAATAAATAAATATCACGGGACAATTCACACCAATTGACCTAGTACCAAACTAAGCAACGCTTGTACTGTGGATACTAGACAACGGACAAATACATACTTAAAATAAATACATATTAAACACCCAAGACTCGAGAGCAAACATTCGTATCTTTCATACAAATATCTGCCCCGGCGCGGCCACTACCACTAGATCATTTGGTCATCTTTGGAATGTAACACCAGAAATTATACTTACATTAAAATGTCACGTACGTACATGAACTCAAACAATTACTTTGCTCACCCGCAACCTTACGACTACTTACTTTGTACTTTACTTTTTTGTAAGGTCGCGGGTGAGCAAAGTAATTGTTTCAGTTCATTAATATGGCCCTCCGCAAAGTAACGCCTGATTCAATAAATTGTTACGTACATACTTTCGAATCATTTGATTTCTGATCCACCGTACAACGTTTTTGCAGTAAATTTCACAATGAATTCCTTTGTCACTCAACAGTATAGTCATGATTCAGTTTTTTTTTATAAAATGTAGGCTTACGTTTGACCACACTCACGCCTGATGGAAAGCGAAGATGAGGTCTACGATGGAGCACGCTTGCCCAGTAAATGCTCATTTACCCTAGACTTGAAAACGGCCAGATTATAGTGTTCAGGGAACACGGACGCAGGTAGGGAATTCTACTCTTTAGTTGTACGGTTGATGAAGGAAGAGCGAAAACGCTTTGTGAGGATTTTGGGAATACTGACAATATAAGGGTGGAGACCCCGTCTACTTATAGTCGACTTGTGAAAGAAAGGAACAGGTGGAATAAGGTCATGTAGTTCCGAAGCACATTCACCAAAATGTATCCTGTAGAATACCGAAAGGAAAGTTGGTCCAATAGTACAATACAATTAATCCAACAATTAAATATCTTCCACCATAATTTTCCAGCTTGTTAATGCTTGCAGCTGTTTCACTTAAACCACCAAAAGGCGGCGTGCATAGTGATCGGTGTTAGGTATCGAACAAGAACTACTGCAAGATAACGATCTATATGTCCATAGTTCTGTGAAGACAGGGCTGTAATATGAGATGGTGTATGCTTTGTTGGTGATACCCACGGACGTGCAGTGGAGCGAGTAAATCATGATACTAATAAGATATTGTACTAAAATAAGTTGACGATATTACGAACGTATAAAAATCTTAGTTACGGTCAGATTTTATGATGGTGATGTTCGTTCGTCTCACTTTTGTTTATAGGTCATACACCTTTTTAGGGTTCCGTACCTCAAAAGGAAAAAACGGAACCGTTATAGGATCACTTTGTTGTCCGTCCGTCCGTGTGTCCGTCCGTCCGTATGTCTGTCAAGACCCTTTTTCTTAGGAACGCGTAGTGGTATCAAGCTGAAATTTATATCAAATACTCAAGTCTACTGTACCTTGGAGCTGTGAAAAAATCAAACATCTAAGCCAACGCAATCAAAAGATACAGCCGTTTATGACGCAAATTCTCGCATATTTTCGAAGCTAGGGCTTATATCACAGATAAAGGAAAAATTGCGAAAAGCATAAATTATTTTATCTGTCTGTTTATATCAGTAACCAACGCACATTTTCGACACTCGCAAGAAAATCAAAACCTACAGGGTACTTCTCGTGAACTCAGAATCTTGAAATTTGGTACAAAGCAAGGCCTTATAGCACAGATAAAGGAAAAATTGCGAAAAGCATAAATTTTTTTGTCTGTCTTTAACTTTAACCAATCTACAATGATCCCACACTGCGCACATTTTGCTTAGGAGCAGGGGTCTGCTAAGACTGGATGTTCATAGATACATATAAATTTGCTTCCGACATGCACTTAGCCGGGTTTTTTTGTTCACGTCTCTTCTGTGGACAAAGCAAAAGTTAACGGTCTATAACCAATACTTTTTGATCAAGTCTACATCGACATGTGGCCTGGATAACATTCGACCCATTGAAATAGGTCAATTATAAGTTTTCTGACTCGGGGTCGCTAATTTTATGTCCACAGGAGAGACAACTTTTGTTTCTTACGGTGTGTATGATCTTTATACGGTTTTATTTACTTTGGTATACTCAGAAAACATTTTGTACAGTCGAGTCCTCCAATATCTGTACAACCAACCGTTTATAAATATCTAAACATGAATGTTATGTTACGGTAATATAATTGATAATAATAAAATTGTGAACGATAATTGTGAACGGTTGGCTGTACATATATTGGTAAATTTGACTGTACATTGAGCTTGACAACATAATTTAATAAAATTCAAAAGAATTTAATTCATCTGGTAGCAACACTTACCTAGTCTATTATCAATTTATCACCCCTCCAAAATCGCCTGATCTTTTTAAATTAATTTTATTCTGTAACTTGTAATTTTTCTTTGTCTTGCACACAGGTAGTACTCGTAGGGTCGATTCCTTAAGTATCCATTTTTCTATGCGATGTATGGAAAAGTGGATACTTATGTTAGGGAACCAAGTGTACACTCTGATGAAGGTTTTTTTTGAGACTATTTCTAACACAAACTTTATCCGCCGTTCTTCACGCCCGTACATGTCTCTCGCAAGCAACACGTAACTCGAACACAAGCCACTATAAATCCCGAGGTACTCCATATTAATTAGCTTGCGTGCGCGCAGCTACTGTACACCCCGGAGATTTATAAGGGTAGGATATTTAAATTTTATGAAAAATTGTTTTTATAAGATTGGAGTTGTGATCGCGTGCTGATCGATGATTGATTCTCATCTAAGAATGTCATTACATACAAGGTTATTTATAGGACATAAAATGCTGAGCATAGTTAGAACTTTTGCGCTTTAAATGTGAGAGAGTAGAGACCTATCTACCTCATATTTTTGAAAGTTTATTATGACTAAAGTCACGGACATACATAGCTCGAAGAATCGCTAGACTTAAGTGGCAGTGGGCAGGGCACATCACTCGTAGAACTGACG
This sequence comes from Archips xylosteana, assembly GCA_947563465.1. Classification (NCBI taxonomy): domain Eukaryota; kingdom Metazoa; phylum Arthropoda; class Insecta; order Lepidoptera; family Tortricidae; genus Archips; species Archips xylosteana. The sequence continues at coordinate 10,562,262 of OX387361.1, read as the reverse complement.
GCCGATGGGGCCGAAAGGTTCTCGAGTGGCGTCCGCGGACCGGAAGACGCGGTGTAGGTAGGACTCCAATAAGATAGTGACGACAGGTGGCGGGAACGCATTGGATGCGGATTGCGCAAGGCCGATCTGTTTGGCGAGCCTTGGGGGAAGCCGATGTTCAGCAGTGGACGTGCTTCGGCTGAAATGATGATGATGATGATGATGACTATGACTAATTACGACGTACAGACCTACTTGGTCAAAAGCATTCTGGTAGTGTCTTATCCAATCTCAACATTGGTGGAATCTTCGCACCGTTCCCTAAAATTTTATTGAATTGACTAAATAAGTAGGTACAATAGAATATGAAGATATCAAAAAAATTGTAAAGCGTACTGCATATTTCGCTTAGTGTATATTTTATTATCTACATCTATAAAACAGTAGGGTCCATATCGGGTTGCATAAAATGTAAAGTCTGAATTAGTCATTTGTCAGAATACCTACATCATTTCACCGAACTCTTTTTACTCTGAATCCATTAATTATACAGAATTGTTATAAAACAAACCTAACCTAACCTATAGAGTTCTACAGGATAACTATTTCAGAATTCCTGAGTAATGAATGGTTTCCGAGAAAAAAGAGTTCGGCGAAATGATGAATTAATTACAAAATGATGAATTCAGTCTTTAAATTTTATGCCAATAGAGGCGATCCCAACAGTTACATGACCAACTGCAGATTGTCAGGCAGACAATACATAGGTGTATAGCCTAAACCACTAAAGCTATATACTTTAAATTAAGCAGAAATACACATTGAGTGGAGTGGAGACCACGTTTGGCCAAGGATGATATAGACTGGATTGGCAGTCGCCATAGTACTGATCGGCCGCGGTTTTTGTAGTTCGATTATTAAATCTAGATGGCGCTGAAATATAGCCAGAGGCTTTGAAGGCAAAACAATAAGACTACAGATGTTTCATATTACTATAAATGTATTATTTTTCAAAAATATTACATAATAATACATTTGTAGTGATATGAAATATCTGTAGTCTTATTGTTTTGCCTTCAAAGCCTCTGGCTATATTTCAGCGCCATCTAGATTTAATAATCGAACTACAAAAACCGCGGCCGATCCGTACTATGGCGACTGCTAATCCAGTCTATATCATCCTTGGTTTGGCAAAGCATATTGTGGGACGCCCTGAGAGCTGCGACACGTTAGAACTTAGACTGATGACTTTAGGAGGACAGCTGGCAGCGGGTGGATGAGGGAAGCCCAGGATCGCGAGTGTTGGCGCAATATGAGGGAGGCCTACATCCAGCAGTGGACGGACAATGGCTTAAAATAGATAGATAGACACATTGAATACTGTTAGCTGGCAGGCGACTGCTGTGTGTAAGTTGTCTATGGATTGATTTAAATATTAAAAATGGAACAGCAGTCGAATGTCAGCCATGAGAAACAAACTCTGTAGCTTTGAAAAAGGACATTGAATAAAAGTCAATCATAGCAGGAACAAGTGTTTTTCAATTAATAGTATAAATAGTGTTAGGAAAGCTACACTCCCAAGGTCGTGGTACAAACACCACAGTACCTATCACAAAGATGCACTAAAAGGGATCCCTTGAAATTCCCATGGTAAAGCGGTATGGCAAGAAAGTGTTATAAGAAGACCATTAAATATTTGAATGTGAAAAAAGAAAGAGGAATATAATGTCGATAAAATAAAATCAAATTCGTCAAAAAAAAGAGAAAACCCATTACCTAAGTACATAACTTCTCCAGTATTCTCTCCCATGATTATCTTAAATATTCATAGTAAACAAGTTTACTGGTTTATAATAGAAACAGATAGTGCATTACTTAGACATATACAATCAAAAACACCCGGAGGCTCTCCAGTAGCTGTTTCACATCACGCGAACGTATTTAAATATGGCGGACCAGGGGGAACAGACTTAGCATTAAAATTTTAAACTTTAGTACAAGAACATTAAATTAATCAAAATATAGAATTCAGACGGATTTAGAATATGATCTCATTCACACATTTATTTTTCACATTCATATATTTTTTAATAAGAAATGCTTTTATGAAACATAGTTTAAGAGTCAAAAATATTTAAAAAAATTAGCTTACCATCATTTTATTTAGACAAAGTTATTAAAGGGCCAATTTTTAAGTCTGATCCTTGCGTATTTAGACAACTTGTTAAGTTTAATATCAAGTGCGTAATTTCCATTGACCATAATTTCTACAAAGGTGTGTGCAGGTTTCCTCGCGATGTTGACACTCACCGTAAAACCTCATGAATTTCAAATCTAATTTCGCACATTACCTTTAATGCCCCACAAAATGCCCCCAAAAGTGCCCCATCCAAAGGTTTTTAATCATGTTTTTACTATGAATAGAATAGAAAATTATTTATTGTTTTTCATTTCTGTGTTACATTTTTTTATCCTAGGAAGGGTGTGTACATAATGCAATATGTCCTAAAGATCTCTACATTTTTTTTACTATGTACGGTAATGTAACTCATGTAACCCAACCCTTATAAGGCATAGAAACGGACAGGACGAAACGATTAAAGTTCAATTTTTGCCATTTTGGCGACGGAACTCTTGTAATAACGTTTTATGTATTAAATACTTGCTGTTTCCCGCGACTCCGTCTGCGATGAAAATTATACTATTATGTTTTAACGTGTAAGAGTATAAACACTCATACAATACATGCATCTACCCATACAAATTTTCGCGTTTGTCTTCTTTCTTCTTTATATATATAAAAATCTCGAGCCACGGTGTTTGTTATCGAACTCCTCCGAAACGGCTTGACCGATTTTTATCAATTTTTTTTCTCCATACTCGCTAAGTCTGAGAATAGGTCGTAGGCATTTTTTGTACCCGTAATGTAATAAGATAAGGTAAATCGCGCGCTTATTTCCAAAGTGAATGGTCTGTCCCCTGTCCACCGTGGATAAAGTGATGTACGCTAGATTGAAATTTATTGTATCCTGTATTTAAGATCGTTTAATAACAGGTTTCTATTCCGTCGCATTGTTTTATTTCTTTAAAAGGCAATCAAACCGAGTCTTAGTTAAGTAGTTAGATTCCGGATGCATAAACTATGTTAGTACATAATAGTAGGTACCTTATGTATGTGCTATGTAAACTCTTTGCACGTAACAATTTGAACTTCACGATGTTACAGGCAAACTTACTGATATTATAAATGCCAAACTAAAAGGGATGTTGACACCACCAATCAACTGATGTACTTTTTATGAGCTGTCAAAACACAACTCTCCCATAGAGTTTGAATGGCAATAGCAACTTATGACGTCACTTGTTCGCCAACTCAATCAAACAATTTAATTTTGTTTGTTTTAAAGCAACACAAAATAAATAAATAAATAAATAAATATCACGGGACAATTCACACCAATTGACCTAGTCCCAAAGTAAGCTAGGCAAGCTTGTGTTATGGGTACCAGGCAACGGATAAACATACTTATATAGATAGATACATACTTAAATACATATTAAACACCCAAGACCCGAGAACAAACATTCGTATTTTTCATACAAATATCTGCCCCGACACGGGAATCGAACCCAGTACCTCAAGCTTCATAGTCAGGTTCTCTAACCACTAGGCCATCTGGTCGTCTAAATGTAATTAATACGTAGTTAATCGAAAATTAATTTGGTTTTCAGGGCTAAAATAAAGCGTTTTTTTTACTGGAGTCGTGTCTTCGAATTATTTTTTGATGGCGTCACCATGCCTATTCTGTCTGTCTGTCTGCCCACCGTCCAACCCGCTATTTGGGTGAATAATTATTTTTTTGTTATTTACTGTGTCGTCAGTTGTTCAAGTGACATCTTCAAACGTGACGTGCAGTGTTGCCAGCCAGATATTCACAAAATAACCTGAAATATGTGAAAAAGTAACCTTTTGGTGTCAAAAATAACCTTTCATATTTTTTTCCGACGGAAAGGTATTAAAAGTTAATTATATAAGGTGTTTGTTGTATGAACTTAAGCCGAGTTTAGACTAGCAAGAAAAACCGTGCAAGTTGCATTACATTGCGGCGCTTGCTTGACCACTTCAATCTCGTTCGCCTTACTGTCTCGCAATGTAATTCAACTTGCACGTTTTTTCTTGCAGGTCTAAACTCGCCTTTACAACAAAATGGATAATTTTGCTATACCTACTCCGTTTTAGCATTTATATATTTTTATTTTCCACTGAAATGAGTTGGTACGCAGTATTATTAATTTCTAAGATATTGGCGATTCATGATTTTTCTGAAAACTGCTAGATTTCCTTTATTGTTTTTACGAATTCGGAAAAATCACCTAAAAGTAACCTTTTAAGTAGTGTAACCTGGAAGTGACCTGAAGGGGTTAAAAATCACCTAAAAGGTTACAAAAGTAACCTTCTGGCAACACTGGTGACGTGTTCTAGCAAATAAAGGTTTACTTACTTACTTACTGTTTCATAGAAAAATGCTTAGGGTTGTCCAGCAGACTAAATTTGTGTAACCATAGCAACAAGTGGCAAGAAAAAATTGATTCACTCACAGACGCTATTCTAGCATGTGTCAACAAGACCAGGTTCCTTAAAATCTACAACCTGCCTACAAGCTAAAGTCGACTTTAAAATGACGAACCTTTTCATTCCACGACTGTACACTATTTTACTTTATTTTTACTATTCTTTGCCACTTCTACCGCAAATAGCTAACAAAATAAACAAACCATATCTTGCCGACGATAAGTTAACAAAATGGACGCTATTTCTAACAACGCCAAGAAAACATTCAGATATCTTAATCAAAGATAACGTCGATTGGGAGACAATCTCCCGTAGAATAATTAATCTCACGCCTCGCATATATTGGATAGTGGATATGGTGGATATAAGATATATGCAACTGTGGATGTGTTTATGTTAATTAGAGTGGCTCATGCCACTGTTGCGGGCCGGTGGTACGGCTGAGGTTAAACTACGGTAACTAAGTGACATCAGTAAGTGTCCACTAGCAAAAATCCGACGACCGGTTTAGCCTAGTTGGTAGTGACCCTGCCTACGAAGCAAGAGGTTCTGGGTTCGAATCCCGGTAAGGGCATTCATTTGTGTGATGAGCACGAATGTTTGTTCCTGAGTCATGAATGTTTTCTATGTATTTAAGTATTTATTTATCTATATAAGTATGTTTATCGTCGTCTAGTACCCATAGTACAAGCTTTGCTTAGTTTGGGACTAGGTCGATTTGTGTAAGATTGTCCCCTAATATTTATTTATTTAAAAAGCCTTTTAAGTAATCTGTACAAAATTTTGTGACTTTTCATTAAATTCACTATTTATTTCATTGCACATCACACTTATATTATAGTAGGTGTTACAATTCGTTGTAGTCATGTGTGATGCCTTGTGAGAGCACAGCAACATGGGAGAGGTTACAATATTAACACAATACTAAATACATCAAAATCGAAATCAATATTATCTTAATTAAATAAGAGTATACCTATAGTCCAAGACTGAATCGCCTTTCAAGGTGGGACGCTTTCACAGTCATTTTCACGATGATTTCATTGACAGATACATGGCACGCCAACATGGTGTTTGCTGCTAAAGGTTTCTATCATGGTACGTAGTTCAGATTCTACTACTACATTGATTATTTGGATAGACAGACACTTCTGGTGAGAAGTTACGATTGTGACACCAATTTTTGCTGCATTAATCCTTTAAAGAGCCAAAATATCCTATTACAGTAAAATATTTATAGTAGTATTTTAGTAACTACTAAAATGAAGAAGCTCTTATTAATTGTACCTACTTTACCGTTAATACCACAAAAAATGTTTTACTTATAAAAGTGTTTTGTTTTAATATAGATGTTTGAATATATTATTATGTAGATGGTATTACGTTTGACTTTGTTCCTCGCTTAATGCATGAACCATTGTTTAAGTTAACCGTTGTTTAGCACCTTGTGCCACTGGCCCGCGGTCAGGGTATCCTTAGCGACCCCTGCAAGACTAATGTCGGCCCCGGCACTGCTCGCATTGTGCTTTATTTGTATTTGCTAATGTATACAATCTCTAATTACACGCAACGCCTGGCGGTACTTAGGGCTGGCGGTTAAACGATATTTAATCTTGGTTTAAAGATAATGAAATACGGAGTGCTATTTTTGAAAATTTGATTCCACAAGTTCTATATGCATATCTTATATAGTTATCAGTGTTATCACTGTTGCTAATATTCTTACATCAATGTTGTATCTATCTTGGGGAGAATAACTCTTTATTATTTTGCTAACTGACCGTTTGTTTTTTGCTTTACTGTGGATTTTTTTCCCATTTTTCTTTTCAGGAATAGCAACTGATATTCAATCCTCCGTTTTTTTCTTTCAATAATCTCAATCTATAGACATAGCCAAAGAGTAAAACAAGTTCTACATAGATACTTCAAGGAAAAATTAACTAAGCGACATTTTGGGCTAAAGAGAGTAAATAGGTACACTCTGCATTTCGGCGCTTGAAATGTGAAAATAATCTAAGCGACATTTTGCGGTAAATTAGAGTAAGTACACTATAATTTTATGAAGCAGGCGTTACTTTGCGGAGGTCCATATTAATGAACTGAAACAATTACTTTGCTCACCCGCGACCAAAGCAAAGCAAAGTAAGTAATAGGTAAGAAAGTAAGTAGTAGTAAGTAATTGTTTCAGTTCATTATCTATGTAGGTACACTATATAAAATGAAAAATATATTTTGAGTTTGAACTCCTTTTGAACCAAAATGTCGCTTAGATAGTTACTTTGCTACATTCAAGCGTCGATTCACATTTAGAGTTCGAACTATTTTACCGGACTGCCGAAGGAGGGTTATGTTATTTATACTTAATTTACCTATCATTTAATATTATTGTAATCGCGGACCGAACCGCGCGTCCTCGCCATCTGTTATATAAACCAGTTATGGTTCTTAAAAGTGGCTAGCACTAGCAATGTAAAAAATGAAGTAAATAAACTAAAAAAAAAAATGTTTTTCGAGCGTATGTATTTATTAGCCCGAAATGTTGCTTAGTCAATTTTACCTTTCAAGCGTTGTTGGACGAAAATGTAACTTGGCAGTTTCATAGACTTATCAAATGACATGATATGAAAGATCAGTGACTGTCTCATTATAAGAATGAGATTGGTGTGGTGGCCGTGAAACAGAAAAGCCAAATTATGTTTTTTTTTTTATAAGCAGTAAGTTTGCTTAACGAAATCTTATGCTAATTTTACACGGTTGCAAGCTCCTTTCACAAGCAGAAGCGTGTTCGAACAGGGGTTTGGCTTGGCTTGCGTGAGCTTGCAAGAGCTGGTCGTTAATTCAGGCCAGTGTCAGTTTTTGAAGACAGATCAAAGGAAGCTAAAAAAGAAAAATAACGCACTTGCAAACGTGTAAATGGTATTCAAACATTTGCATAGGCTTGGAGCTTGTAGACGTTTGCCAAGTCTCGGAAAGTGTGGAAATGTAGCATTAGACGAACCATATTTTGAGCAACAGACACCTGCGAAGAAATTCAATGGTGTGTGTGAAGCTCCCAATTCGCACTGGGCCCGCGTGGGAACTACGGCCCAAGCACACACCTACACCTACACCTGAATTTATGTGCAAAATTTAATTTGAAATGTGCCATAACATTTTCGGTAAAGAAAAACACTGAGTAAACATTATTAAGGACATAGTTCTGTCACACGGCGGGCACGACGCACAAAATACGCGTTCTTGAATCTACATAAGCACGACGACGTCTGTACACGCGTACACCTACATACATCGCGCGCGCACCATACTGGTGAACAGCGGCGACAAGCAATGGCGCCTTGGGGGGAGGGGTAACTCGAATCGGTGCGGGGCGGAGCGTGGCCATTCTGTACGTTAGTACTATTATATATTCTGTGGTTCTGTGATAACCTACGAATTAAATTGGTTGACTAACCGAATACAACCGAAAGCTAGTGGTGACCCTAATACGACTTGGCGTTAGTGGTGGGTGCCGTAGGTGTTCCACTCCTAATTGGGGGCGGGAGGTGTTGGAATCCCTGTAGGTTTCTATTCTGGAGTCGAACCTTTTGTTCAATTAAATGCCTGGTAATTTGTTGAAAGAATAGCCCTCACGATTTTGTTGTTGTAACATTCGCGACGGAATTTAGGCCATAATTGTTTGAGTGTAGAATTGAATGTCGATTGAGGTAAAACGTTGGGTAATTGTGACAAAAGTCAAGTTCTAATTATAGATATGTACGAAATTCGTGTTGAATAAACAATACTCGTTTAGGAAACTAATTTGACTTTCAATTACTTAACATATATCGCGGGAAATCTAATTATATACTTTTTAGTGATACCTAGTTGTCTGTACCTATGCGTATACTAAATTTAAATCCTTAAAACGTATTTAACTGACAGACTCTTCACGTTTAAGTCACTTTTCATTGAAGATTAAATAATTCAAACAAACCTTACTAATATGAATTTATGCATTATAATCTTGACCTAACAAGATGCAATTAAACACTTAACGCATCTTACCATTCAACTGTAATTATCGTAGAATGATTTAATTCCTTCAATCACCAACACAGTTTTACCTCCAATTGTAACACAATGACTAAAATAGACCAATGGTAATAACCGTCTTCTAGTTAACAGTGCGACCACGAATTGTACTCACGCGCAGACGAGCGTGACGCATTTTTTATGTTCTATTGTTTTTCAAATGCGGCGTTCTCATTGGCTGAGAAAATCAAAGGAGGCGCCAGCGCTCATTCGATTGGTTGATGCCGTGTATGCGAAAATGATGGCTGTCCAGATTGGTGTGACAAGAGTTATTGTGAATACATTAGCTTTGGTATTTTTATTGAACTGGTTTTTTAATTGTGTGGTCTGTTAGATGACCGTTAGCAATTACAACGTGAGTAATTGGTTGGATGATTTGCCTGTCTGATGATGGCCTACTAACCACGATTGCAACAGTGCGCGTGAGATGAAGAACAATATAGTTGCCGTAGGTAATGTTGGTATAGTCGACCAAGTAAGTGCTTTACCATTTTTAGGGTTCCATACTCAAAGGGTAAAAACTGCCGCTCGATCGATCTCTGATCGCTGTCCGTCCGTCTGTCCGTCTGTCACCAGTCTGTATCTCACGAACCGTGATAGCTAGACAGTTGAAAATTTCACAGGTGATGTATGTCGGTTGCCGCTATAACAATAATAACTAAAAAATAGACTAAAATAAATATTTAAGGGGGCTCCCATACAACAAACGTTATTTTTTTGCTCATTTTTGCTCGATATTGATAACGGCAACAGGTAGACGCTTGAAATATTCACGGAATTTACAGAATCCTTAGTTATATATATTTAATTTAAAAATAAATAATTAAATTAAAATAAAACAATATTTAAGGGAGGCTCCCTTACAACAAACGTGTTTTTTTGTCGTTTTTCAGGGTTCCGTACTCAGCTAGGAACCCTTATAGTTTTATAGATAATGGTACGGAACCCTTCGTGCGCGAGTCTGACTCGTACTTGACCGGTTTTTTTAAATGCTAGTTCCTGCATCAAAATAAAATAAAACCGGCCAAGTGCGATACGAATGGTTCCGTACCATTTTCTATACTTCAAGCGTCTGCCTGTTGCCGCTATCAATATCGAGCAAAAACGAGCAAAAAAATCACGTTTGCTTGTATGGGAGCCCCCTAAATATTTTTTTTTAATTCTATTTTGTAGTATTTGTTGTTATAACGCCAACCAAAATACATCATCTGTGAAAATTTCAACTGTCTAGCTATCAGTTCACGAGATACAGCCTGGTGAGAGACGGACAGACGGACAGACGGACGGACAGCGAAGTCTCAGTAATAGGGTCCCGTTTTTACCCTTTGGGTACGGAACCCTAACAATAAGGTTGTTTGTCACATTGACTTGTGAGTGAAAATAGCCTTTAATGTTTTAAGCCGTACATGTAAAAAAAATAAAAAAAAATAGAAGGGGACAATCTTACACAAATCGACCTAGTCCCAAACTAAGCAAAGCTTGTACTATGGGTACTAGACGACGATAAACATACTTATATAGATAAATAAATACTTAAATACATAGAAAACATCCATGACTCAGGAACAAACATTCGTGCTCATCACACAAATAAATGCCCTTACCGGGATTCGAACCCAGGACCTCTTGCTTCGTAGGCAGGGTCACTACCAACTAGGCTAAAGCGGTCGTAAGTCGATGTCACATTGAACCTTAGGGTTCTTGGTCGACTGTACATGGAGAAAGATTTACATTTTATTCATTAGATTCTATTAAAGTGTTTGGATCTGAAATTGCTTTTCCAATTTTTTGCTTTTTTTAGTGCTCTAAGTTTATAAAGCCGCATAAGTCTCGCACGCCTAGATAGGAAAACTATTAACTCAGTTTCATTTAATTCTAATTAAAGCATTCTAGAAATTTAATCGAATTTAATTTAACCCTTTGAACGCCCCATTTCGAGTACAAAAATGTGTCACCGTCACGCCGAGTGGTAGACGAAAAGTAACGCAAATTTCAATCGTAATGTCGCGTGTTTCTAAAACAATAAACGGCATGACCACTCCACTATAAGCGTCCGTGGCGTGGTACACAACCTCTTTAGGCGTACTTGGCATTCAAAGGGTTAACTTCAGTTTTGATTTTAAAATAATACGCTTTCGATCTAGGTGTATTTATAATGTTAATTATGTATTTGATCGTAGGTAATGCTGTTACCGCTGCTGTAACCTACCTACGAGTGCACACATGAGTACATTCAACTATAAGTAGGTATATTGGAAATGTTAGATTCACTGCTTACAAAACACGATTAAAATCAATTGCCAATCCAAAAAAAAGTCGGTCTTAATAAATGCCTCTACGCATCATTTTATTATAAACCTATGCATATAGTTAAAATTCGTGAATAGATAAAACACGTGAAATTAATTAGACTCAAACTTCAAAGGTTATTGAGCTAGATTGAAAATCGACGATTAACACTATTTCATACAAAAAGATAATTAAATTTGTCAAAATATTGAGAATATATTAACTATTACGCCACTGATTTATGGCAAACAATTATTTTTACTCAACCACTAAACCAGTTGAGGTGGCATAGAATAGGTAGTAAAATTTAATTTATTGGACCCACTTGTCAATCAGAAAGACCGATGCATAGGCTAGGAACACATAAAAAGAATGTGGTAAGCGCTTTCATTACGTAATTAATTCTTGTTTAATATATTTCAACTAAATGACGTTGATTAGCTACCTAGATAAGTTGAAGTACAGTCCCTACCCGACCATAAAGATTGCACACGGTCTTTGAAAAAAGACTCGGCAAATGTCAAATATTTGCAGTCTTTTTTCAAAGATCTATGAGTTTTTTGTGTTTTTTTCGTGTGTGTATGTGTCATCGTCATCATCATCATTTCAGCCGTAGGACGTCCACTGCTGGACATAGGCCTCCATCATTGATGCCCAATCATTACGATTGGAAGCGATTTGCATCCACCCTGAACCTGCGGCCTTCACCAAATCGTCCGTCCATCTGGTTGGTGGACGTCCCACGCTGCGCTTGCCAGTCCGTGGTCTCCATTCCAGAACTTTTGGGCCCCAACGGCCATCTGTTCTGCGTGCGTGCGTGTAACACACAGAAAAAACACAAAAAAAACACATCGGTCTTTGGAAAAAGACTGCAAATGTCCGATATTTGCCGAGACTTTTTTCAAAGACCGTGGTGCAATCTTTATGTCCGGGTGCCGTATAGTTAACTCAAAGAAAGTACCTAGTGGATAAGGTCGTAGAAACCACATGGATAGGTACACAACATGGATGAACCACAGGACGGATCGTTGTAAAGTCGAGCCCGCATCGCACGGTGTCGACAGAGGAGCCCCATCCCGGGGCGGCCAGTGGGCGTCGCGGTGTCTCTTCATGCTCCCGTGGCGTTCACAATGGCAACAAGGGAATCCATATGGTTTTTTGTGGGTAGGCCCCTTGTGGGAGAGCCCCACATACCCTCTGTTTCCCCGCATTTTCCGCACCATAAAAAAAGGATCGATCGTTATGGAGCTCTTAGGGAGTGTTCTTTGTCCAGCAGTTTACGTATTTTAGCTAATAAGATGATTTATTTATTTATTATGAAACAAACAGTCATATACAGATATTCCTATACCTACCTATTAGACCTATAGTTTCCAAAAAATATCTAAGTTAATACACAACGAAATTGCGGAGTATTATAACCTAATAGAGTAATAATACACAAAATACTTCTGTTGAATTTAGTTACTAACATTTGATAGTAAGATATGATAATTGTTGTTCAATTGTTCATGTGACTAAGTAGCTACTAAAAGGTTAAGCTATTGTCGAGCTTGACTCAACAACGCGAAACTATAAGTGTTCATAATGTTTGATTACAATAGCATCGGATATATCTGGAAGCGATGTGCCACAAGCCTTACCCTTGTACAATCGACTACAAAAATATCTATACGGACAAAATTACAAAAATATACACGACCTTAATTTAAAGTCAATAAAACAAACAAACAAACAAAGACTATATATCTACCTCAGTTCCTTGAATGGCGAGGGTACAAAAGAAATCCTACAGCTTTGTTGATACACGCTATTAATTATAATATGCACCCAATCACACTATCACAATCTACAAATACATAGGTAAAGTCGTACCCAGTATAAACAAAAATCGACCGTGTCATACGTTCGCACTTGCGATTGTAAATAAGTAAAAGATGGCAGCGCAGATGCAGCCAATGCTAATATCTAGCGGATAATATAGACACCGCGGCCAAAATGTAGTAACCGATAAAAACGAAAATTTCGAATTGTCATTTTTTTATGCGTTGGATGCTGATGAACCTTGTTGGAGGTCTATATTCAGCAATGGACGTTTTTCGTCGCCTGGTGTTAATGAGCACAGCTACTCGTGATAGCAACATCAGACGATCACAAATGCGTTGCCAACCTAGAGGAGTCTACATCATCATCATAGTCTTGGCTTACATACGTCCCATTGCTGGGAACAGGCGTCTCAGGATGAGAGGGCTTGTACTGTAGCCCCACGCGGCCCCAGCGTGGATTGGATTTCACAAACACCATTAAATTGCTTTGCATGTGTGCAGATTTCTCATGAATCAAATATGATTTTGCAAAACTTCAGAGATGTGAGCTCTAGTCAAACTACTAAGCTCCCACAATTTATAAGAAGCGAAACACACATTAGTAAAATCTTGGCTATTTACGTGGAAGTCATGGGCTTCCCTGAGGGATCCCTGTAAAATTCACTGTGGAATTGCGCAGATCCGTGACCCGTGACCGTCCACGACAAAACAAAATAACTCTCGCTAGGTACAGTAAATTCCAAGATTAGTAACCATGACAACTAGATGGCCTAGTGGTTAGAGAATCGGACAACAAAGCTCGAAGTCCTAGATTCAATCGTTCAATTCCGGTCGGGCAGATATTACGTATGAAAAATACGAACGTTTTCGAGTCTTGGATGTTTAACATTTATTTAAGTATGTTTATTCGTTTCCTAGTACCTATAAAACAAGCTTTAATTACCTACTTTGGGACTAGATCAATTGATGTACATAAATTGACCCTTGATATTTATTATTTTTACCTTCTGATATTGAAATTATGTATTTTTACAACTTTCCAAGTAAAACATTGTACAAAAACAAAGATTATGTGTTACCTTTTACTACTCTACCGTAGCTATGATATATGAACAGCTCAGACGGACAGATACACCGTTTCTATGAGTTACTAATACATAGCGATGCAGTGTTGCGTATGATTAATTATGTGCTGTTGATTGTTCGAGGTTTCGGGTTTGATTTCAGGCTACTAATTATATTTTCTACAATACCTATTTTGTTTTAGGTTAGAACTTTGATCAAACAAAGACGGCATTACTGCAAAAAAGCAGTGTTTCCAGACACCTATGTCATCGGAGTTTTCATAAAGGGTTTATACTTTAAAGGCCGGCGACAGACGAGTGTCTCTCTTTGAGTTAATGAACTGAAACATTTACTATACCCAATCGCGACCTTATGTAAGAAATATATTTCTTACATAAGATAGTTAGTTACCTTTATGTAAGAAATTAAATACGTGTTCATGCAGCTCCTCCAGCTCCATACTGTACGAACACACACAATCACACAAACTCAACGATCACCATCACCAAACTACACTGACGCGTTTCGAACTCAACCAGAGCTCATCTACAGAGTACCGCAACCCGTTCACTGTGCTACCAAAGCACTGGTCAAATCCTGACCCATATCAATGCCGCAACGTGTAGATGCCCCAAAAATCGGGACAAAACTTTGATCTCATTTTGCCTTTTTAAGAAGCTTTTTCAAGCAGAGAGTTTTTCTAATTTATGTGCGAAATTACATTTGAGATTTACCATGATCTTTACGGTGAAGGAAACATCGTGAGGAAACCTGTATACACCTGCGAGCGAAGGTATTCAATAGTGTTTGTGAAGTTCCCAATCCACACCGGGCCCGCGTGAGAACTGCGGTCCAAGCCCTCTCATTCCTAGAGGAGGCTCGTGCTCTGCAGTAAGACGTATATAGGCTGGGATGATGATGATGATAATACTAATTACTCTAGTTTTGCGAATTTAATCGTAATTTATTTCATTTATATATCGAGATTCCAGCTACCACTAATAGGAGTATTATTAATCGGGGCAACTATACCCCTGGGGCAACTATCCTGGTTTTACCCTAGCTATTCGTTATGGCGTTCTATGGAGGAGGACTTTATTCAACTCTGGATATTTTCCAGCTTATGATGATGACTACAAAATTAACTGCAAAGTCGGTGTTAATTCCTACTTACTACTAAATCACTGGCACTGTAAAGGGCAAGTACACTCGACCCCGTACACACTGCAATTATTGACAATTCAATTTTATATTTTATCAGATCCTTTCGCTACGTGCCAATATCGTAATTAATTATGTTGTAATAATACAGGACTTAGTTATTTCCGTATTGTTTATTGAAATGCAAAGGGAATTAACTTTGAAGTACCTAATTTGTGCTGCTGGCTAACTGATTCGTTAGTTAAGTTGTGTTATAAACAAATCTGTAAGAACTACTTAACTTATACTTCATTTAATTTAGAATTGAAAACCACAACATCATTATATTGCGGCTCGTCAACTATTTCTTACCTAGCAGATGTACAGTACAATAGTCTGGGAACCGCAAAATAAAATTGTTTTAATGTCACTTTATTTGCGTGTCGTCAATTGTTACTCTAGTACAAATTGTAAACAGTTCACGAGCCGCAATATAATGTTGTTGTGGTTTATAATTTTAAATTGAATGGAGTATAGGCACGCGCTTTCCCCTCGTAGTGGAAATAAAAAACAGGGCAATCTGTGTAGAAACTTGGAGAAATCTATACATCCAAACAGAAAAGTCTTGACTGATCGATTGACTCACTCATCACATCAATGCCCAGCCCAAACCCTTGGCCGTAGGAGGCTGAAATTTTGCATAAAGGTTGCCTGTATGATGTAGGCAAGGAATAAGGACGGATTTGTTGAAATTACTATGGGATGAACGGGATTTATACCCCCAGTTTCATTTGCACCATTGCAATTGACTAGCACCATACGGTACCTATGTTTGGTAATGGTAATGGTGAGGCCGTGTGGTGCCGGCGTAGAATGTCACCACCCCCTATCCTCCAGTGGGTGTCGTAAGAGGCGACTAATGGACCTTACGTGATATGTCATAATTCACACGTTCACCTGAGCGTTGGCGAGTCACTGCATTCCCTGTCTCTGCCAGTCGTATCGGTTACACGGTCCACTGGTGCCAGGAGGTTGGGAACGAGAGAGTGGGCTTGTAGGAGCGCAACTATTTGCCCACTTTAATCTAGTCACGCGCAGATGACCCTAGCAAGTTCTCATTAAGTAGCTAGGGTCGCCGTTGCCGACTACGGCATAGATAGCTATATATAATGGTGCTAGTCAGTGGTGCCAATGAAACTGGGGGGATTTATGTACTTATTCAATTCAACGGGAGTTTTCACATTTCTGATTATCCGACTATTCAAATTTAGCATGCAAGTCTATAATTATCGAGCCAAATTTGTTTAATTGTTGTTGCGGAAGCAAACACGAATTAAGGAATACGATCAAGAATATCCTAATATTTTTTTTACTTCCTTAATAGACCAATTTTATACAAAGTCTTTTTTTTTTAAATATCAGAATAAAGAGTATGCTATGTAAATAACAAATTTCAATGCCGTCTAAACCGTTTTAGCGTGAAGGAGTAACAAACATACACAAACACACGCATACAGACACACACGAACTTTTGCACTCATAATTAATAAGAAAAATAGTTGAATGTTTTTAACAAGCCTTATTACTACCGTTATGCCAACAAATCTCACGTGCCATTAAAGCCATCAGACTTACAATGTCACGCTCATAAAGGAAACTATTTGTTACATAAATAAAATAATTACAACGTTTCGCGTCGGATGCGGCGCGGGCGCAGCCATCGCTCATGTGCATGGACGATTAAGGGGGGAGAAAATTACAGCAGGTTACAGATTGTGACAAGTTTTTTGATGATCTTGAACCACCATCGTCCCAGACTATATACGTCCCACTGCCTAGTCCTTGACCTTCCTTCAGCGGCTAGATAGCTTAGCATTAGCAAAAACAAACATATAGTTTCATAGTGTAGCTTCCACATTCTCGCAGCATACGTTAGTATAGGACATCTTTTTTTTATACGATATAGGCTTGCGTTTGACCACAATCACGCCTGATGGAAAGCGAAGATGAGGCCTAATGCTCATTCACCCTAGACTTTAAAACGGCCAGATTGTAGTGTTCAGGGTTCCCTAACACACAGTTAGGGAATTCTACTGCTTAGCTGTACGGTTGATGAAGGACAAGCGAAAACGCTTTGTGCGGAATACTGGCAACGTATGTTTTTGGTTGACCTGTGGAAGAAAAGAGGAAGTGGAAAAGGTCGTGCAGTTCCGAAGTACATTCACTGAAATGTAGGCTGTAGATCATGTACATCACGACCAGATGGCCTAGTAGTTAGAGACCCTGACTATGAAGCTTGAGGTCCCGGGTTCGATTCCCGTGTCGGGGCAGATATTTGTATGAAAAATACGAATGTTTGTTCTCGGGTCTTGGGTGTTTAATATGTATTTAAGTATGTATCTATCTATATAAGTATGTTTATCCGTTGCCTAGTACCCATAACACAAGCTTTGCCTAGCTTACTTTGGGACTAGGTCAATTGGTGTGAATTATCTACTGTAAGTTTTTCCACTATGTGCTAGCTAGTCCTAGCTCTCGCTGAGTGATCAGGTTGCTAGATTCAGATAGTAATGAAGACGCATGCACGCAATCTTACCGTAATGACTACAAGCGCGCGTTGGGACGTAATCGAATTGTTATAAGGAATTATTTTAATTAGTTTATTATACCCCGTTATAAGCGCCAGTGGATGAAATAACCATTTAAAACATTTAAGTACCGTGAGTATTCTATGATGGTTAGCAATATTTATAACGCAAGGGTTGGGATGAAACATAATCTCGCTCTTAGGTTGTGTAATGAATGACAATGAGTAATAGGTAGGCATAATTAACCTACTAGCTAATAAATAAGAAAGATTGCGTAGATTTTTGGATGCTAAGATATTTAGATTTTTGAATGTTTGCTAGTTGACGCCATAACGGTAACAGATTTTAATGAAACTTGCCATACAGGTGGAAAAATGGATGGATTGAGCATACTTAATATATCGGTGTAGTGAGTTCTCGTGGGATAATATTTTTAGTAGAAGAATAAAGAGTGGAATTGGAGAGTGAATAAAGGGTGTTTCTAAGAATGTTGAAGTGCCTCGGCAATCAAGATTAGTGTTGCCTATCGATAGTCCAATATCGATCGATAGACTATCGATAGTCTATCGATAGTATCACCACGTGTCAATAGTATCGAAACCATCGATAGTATCGATAGTGATTTATAAGCAATACTATTGATAATGGCAATACTATCGATACTATTGATAGTTTTATGTCCAATATAATCGATAGTATCGATAGTATTAGAAAATTAGGCAATTATGACCAAAAACTACTATTGATTGTACAAAACTATCGATACTATCGATAGTATTGATTGTATTCAGTCATTATTGCAATACTATCGATACTATCGATCGTATCGATAGTATTTCCATTATCAATAGTATTGCTTATAAATCACTATCGATACTATCGATAGTATCGATAGTATTGACATGTGCGATACTATCGATAGTAATATCGATATCCTGAATGGTTTGTGAGGTCAACGATCGATAGTCAAACTATCGATAGTTCTGCAACACTGATCAAGATGACGATGATGAAGATGAAGGTCGCGGGTGAGCAAAGCAATTGTTTCAGTTCATTCAAGCAAGATGACTTGACAACTTCGTCTGCAATTGAAAAGTGTTACCGTAACCTTTTTTTTATGGATTTCTAACGTAGGCGAACCACGAGATAAAGCTCGTAAGCATATTAATAATGGCAAGAAAATGACCGGATGATCGATGAGTTTGAGAACTTGCTGACTACACAAAGCTTGAGTTCCAGGTTTCGATCCTTGATAATCGCTGCTTCTCATGAAAAGTGTCACAAAACAAAATGGAATGCAATTTGATTTCAAATCTTACTAGTAAAAGATATAATATTAAATACAACAGCATTTAATTTTGTGTTGTGACACTATTCTCGATAAGCAGCGAATCTTATTTGTAATAAAAATAGGAATGTTCGTTCTTGAATCTTGTATTTTTAATATGTACGTAAGTATATATCTATTTAATTACGTTTATCCAATGCCTAGTACCCAAAACACAAGATGTGTATTGTCCCGTGATATTTGTTTTTATTTATTTACTTTGCGAAGGTATAATTAAGTATGTATTTTATTTTAAACATTGATCCTCGGAAATAACACCCGAATATAAAAAGAATTTGTATAATTTTCAGCTTACCTCAATAATCGCTTTTGAAGACACTTTTGCTGGGCCTCTATGGTCAAAAACACCCAAAAACGTCTTGAATGTGTTCGCCTTAGCATCTCATTTTAACGCTTATTGGCAACTAAATGTCCTCATAGTAGTTGACGCTTTAACGCAACTTTACGACAAGAAACATAACGAAGAAAGTGGCGCCCTCAGTGAACAGAAATTATAATTATGATATAATTAACTTAATTGTTAAAATTAGTCTGATAAAATTTGGGATGTTCATTCTTTGTTGAAATGAAATCACAAAATCAATGTACGAACACCTCAAATTTAATAAGACTTATCAAAACAAATGAGTTAGGTAGTGCATTATATTATTATACTACATCAACTGAGTTAGAAACAATAATTTCTGTTCACGACTTACGATTTATCCTATATATAACTATACATACAATCACGCCTCCTTCCCAGCAAAGGGCCTAGGCAGAGACTATTTCTTTCCACCTGCTACGATCCTCATCTACATCTTTCGCATCCGCAACACTCTTAAGTCGTTTCACACATGCTCGCCGGTTTCGGGTACTCTTGATCTGACCTTTTTTCAAGACATCCCCCATCTAATCATGGAGTGTCCTTCTTAGTCTCCCTCTTCCAACATTTCCATCTACATTCGCTTCATAAAACTCTTTCGTAATTCTTCCTTCATTCATCCTATAAACCGATCCCAACTTTAATCCCCTTGCCACTTTACTCTCCCATCGAAATGGAATTGCATTTTTAATTAAAAACCACCTTCAAGTAGCCCGTAGATAAATAAGGCATGTAACAATGCAATATTACGCTTGTCCGGCAACAATGAATGAAGTCTGCGCGGGCGTCGCTCGCGGCGCGCACCTGTATATCGTACACGCGATCTTGGGCCGCGTTATACTAGCAGTATAATTTCGCAGTCAATTTAATTGGGAGGTATGTTCAGTAGCCAATGACTTCTTAGGAGTCCTTAGAAGCTTTTAGATGATCAAAGATGAAAGTGTGATATAAATACCGCGTGGAACAGAATGAAGAGTTTTTACAAAAACTTGGAATTGTTCACGCTAAGAGCTTTATTTTTTCCGAATAAACTATGTTAATATTTTTTACCATTTACGAGATAAAGCTTGTTAAACTTTAGTGCAAAATCCGCCTGATTCAACCCTAGCATGATGAAGAAGTGAAGTGAATGGCATGTGCCATGTGAAAATGTAAAAAGTAACTTTATAGCGGCAGGGTTGTCACCTATAGCAAACCGTTTAATTTTAAATGTCTTTTGTTTTACTTAATCTAGCTTTAAAATGATAATAATTTGATTGACAATTAATTAGATAACACTATAGTTTCAGCAGCAGCAGCAGATCTGTTTGGCGAGCCTTGGGGGAGACCTATGTTTAGCAGTGGACGTCTTCCAGCTGATTTGATGATGATGATGATAGTTTCAGCATAGATCATAGTATAATAACCTCGTGAGTCCTAAGCGTACTCTATAACGTATAAATTAAGTGTACTTAATAATAAGGGCACATAATTATCCAGAAAGGCAGCTAAAAATCATCTAAACATCAAAAAATAGAAGTGGATGCTAAAATTAATAGGTTGCCATCTAAAGCCCTACAAACGAAGTCGATTTATTATATTAGATACTATATGTATACAATTTGCAAGTTTCATATTTAGCTGCTCGAAAAATAATAATAATAAGTGTTTAATTACTCCAAATATCTTGAACTAGTTTCCAAAACCTCAAAATTGGGAATATTCTTTGTTGGGGCTTGAGTACTAAGTCTGTGTCTAATAAGAAGTTGAAACTTATGAGGAAAACACATTGTTTTACCTACATGGAAGAAGAAGATGGTTGGATTCTATATGAAAGTATATTATGTATCGCACAGACGAAAACGGGTGGTAGCGGAGAAGCAAGATGTTTAATAATTAGAAAAGAGAGAGAGAGAGAGAAAATATTTACTGCACAAACTACGTATAAGTTTTCATGAAGCAGTATCCGATGGGCCCCAAACTAGCCTGAGCCTGTATCTTTGGACCCGAATTGGAAGTTGATTGATATGGAAGATAAAGTCATTAGTATAGGCAGGCATTCTAAATCCATAAATCATTTTGGTACCCATTTGCCTTTCACGCTGCCGCTGCATAGCCAAAATCAGGAGTTCGTAATTCACAATAGTCAGCACTGATGTCCGCTTTCGTACCGTACGTAAAATACAAAGGCATAAGCATGGTAAAGTAAGTGTTACCAGAGTCAGTGAACGCAGCCTTAGCTCTGAGCCCGTCGCCAGTGATTACCTGCAAACGACCGCCGTTTAACCAACTCCCCTTTTAAAAACCTACCGTTCCTGTTTCAAGAACCTGTACCAATAACCTCGGTCTTCCTCATTTCAAAGCGACAATGACTTTTCGCGCCATTCAAATTAAATTAGAGCATCCCGTGCACGCCACTGAAGAGATGAAGACCAGTAGTCGATGCCATCGAACTCTCGTATCGCATAATTGGACGTTTCAAAAGAACAATTCGTGCGTTGTAAAACTTTTTTACCATTTTTTTAAGGCAAATTTGGAAAATTGTTGGCCGCGACGATTGTTAATTTCTTCGGCCACTTTGTTCCGTTCCTCCCAAAATTGATAAGCACTTACCTCATTTACCCTGACGATACGCAACAGGTTGTAAATTAAATAGATTATGCGTTCGCCGCAAAAAGGGCCGGGAACTGGTTTTTTATGTCGCCGTTTTAGTTGTCCCCGGTGCCTGTTTTAGTCATTTTACAGTCGCAGTAAATACGCCGTTGTTATGATAATTTTTATACGACCATTTGATGGTTATTGTTGCTGTGAATTTAATTACAAATTCATTTCGAGAGCTATTTTAATACGCGAGCAATTACTGATTGAGCGCTCGCTGCCGGATAACAATCTCGCCAGCGATTTTTCATAAACAATAGCCGTTTTAATATCGAAAAGAGAATAAGAGCGTAAGCTATTGATAATGCAAAAAATGTAATAATAAATTACCAAGCGGTGGGTAATAAACCGCGATTTGCTGCGGGCGACTCGCGGAGCTACCAGTCCGTGATACAAAGAGTATAAAAAAGAGGAATAAAAAAACTTAAAAATAATACGCTTAATATCAAAGAAGGTGTACTTCGTTAATGCATTCGCTGCCTTAAGGCTGTACGTCAGTGCGGACATTGTTTTCTGGAATGCGAGTTTAAAAATTTAGCGTTCTTTTATTGGAAACTTACATTTTGATTTCGCGGAATCGGTCCGTTGAGTGTTCGGCGTGCACCCGAATGACATAATTAACGGATATTTGGAGGGTTTCATTTAGCGGAAACTTGTTGAAAGGCGAGTTTTTGAGAAGAAATTGAGGCAGCTGTCCCACCGGCGATGAGGAAACTACTATTATATCGCTCGAGAATCATTTAATGGGTGTAAATCCCATGTCAATAAAAAAAGATGTAGATGTAGATGATTAAAATACGTTGAAAAAAAAAATACTAAACGAAACACATAATGGTCGTTGGGTTATAATAATTATAATTTAGATGAACTTTCTTGATGATATTTACTGATTGGTTTAAATTGGGTTAGGTTTATTTTATAGATAATCCTGTAAAGTTGTTAATTTCTGAAATAACTTTTCTATCTATGTCAAATGAGTTCATAATTGTATGAATTTAGTTTACTAATATTTTGAAACTTTATATAATTAATAGTTTATCCCTGATCAACGAGAACTATGTACCACGCATTCGCAAGGCGGCTGGCAAGAGCTGGATGAGAGTGGCCGAGGATCGTGCTCAGTGGCGTGCCATGGGAGAGGCCTATCTCCAGCAGTAAACGATCATAGACTGATGATGATGATGATGATGTACCACGGCATGTTATCTAGTTTGAAGAAGCAATTAGAGCTCTTACTAGTTTCTCGCTTATCGTTAGTGGTAGGACAACAGCCAAACAATTGTCAAAATGACCATCCTCAATGTGCGACTTTATTATTACTTAGGGCCGATTTTTCAATCCACAGAACTGTCAGATAAAAGTACGCTCTGTCCTTTTTTTCCTATGACTCGAGAAAAGGAAAGCGATAGTATTAACTGACGGATAAATTTATCTGGGGATTGAAAAATCGACCCTTAGTGGAATATTTACATCAACATAATTTCGAAGAGTTGGCAGACTTAAGTGGCAGTCGTCAGGGCACATTGTTTGTAGAACCCGGCGGCTGATGGGGTAGGAAGGTTCTAGAGTGGTGACCGTGACCCAGAAGTGGCGTGGGAAGCCCCAACAAGATGAACTGACGGTCTGGTAAAGGGCTAAAGGTCGCAGGAATCACTTGGATGCTAAGTAAGTAAGTAAGTAAGTAAGTAAATCTTTATTTGCTAGAATACGGTTACAAGGTCTTAAGAGTACCCAATAAATAAGTACACAGTATTACGTAAGTCACAGTATTCAGCCGACAGCTCGACATGCAAATTTTCAAATTAGTGTTTTAATCAAGTAAAATTATCATTGAATAAAAATAACAAAAATAATCAAATTTAACAATATCAATCAAAATTAAAATCAAAATTAAAATTAAAATTAAAATCAAAATCAAAATTAAAATCAAAATTAAAATTAAAATCGAAATTAAAATCAAAATCAAACTTAAAATCAAAATCAAAGTCAAAATAAAAATCAAACCTAAATCAATATTAAAATTAAAATAAAGCCAAAATTAAAATCTAAATCAACATTAATCATCAATATCGATAAAATTAAAGGGATGTCAATAAATTCTATTAGATACTTTCAACGTAGGACCGATCGTTCTGGAATTTTTGGGAAGGCCATTGTCCAGAAGTGGATGTCTTTTGGCTGATATGATGATAATTTATTGAATCAGGCGTTACTTTGCGGAGGTCCATATTACTGAACTGAAACAATTACTTTGCTCACCCGCGACCTTACGATAGTTACGTTTATGTAAAAAATGCGTGTTCATGGAGTTCCTCCACCTCCACACTGTACGAACACACACAAATCACACAAACCCAACTATCACCACCACCAAACTACACTGACGCGTTTCGAACTCAACCAGAACTCATTTCAGAGTACAACGTCAGTGTAGTTTGGTGGTGGTGATAGTTGGGTTTGTGTGATTTGTGTGTGTTCGTACAGTGTGGAGGTGGAGGAACTTCATGAACATGCATTTCTTACATAATAGTATTTTATGCAACAGTTGTATAAGTGAGGTCTTAAAAGGCGAGTGACGTGAGTTGCGATACGAGCGAATGCGAGTATCGCAATGGAAGACGGCACGAGCCGTTAAGACCAAATTATACACCGTTGCATACAATATTTTTTCTACGACTCGACTCTACTGTACTGTACCCTACTGTAGGGTACAGTAGGGTACAGTAGGGTACAGTAGGATAAAATAGGGTACAGTAGGGTAAAGTAGGGCACAGTAGGGTACAGTCGGGTACCCTATTTTACCTTACTGTACCCGACTGTACCCTATTTTACCCTACTGTACCCGACTGTACCCTACTGTACCCTACTGTACCCGACTGTACCCCATTTTACCCTACTGTACCCTAATTTACCCTACTGTACCCGACTGTACTCTACTGTACCCTATTTTATCCTACTGTACCCGACTGTACTCTACTGTACCCTATTTTACCCTACTGTACCCGACTGTACCCAACTGTACCCTATTTTACCCTAATGTACCCGACTGTACCCTATTTTACCCTACTGTACCCGACTATACCCTACTGTACCCTATTTTACCCTACTGTACCCGACTGTACCCTACTGTACCCTATTTTACCCTACTGTACCCTACTGTACCCTATTTTACCCTACTGTACCCGACTGTACCCGACTGTACTCTACTGTACCCTACTGTACCCGACTGTACCCGAGTGTACCCTATTTTACCCTACTGTACCCAACTGTACCCTACTGTACCCTATTTTACCCTACTGTACCTGACTGTACTCTACTGTACCCTATTTTACCCTACTGTACCCTACTGTACCCGACTGTACCCTATTTTACCCTACTGTACCCGACTGTACCCTACTGCACCCTATTTTACCCTACTGTACCCGACTGTACTCTACTGTACCCTATTTTACCCTACTGTACCCGACTGTAC
Source organism: Archips xylosteana (assembly GCA_947563465.1). Taxonomy (NCBI): domain Eukaryota; kingdom Metazoa; phylum Arthropoda; class Insecta; order Lepidoptera; family Tortricidae; genus Archips; species Archips xylosteana. The sequence goes on along the minus strand of OX387361.1, from coordinate 10,536,910 downwards.
CCTATTTTACCCTACTGTACCCGATTGTACCCCACTGTACCCTATTTTACCCTAATGTACCCGACTGTACCCTATTTTACCCTACTCTACCCGACTGTACCCTACTGTACCCTATTTTACCCTACTGTACCCGACTGTACCCTACTGTACCCTATTTTACCCTTCTGTACCCGACTGTACCCTACTGTACCCTATTTTACCCTACTGTACCCGACTGTACCCTACTGTACCCTATTATACCCTTTTTCCTTTTTCTTTTTTTTTCTGTTTTTTTTTTTTGTTCACGGAGTGGAAACACATTACGTGTACCCCCGGGCCCGGGGAGACCCGGTTTAGGTTATGTGGGGCTCTCTCTCCGGTCCTCTTCTCCTAACGAGAAGGGGACAGGAGAGCATACCCACTAAAACCACTTCGACGCTGACCCTCTTGCCGAGGTTGGTAGGCGCCGTGGGATCCCAAGGATTTCACCAGAACGACGCCTCCCGGCCGCCCCAGCTTACGCCAGGGCTACCCGCGCCAGAGGAGGGAGGAGTTGCAGCGTTTCAACCCCTCCCCCAGACATGTAGGACCGTGCAATGCGGACAAGGGATACCCTATTTTACCCTACTGTACCCGACTGTACCCTATTTTACCCTACTGTACCCTACTGTACCCTATTTTACCCTACTGTACCCGACTGTACCCTACTCTACTCAACTCAGCAGGTCTAAACTGGGCTTTAGTGTTGAGTGTACCCTACATTTAATATTATGTGGCAGCTAGGTGTATCGTAATAACGACATTACGACACAAGTGCTGTTATGGCGAATAGATTAAGTATAGACTTTCTGAAGTCATATTATCTATGTTCTTGTATATTTGTTCGCGACCATGTAAAAAACAGATAAAAGTACAGGAGTAGGAAAACGTACATAACTATCGTAAGGTCGCGGGTGAACAAAGTAATTATTTCGGTTCATTGATATGATGATGGTGTATTTCATTTTACAATTTATTTGACGATTCATAGCTTGGTTTATTTCCACCACCCACCCATTATAATGGTAAGTATAACTGTAAAGACTAAATTATGCGTGTGCTTCTTTTTGAAACCCCTACCCTACAAATTGGGACATAGAGTTTTTATTATTTTTTGCCGATGTGGCCATAAGCTCTTTTAAATAATTCCTGTACTACAATGTTGCAAGTAGGGCTGCCATCTATATGTACCGTAAGGTATTGTACTTTATTTTGTCGAATTGCTCTACCTACATATAAAAAATGCTGTTTTAATTGCTAAGTAATTTAACTGTTTCGTATATTATATTTGAACTTGTTGCATTAGAAAGCCAAAAGTAGGTAGTAATAGTACATTTTTAGAAAAATAAACATAGACCATTTTTAAAAAATCCCAAAAGCGCGGCGCCCCTTGATTCAGTTTTCTGTTAAATGTATAGAAGCGTCGCGATCCAAAGCAGACAGAAGAGACGGGGCGGCGACGCAGGCTGCAAACAAACGAAGCGGACTGTGACGTGCCCCCGACCCACGTCTCTTCTGTGTGGCTTGCGCCCTAAAGATCCCTAGGTTAAGACCTTCCCCCTGTGTTACCAGTTTGTGTTGTGTTTGGTTTCAAACTAAATACAAACTGAAATATAGATGCACAGAAAAAACCCCAGAAAAAAGACCAATGCTGGGAATCGAATCCAGGTCCTCAGCGTTCCGTGCTGCGTGCTTACCCCTACACCATCACTGGTCTAGAGGTTAGCGACGAATCTTTCCCATACATCGTACATTTCAGTCTGTTATAATCACTTTATGCAGTGATAAAGCGCTTATCTATGTTATGCCCTCTACCGAGAGATTTTAACACTCCTTAATATATGGTTTCATGGGATGACCGTAAAAGTAATAAAAAAAATGAAGTTGAAAAATAAATAAAAAAGATACTTAATATCTGACTTGTTGTGTTTGGTTGTTTTTTCATTGATCAAATTTATTTGACGGATAAATGTGATGCCGTCTCTGTTTGTTTTGTTCGAATAGACGAAGACGGCATCACATTTATCCGTCAGTTAAAATTAATCAATGGGTGGCGAAACAGCCCCTTAGACTATTATTATTCTGCAAAAAGGTGGCAACCCTAGCTATAAGCTCAGTTCAAATTCATGTATTGACAATTACTTTAAACTCACCTGTTGTTAACGAGCTGTTATTTTGTACGAGAATAACTTGACTTGTTGTTTACTTTTTGGTTTTCTTTCATTGTGTGTCTACAGAATAATTCTGGAGAAGTGATCAGGTTCAACCCTACACCAACCAGTAAACGTTTACCACCATATTTACGTAAAATATTCACATTTTTATTTACTGCTTTTATTTAACTTGCAATGCATAGGTACATACGTATCTATTTAAATGTAGGGGTCAAATCTTGCAAGTTAAATTTGACCCATTCCTCTGTTGGCGATTGAGCTGAAAAAGCAATACACGTGTAAATCGGGGCTCTATATCTAAATCCCTAATGATTATTTGTCCTAATGTAATCTTTGTCCTAATGATCGTTTGTCCTAACTCTTTTTATTTAAAATCTATTAATTGTTCTGGATTTTTATAAAACAAACCTAACCTAACCTATAGAGTTCTATAGGATAATCACAAAAAAATGATGTATAATGTAAATGTATAAGGAAATTGTAAACATGTCGTTGTAATTAAGAAATTGTTATTGTGATACTAAAAGATAGTTGTGGAAAAGAACCGCAATTTGTATAACCAAGATTAGGCACTGTATTAAGAATATTGTGTAAGTAGGATAGGCTAAGGAACGTTTGTAACTTGATGTTGTATTTTATAAATGAGATATCAATAAATGTACCTCATAACCTGCTCCTCCCCTGTTAGACCTAAGTAAGGATGTAAGATGATGAGTGAAAGTGACAGAGTAAGAGATTGACGAGTGTGGTAATAGAGGCCGGAATGGATGAAAAGAAATAATAGTATGTAACTATAGATTGATAACATAAAATAGGAACACTGTTTTGAAGGGTCGGAAACCCAGCAGAAAGTATGAGGAAGGATTAAAGAAAGACCCAGTATGTGGAATGGCAGTGATCATTGAATATGATGGAACTGGAATGAAAATGTCTCAGTTAATACAGACTCCTGATATTGTCAGAGGAAGCGTAGGAAAAAAAAAATCACAAAAAAGTTCCCGAAAAATTCACGGTTTCCGAGTAAAAAAGTGTTAGGACAAACATTATTAGGACAAACGATGTTAGGGATTTAGAATGAGACCCGTAAATCGGACGACAATGCAGTTTTATGACATGGAGCTGATCTGATGATGTAGCTGGAAGGTGGCCATGGTGGTGGTGGAACTCTGTTATAAAACGACACGACCTCACCGAGTTTGGGCTCATTTGATTCGTCTTGACTTGACGATTACTTTGGTAGCCAGGGGCAAAAAGTACAGTCAACGAAAAAGCTTGTGTTAAAACAACTCCCGACTATAATTTAGGTATAACCCAGGTAGTTACAAGGTCGTGGTAGCCTAGTGGTTGGACCTCTGGCCCCTCAAGCAGAGGTTCGTGGGTTCGAGCCTGTGCTCGTACCTCTAAGTTTTTCGGAATTTACGTGCAAAATTACATTTGGAATTTACCATGAGTAGTATAGATTTGGGGGTTCTGGACCAGTTTTATTTGCGGTTGTAAAAATGTTTGTGGTAAATGAAATGTATGGGCATAGTATGGAAGCGGATGTAAGATAACGAATTACCAACAGCAAAAAGAATACCATAAGCGTAAAATAATATATTTTAGGTATTGAAGTGGCTTGGGAGTCGGCGGCGACGGCGCCTCGGGCGGCGGTGTTGGGTGTTATAGTTGGTGGTGGTGGTGGTGGTGGTGTGTGTATAAGAGTTGACGGCGACTACGTCCGCGCCGATGGCGTATTGTTGTTGTTGAGTTTAACAGTTGGTGGGCGATGACGGCGGGCCGGGCGGGCCGCCAGCGGGTCGGGGTCGGGCCGGTAGGTGATGTCGATGGCTGCTGCGGCGGCGGCGGCGGCGGTAGGTAATATATTGTTGTAGCCCGAGTTGAAGGGAAATAGGTCGCTACTAAGTACTTTAACTTGAAATCTAGAAGGGATGTTAGCGCCGGGATGTGTGTTGTGTAGGTTGACTGATATTTCTAGGTTTCATTATAAATCTAGTTTTATATTAAATCATTATATTTCTCTCCACCGGGCGGTTAGTACGTTAAAATGTTTATTTCAAATTTGATGCCTTTAACTGTTTTACTACAGCTACAAGCAGTTAATAATAGTGATTGGAAAAATGTAACAGTATCACCGTTTAGGCAAGATTATTACCCGTCATGCGCATCAGCTTCATGGAATATTAAAAGAATTTTCATATTGGAAGGAAATAACACATCTCCCAACCTTAAAATGGAGTGGTACGTAAATTTTTATGTTGGGAAAAAAGGTACAACTGCTATTTCAACCCCACCTACCATCATCCGTATAAATCAGGACGAGGCCGCTGATTTGCCGTTATGTGTTAATGGCGAAATGCTTGTATTTAAAATGGAATTGGTGAGAGAGCCCGTTGTAAATGGAGAAACGCAGAACAACCACCCCCGTGTAAGACGTCGTGTGAGGCGAGAAACGACTCTTAAGCAATCTTGGTCAAGTGATGAATATTATCAGGTGATAAGTGATGGTGAGGGTTTAGAGCTAACTGTACGTGTGCCTAAAAAAAAAATACTTCCTAAAAGTCAACAGTCAAGCAAAAAAGTATCTACCGCTACTTCCTCCACCACCACTATCACTATGAAAACGATGCCAACAGCAACAGCGAGGGCAGCAGCAGCAGCAGCAAAAGCAACAGTAATAACATTAACAACAACAACGACGAAGAAACCTCGAGTGTTAAGTGCTGATTGTTTACAATATATACATATGATTGAACAGATGGAAAGGTGGGGGAGAGAAGAACTACGGCAAATTGAATATGCGTATGATTCTAACGTATTTTGTAAGAGTCGTCTGCCAGCCTCCACTACTTATCCTACTACGAAAACATAAAGGTAAGTTTTTTTGTTTCCCACATGATCTTATCGTCTATTTTAATTTTATATTATGGGAACTATTATGTTATCAAAAAGCTGCAACTTGTTATTAACCGCGATAGTTTCCGCTTATAACCACGATTGAGATAGGCATACAACTCGTAACTAGGTCTCCTCCCCACTACTTTTTATCACAGTTCGATTTTACAGTATAAAATAACAATATTCACGCAATTAACTATTAATTCCCATAATTCGTGCTATATACCACACGTGCGTTATTCATAAAAAATCTCAATACAGTTTTTTTATTTTTAATTGTAACCAAAAAAGGAGTAAGTGTAAATAATGTCTACTTCATTCGAAAAATTATCAGTCTTGGGTAATAAAACTACCTGTTGGATAAAAGCAGCAGAATTGGAAATCAATAGAAAATATAACATCACTGAATGTGTACGACAGCCCTCGAAATTCAGCAAGGATAATAAAAAACAGACGGTTGTGATGTTGGAAGATGTGGGGTATTTGACTCTCCCATCACGTTTTGATAATTTGGATGAAGATTGTTTCCTTTCACTGCAGAATAATATGTGTTTAATTTGCCGCGGACCTAAATATAGGACATGGATATTTGACTTCTGCCCTCAATCAGCAAATTAAACATGTAAGTGATTTTAATTTTTATCTTTTTTTTACAGAAACTATCCTCGCGATATATTCTAAAAGATGCATTATTCCGCTTCCTCAAGTGGAGAAGAATGTAAGGCATTGTTTTTTTCATCGTAACGAGTGATTCTCGTTTTTTTTTTATCATTATTAATATTAGGATATTTTTTTTAGCTCAAGAAAATACGATGAGCTACCACCAACACCAACAACCGCAGCAGCAGCAGCAGCAGCAACAATTATGTGTTGAGGAGGAGGATGAAAATAGTCAAAATAGATATAACAATCACTGTAAAAAAATGTGGATAACAACATTAAAAAGCGATGAGACCCTAAAGACTTGGACAACGCGAATGCCGCTTCAATGTCTTATAACAAAGGTACGTGGTATGCTAACGCGGATGTACCGAGACAATGAAGATTATTATGGTGAAGAAGACATATGTTCTTATCAATTAATAGTTATGTGGGACGAGTTAAGTGATCAAATGAATGAGATGGTAGGGGATCAGAATATAATGTTTTACGAGTGGATCACGTTGTTAGAAACGATACCGTCTGAATACTTTGCGAAAGCGCAACTACACGATGAGTCAAAAAATCAATTTATTTTTTCATTAATTATTGCTGTGAGCGATTGTTTAAAATATAATTTATAACTCAATTGTTGATGACGCGTTTGATGGTGATGGTGATTCATTTTATTTTATTTTTATTTTTAGTTTTTTTGCTTGTATAATGCGTGTATATAATTCGCTGCAGCAACTTTTATTTTAGTTTTAAAAAATAGATGTATGAGGGAAGGTTCAGAAGCATTTTGTAATTACGCTTATTGGTTTTGTAACGTCACGAAGCGTTGCGATTGGCTACTCTTTTTTGAGCTAGAACCTTCCCTCGTAGATTCGCTAATAAATATTATTTTTAAGAATCTATATCTACCTGATGATGTACCGTGTAATATATGCTTCAATGACTTATATCAATAAAAACATGTATGATTTTATATGAATTGTTTTATTTCCTATAGCAGCAGCAATAGTAATAGTGTTAGGATAAAAGGAAAAAAGAAACCAAAGTATAAAACATATTTTTATAAATAACTTCCTGAGATAATAATTTATAATGTAATAAAAAATATGCAGATAAGCGCTAATTTGACCCAGTTCCCACAATGAACTTTTTTTTCCCCACAATGTGCGATAACCGCTTCATTGTTAAAATGATTCATGATTTTTATAGGTTCTATAAATAGATGGAAAAAGAAAACAAAATATTCATACAATTTCACTTTTATTAATCCAAGATTTTTCATTCAAACCGAGCCATTTAACATAGACTTTGTTACCCTTACGTTTTAACACCTTTTCAATTAGATACACATCTGGATGTTTAACACTTTGTAATTCTTGTTCGTAGAAAGATCCGAGGATGGGTTCTCCTTTTGAGTCTTCAAGCAAATAGGTGATTGGATTTGTAATTTGCACGCGAGTTATTTTAAATACTTCAACTCCCCAATTTCCGGTGTAGCCCTTATCAAACAGTGACTTGTACTTGCTGATTCTGACGTTATCTCCAACCTTGAACTTTGCTCGGGGTTTAATTTTAATGTTGTTGTAAACTCTATGTAAGAGTTCAGTGGCATTTAATTTATTAACAGAGGCAGGTGTCACACCTATAGTGGAATGTTTTTTACTATTGTAGCGTTGCACAATCTCCTCGAATGGTTTGAGCCATTTGTATGAACCGTTCATGCTGAATTCCTGCCATAACCAATGTTTGAGGGTTCTTATAAGCCGTTCCACAATCGAAGCCTTCATAACGCTAAAGGTAGAGTAGTGATTAATGTTACGCTGCTTCATGAGCGCACCAAATTTAGTATTAAAAAACTCTTTACCATCATCGGATTGAATATTCTTTGGGATTCGACCCTCTTTTAGGATTTTCTCCATTGCCTTTGTTACATCATCAGCTGTTTTCGTTTTCAAGGGGCGACTCCAAGCATATTTTGAAAATGTATCTATACAAATTAAGATATATTTATAGCCACTGTTATCTCGACTATGTTTTTGCATGTCAATCAAATCAATTTGCCAAGTGTCGTCCAAACCTCTCTGTATGAAACGTCTACGAGGAAAGTTTTTTCTTGCATACTTATGTAACTCTTTAACCACTTGTAATTTACTCATGACGGTTTCTTTATATTAGTAGTAGTAGTAGGAGCGATACGTTTAGGTGTTTTTCCCCCACTCCTAGCAGCAGCAGCAACAGGAGCAGCAGCAGCAGCAGCAGCAGCAGCAACAGCACTGGTTGGAGTAGTGATTCGCTCAATCAACTTTTCAATCTTGACACGTAACTCAGTAATGTTCTTAGAGTTTGTCTTGATTTTACCCAGACATTGGACGATCGATTCCTCAAGTTGAGCCTTATTTATTGCATCACCTTTTGCAACACCTCTAGCCAATGACGTTAACCGCTTATTTTGACAGTTTATTGACTTTTTATCTGACTTGCTACCACCACCAATGGGGGAATAATCCTTTTTCCCTGAACCACCATTCTCCAAGTACTGTCCAAACTTGTTCACTGGCATCATGCTTCTGATTAGCTAGGTGAGACGACAGGGGGTTTTATACAGCTGCTACTCATAAGAGCTTCAGCTGCTGCTACTCATAATAGGCTGGTTTGAATAGGCTATAAGCACTAACAGCACTACAGCTGTCTCTAACAGGCTATTAGCACTAACAGCACTACAGCTGTCTCTAACAGGCTATTAGCACTAACAGGCTATAAGCACTAACAGCACTACAGCTGTCTCTAACAGGCTACTCTATTATTATACCAGCCTCTTTGAGTTCTTCTATGATGGAATTGATTTCATTCGTATGGTTGGTGTTGCCAGCACTTTGCGATGCAATAAGTAACCGTAATCGATTTACAAGTTCGTTTGGATTATCCCAATAAATATAATCTGTGTTGGGGTAGAAACGCTTCATAGTTATCTCTCGTTTATTTTCAGCACCTTTCATAGTAGGGTTACCGCCTAAGCAACCGCCCTTTATTATTTTATTTTCCAATAAGTACTTCTTGATATATGTATGATATTTCATATTGTTGTGAGCTTGAACTTGTCCCTTCTCTTTGAAACCGCGTCGGTATGCATGAGTCATGGTTAAAATTTTCAAGTAGTTGTCAACATCCTCGGTGGTGACGAGACTTTTGAATGGCTCCTTTTTAAAAATAAGCTCCATCAACCCTGTTGTTAAAGGAAATTCAACATCCTTCACACTGAGTTGATTCTCAAAAAAGTTTATAGGACTGTCTCCTATGTAGAGACCGTTGTTTGTGACGTTTACACCGAATGGAATCTTTTTTTTGTCATGTACATGGTGGAAGTAATCCTCTATTACGGGTGGTGGCTGCTGCTGCTGCTGCTGCAGTGGGTTATTCACATCCTCGTCTGAACCAACAGCCGATTTCATTGTTGCGGAGCTATCATTACTACTATAATCATCATCATCATCATCATCATCATCATCATCAGCAGCAGCACCATCGTCAGCATAAGTATCACTAAACCGTTTGAAACTATTTTCAAACTGAGCTGATTTCCTCTCTCGCTTAAACTTTTTGAAACTGTTTTCAAACTGAGCTGATTTCCTCTCTCGCTTAACTCCTGACGTCGGTTTCTTCAAAACATTTTTTAGACTAATACCATCAGGAACTTCAGATTTTATTTCGGCAATAGCATTATTCGCTAAGACGTTCAGAGGCTTGGTGATTGGTTGAAAGGTGGTTTCGAGTGTTGACGATAGCGATGCCTTATCGGCGCGCAGAGCTTTTACTTTATTCTTCACAGACTCCACGGACTTTATTAGTTTACGTTTTAGATTCTTATCGCCCAACATCCGTTCACTAGTGGACGCCATTGCTGAATGAAGCTATATGATACAGCATTTAGATTAAATATTCTCATCATAATTATTATTGATGAAGGTGTCGAAGCCTTTTCGATAGCGTCCTTTGTTTATATCTCTCTCCTTATCAATCACTAGGAAGGTATATCTGCCCTCCCAACATTTTTTACATATCTCTTGAAAGTCTTCCCAAGACATATCCGTATTAACATGATCATCGTAAGCATGTTTTAAATTCAACTCATCCTGTTTGAATAACACTATCAAGTTTGCATTATCTCTCACCAACTGTTTAGGTATTTTACTGTATGTCTGACAGAGATAGAAACAGTCCAAGTCCCGATGACGTCCCATGGCGAAATATCGACGTATTGCATCTTGATCCTCTAAGGCTACGTCATCAAACACAACAACGCTACCCTCCTCCGCTTCTTCGGGTGGTACAACTTCGCTCTTATCACTGAAGGTATAGAACGATAAATCATCTACACGCTTTAAAATCTCATTTAAGAACACTTTGGTTGGTTGAGTGACTTTGAGTAGAGGTAAACATTGAAAAACTTGACACCGTTCGGATCAAGTAGTAGAGTGAGTAGAACATTAGTCTTTCCACAGTTGGAGGGTCCACAGATTAAACATCTTATACTGTTAGGCAGTAGGGCGCTATGTTTCAAGGTCTTTTGATTGGTGACATCACTCAATAGACTGTTCCAATCGTTTACTGTAAGAGACGTGTTTTGTTTTTTAAGTTTCATTTTAGTGTGATAGATTGTGTAGCGAAGACGTGTTTTTATACTAACTGTTACAAAAATGTTTGACAAAGTGACAGCGGATGATTTGAAAAATATACCAAAGGAATTTCTTTTATATTATTGCGAGCATGATTTATATCATTGGGAAATGATACTACCCGATACATTGACAAATGACCCTGACATCAATAGACATTTTGTTTGTCATGACCATCCGCCCAACGTGGAGAGTAGATGTGATTTCTTGTTTGAAGATGATCGCAATGGGGGAGAATATGTATTGTATGGATATAATCAGGATGAGATACCATACCTGATTAAACGGAAAAATTGTGTGTACTGTCAGGATGAAGAACATAAGATGCATTTAACGGGACAGGAGCAGACCTTACACCCGCAAAGTGCGGGGGAACCTGCTGACACCCGAGAAACCGAGAAAACATGTGGAGAGATTGAGATGCAAGAGATCTGCGATGAACGTGTAGAGTGTGATTGCGATTGTGGTTTGAAATACTGGGGTTCAAAGTTGTCATGCAACAGTCCATGTGATACTTAAGATGATAACACACGTCAATCGCGTCAGTGTTAAACGTAAATCTAAACGTAAAGCAGGTGCTGGATTTGTAAATAACCTAATTAATAACTTACCATATGAACTACACATTCCCGGATACAACTACTGCGGCCCCGGCACAAGACTGCGTGAACGCTTAGCACGTGGCGATAAGGGCATTAACCCGTTGGACGAATCCTGCAAATTTCACGACATTGCCTATTCACGAGACAACTCTTTGGACGCGCGTCATCAAGCTGACCTACAATTAGCGCGAGCTGCTGATAAGCGTTGGCGTGAGTCATCAGATTTTGGTGAACGGTTAGCCGCTTTAGCTGTTAGCAAAGCGATGAAGTATAAAGTGAAACGTGGTATGGGAATACCTCTCAATAAAGTAATAAAAAATTGTAAAGGAGTCGTTAAAAAACATATAAGTCAAAGCGCGCGAAATGGAGCTGGTAAACCATCCTCTAAACTATTGTTGAAGGTCGCCGTCAAGGCCGCAAAGCGCTTCGTTAAGCATAAACACATCACCAAGAAACCGCGAGTGATTCCACTGCCTAAGAAGGGTGGTTTTTTACCTCTCATTCCGCTATTATCAGCGTTGGCAGCTACGGGCACGCTTGCTGGTGGTGTTACAACAGCAGCTAAAAACATCTATGATATGGTGAAAAGGAACCAAGGCGAGAAAGTTGTAGGCAAAGGATTGTACTTGCGTCCCTACAAGACCGGCATGGGGCTATACCTAACACCCTATGTAAAAAAAAACTAAGTTTACCACAACGCCCACTCACCGATCGTGACATCATCAGCTTTGTGAAACGCGAAAAAATACCACACTTTCGCGGTGTTTTCATGAGAGACACGCTATGCAACTTTAAACCCTATTACTATGAGTGCGGTGTTATCAATTTGGATCGGCAAGAGGGTGAAGGCACCCACTGGGTTGCTTACGTGAAAAAAGGCAATCTATGTATATATTTTGACAGCTATGGCGACCTGAGGCCACCTCGTGAATTTGTACAGTACATGCAATCCAACAAAGATAATGTCAATATAGAGTATAATTATAACCGTCTACAGAAGCCGGATGCAGTCAATTGCGGTCATTTATGTATTGAGTTTTTGTGTAATATTGCTAAACATCAGCTGTTTACTTACAAATAAATGAATGTTATTATGAAAAAATGTTTCATTCACCCACCAACTAGCGTCATGACCTCATCATCATCCTTTACAATATCCTTGAACGGTAACCAATCTCATTTGAGCACAGATTTCAATCCGAGTTTGGAACTGGGAGAAAATGAGCAGTATGAGTGTGCTCTGGTCTATTTTAAGACTTTCAACTCTATACCCAATGTGGATAAGAGTAATAATCTATTCCATTACGGCAGTGAAGTGATTGAAATTCCTGAGGGTGCATACGAACTCAACGATATCATTCACTATTTGGACGGTAAAATGTTGGAATCGGCAGCAAAGAATAAGAAGAATGGGGGAGAGAGCAATGACCTTATCGATATGGAGGCAAATACTAACACGGCTAAATGTATGATATTCTCGCCCAAATTGGATGTACACTTTGAGAAGCAGCAAAGCATTGGTTCCCTACTAGGTTTCTCGCCTAAAGTGCTTAAAGCGGGTCAGGTGCATTGGTCAGACCGATCGATAGACATACTGATAACAAATACTATAAGAATAGAGTGCAGCATTGTGGAAGGGTCATTCATTAACAATCAGCCTTGTCACGTGATTCATGAGTTCTCACCCTCCGTTCCGCCTGGTTATCAAATAATTGAGTGTCCTTCGAACGTCATATACCTACCGCTTAAAAAAACCGACAATATTCAAAACATTGAGGTGCGTATAGTTAATGAGCACGGGAGCTTGGTAAATTTTAGAGGTGAAAACATATCATTACGACTCCACATCAGACGGATGAAATGATTGTGTATAAAAATGCGGGTGATAATAAGATTTCTACTAGTCTTGATCGAGACCTTGGTGTGCAAAGTACTAAGTTGTTTACATCATTACTTACACCACCGCCACCTACAACCACCACCACCCAAACAACCCAACAAGGACGGCGATACCACCACCACCACCACCGAGGACCTTTAGCCGCCACCGCCGTCGCCAGCATTAGTGGGAGCGGTTTAAGACCGTCAACGCAAAAGTTAAACGGAGATAATATCGATTTCCTGCAAACGCTCGGATTCAAAATATGTCCACATCAATTCTAGATATTGGTGAGAAGGTCACCTTTGACGATAGCATCGAGAGTGTTGAGTACCACTCTTACAACCCCTTCAATGATTCATATAAAAACAATGACGTCATCAATATCTGCATTAACCGCCAAGATTTGATGGTTTTACCGAGTCAGAGTCAACTTTTAGTTGAGGGAACTGTCAATAAGGATTGCACCTTTATAAATAACGCTATCGCATACCTATTTCAAGATATACGTTATGAGTTGAACGGTGTAGAGATTGATAGGTCAAAGAACTGCGGTATCACTAGCACGATGAAGGGTCTCGTTTCGTATACGAAAGGAAGCGATAATGCGTTGGAGAATGCTGGATGGAATGTCGGTACAATAAAGGAGATAACCGATGGTGATTTCAGTTTTACCATACCACTTTCACATTTACTAGGGTTCGCTGAGGACTACAAGAAAATTATTATGAATGCTAAACATGAATTGATTTTGAATCGCGCCAACACTAACATCAATTGCGCAACCATTACCGCCACACCCGCTGGTAAACACATCGATGTTAAAATTACTCGTATCGTATGGCGGATGCCCGTCATAAAAGTGTCTGATAAGGAAAAACTACGTTTGATGACGCATATTGAGAGCGGCATTCCCATTCCTATCGCTTTCCGAACATGGGACCTGTATGAATACCCATTGTTACCAACAGCGCAAAAGCACGTGTGGACCATTAAAACGGCTACACAGCTGGAAAAACCTCGCTTTGTTATCATCGGATTCCAGATTGCGCGCAAGAATGTAGAGGCGGAAAACATGAGCGAATTTGATCATTGCAATCTCACTGATTGTAGGGTGTATCTAAACTCTCAGTACTACCCGTACACCTCATTTGCGGCGGACTTTAAAAAGAGCTCCTTTCCACTGTTGTATGATGCGTACGCCAGCTTCCAGCAAGCATACTATGGAGACGCTAACAACCCACAGTTGAATCCCGTGCACTACAAAACTAAGGCACCTCTGGTTGTTATCAACACGTCGCGACAGTGCGATAGCTATGGCACGGGGCCGATTGACATTAAAGTTGAGATGGAGTTTAAGGAAAACGTGTCTGCCGCTACCACTGCATATTGTCTAATAATAAATGACTCACTGTTTGAATATAGCGCTCTCAACGGGACTGTACGAAAAGTAATTCAATAATAAAATACTATGTGTCAGCATTAAACTTGTTTTATTTAACAATCATCGCTTATTCTATAATGACCCCACGCTAAAGTATTAATCTTATCGCTAAGTACATATCTCTTATCATCCCTACCGCAAAGCGTCTTTTTTCTTTTAATTTGCGTGTATACATCATGCTTATTACTAATAAAATTATACATATTATCATAAAAAGTAACACTTAAATCTAGACATTGTTGATAATTATCAAAATTTAGCTTTCTCACTACAGCTGCGTTAATTCCTTTATTTTTTTTAATACAAGTTTTTTCTATATTATCATCACCATCAAGTATGTAAGCATACATTTTCGATCTTAGAGCTACAAATTCTAACACAATTCTACCATTATTTTCATCTTTCATAATACCAACAACTTTTTTATTCATTTGCGGTATGTTATATACGTTATCTGTGGAAAAATCGGATGTATCAAACTTTGTTAACAAATCAGGTTTTATGTCTTCGTAAAAGTTATTGGTTTTTACCTCATATACGAACGAGTCCGTATCTGTATATAGAAGACACGCATTTTCACCATATTTCGGTTTCATATAATCGTAATGAAATTGATACATTACAGTCTTGCTTAATTCTAACACACAAAAACCGACATAAATTGGTTTATCGTAGATAACTTTAGTTTTATTTAACTGCACAGCAGCTAAATTTTCTGAAAATATAGTAACGCTATGAAAATTGGGTTGAGCGATATATCGCTCAAGGCCATATTTACATTTTGTTTTTGTTCCTTGGCTCTCCCATCTGTTACAAAGTTTAACGTCGACCCTCTTGTCTACGTTCTCCATCGTCTTGCCGAACACCGCATTATTCATTAGTTTATAAAAGTCCTTTTGGAAAGGACTTTTCGCGATCATCCTTTGTGCGGTGTTCAGCTCGATATAGGATTTAAGCCAAGGGCTCTGGTTAAACGTTAAGACTCTATGTATTTTCTTTAATTCGAGCCCTGCATTTAACGCCTGTTGTAAATTGGTGTAATGTATTATATAGTTTTGTTTGTTGTGTAACGTTAGTAGAAGCTTTTTAATTGTACCATCAGGTGTGGTTCTACTTTCTGCGCAAAATGGATAGTTGTTGTGAGAGTCATGTAAGTGGGTGGGATAATTGATATCCACCTCTAAAATGTACCCATCGCTAGAATCTGATCTCTGCGATAATACATCTAAATTTCTTATCTCATCTTCATTTAACCACCTAAAGTTATTTATAGGCAGATATCGCTGCATAGCGTCCCCATAAAGATTATTAACGTCTAAATATATTATAAATGTGCTATCTACATTCGGATTAAAATTCTTCATAAACTGATTATTCGCTTTAGAATACCTTTTAGAGGCTTGACTTATACCGCCTCTAATACCCGCCTTTATAAATTGAACCATCTCATAGTCGGTGAAAAGTTCCAATTCAACTCCCGTATGCTTCAACATGGCATCCCAGCTGAGGCCGGGAGCCGTTATATATTGACACGGGTCCAATTCATAAGTATTTAAACATATTTCCCGAAAATTTTCAAACACTTCTGCCAAGAGTATTACATCGGTCTTGAGATATAAGTCACAATACTCGCCTAACGTATCTATCTTAAAAGAGTCCCACACCTCCTGAGCATGTTGATAATCATTATCGGAAATGTGTGAGTCACATAATGCGCTATAAAAAGAATCTTTATTGGGGAGATGAGCTTCATCAAGCTTCTCCCAACAATCAACGTACTCATACGGATACACCCCTTTTCGAGTTAAAAGCTTCATTTGCTTTTCACAATCATCAGCGGTGGCGTGAGGTAAGGGAAGAAAATTTGGTAATATCTTAAACTGCTCCTTTGTAAGATTTTTGACTAATTTATCTAAGCTACTTGACATAAACCTATACGAATCGATGAATCTTAAAGTAACCTTCCCGACATTTTTGTTGAAGGAAATGTATTTTTCTTTGTTGTGTGGGATGCAGTGTATTTCGCCTTCAGATTTGCTCAGTTCCTTAATGAACAAGTGTCCATCATAACCGCTTAAATTGTGGAAAATAACCGGTATAAATTTAGGAAGTTTATAGTTTAGATTGCACGAGTTATGCGCTCTACCTCTAACCACACCCGTCAGATGGCAATGATCAATCACATAAACCTCGTTTTCTTTAAACGGCTTCTTACAGATGTGACACGGTACGCTATTATCGAAAACCTTATTAACACTAATGCCTGCAGATGGTAGTACTGTAGCTAATATCTCGCTTATAGCCTTAGCGTCTTGATAAAGACT
The DNA here is from genome assembly GCA_947563465.1 of Archips xylosteana. Taxonomy (NCBI): domain Eukaryota; kingdom Metazoa; phylum Arthropoda; class Insecta; order Lepidoptera; family Tortricidae; genus Archips; species Archips xylosteana. The sequence continues at coordinate 10,520,244 of OX387361.1, read as the reverse complement.
TTCCACAAATTTTTCCACACAGTCCTCCCCACGATATGACGTGAACTTTGATAGCTTACTATCATAATCACAATGAATGTAATATGCGAAGCTGCATGGTATGTGTTTGTGTGTGTTATGGGTAGTTGCTTCAGAGCGAGTTTTATTTACAGGGCTCAAAATTGATTCGAAATCAGCATAAATTACAAATGGTACTTTCATTTTGTGGGAGAAATTGCTAAACTTTAAATACTTATTATCCTGAGTAGGTAATTGAATGAGTTTGTTACCGCACCCAAGCCTTCTATGCAGTTTGAGCTTATCATTATCACCAAAATATTGTAAACATCCGTCACAAAAATAAATCTTCCCACGATGTTTACTTAATTGAATTCTAATTAACCTGCTTACATCTTTAATCCAACAATAATGACCCTTATTATTCATGCCTTCAAAAAATAATAAATTTACATGGCGGGTTGTATTGTTTTCACTATTGCCTTTACGTTTCGAAACGTATAAAGGAACTATTTGTTGTGTCTTTTTAGTACAATCGAGACCATAAACGTTAATAGTAAGGTTATTTAATTTCTCAAATTTTCTTACATCCACTATTGATGATGGGAACTCGATACCTTTAACATCAAGCACGTTTTCATAGTGGGGGTATGACGTCACCCGGTCAACATGTTTGTCCGCAGGATATAATGCACTAGTCACAGCCCACGCTAAACATGCGTTATCAGTGTTTTTCACGTTAACACATGCCTTCTTAGCCTGTACCCACTTCGGTAAGGGTACGTATGATGAAGCTTTCAACATCGGACACTTGTTAATATTAACATCGAGGAACTCGATTCGCTCGAGCGCCCACCCGCTGTCTCGTTCTAGAAAGTCTTCACTCTTCTTAAGAATAGCTGATGTGACGTTTTTGAAATACTCCGAAAAATTAAAATCTCCATCACACAGGTACACATTTTTAGTGTTGAAAGACTTTAGATCGCGCGTCACTTCACCTTCACTAGTAATTTTAAAATAGGTGCAGAATAATTCTATATTCACTTTTATACTACTATGTATTTCCACTTCCGTTTTCAAAATATTCTCCACACGTTTCCCAATTTTTAATAAATATTGTTGTGGGTCTATTATTTTTGATGTCCCATTAACACGATAAGTAATGAGCCGGCACTTGAACGCTGAATTTATAACGTAAACACTATAATCACAGTCTTTATCCTGAGTACATAATAATTTATGTCTTTTCGTTTTTGAATGAGCTATCAATCGGTTTGTCGGAATATCTTCACTGCAGTAGTTACAGCGGTAAGACATGATGACTACTAATCATTAAATTGATAATATTCCTCTTTTATACAATTAAACTTAAAAAAAACAGGAAATCGAAATGGGGCGAGGACATTGTTGCGGTTTTAAGCCGCACGTGGGAATAAAAAACATATTTCTAGATAAGCATATTAATTTATTTTAATGATTTTACAATTATTTAAATTTCATTATGATAACAGAAAGGTATTACATAAAAAATCAAAGGCGTAACACTTTATTTCGCTATCTACAACATCATCTTCTTTACACACATTCTCAATAATCTGGCGACCCTCATGCAAGTTTTTAGGTTGCCGCATCTTCAGATACTTCATTAAAAAGTTGATTCTATTCTCGAAGGTCACCTTTCTCTTTTTCAAATATTTAATTCTCGAATTGATGCACTCCATAACACGTTCAATATTACTCCATTCCAAACAATTTATAATCAAAGGATCTTCATAGTCAGAGAGAAGTATAAGCATACTTTGCATGGTAGGTTCCGGAGCCGTATGCACATGCAAACGATTGCAGGCGATTGTTAGCGGCATTACGTCTGATGGGTTGTGAAAAAAGTTTCTTATAAGCTCTGCTTTCTCCACAAACATTGTACTCCATTCTTCACAGGTGAGCTCATGTCTCCCATCAAAATTTATGTATGGATGCAATGTTATGTTTAATTCATCATTAAATTGCAGCTTCAGATAAACATAAATATTTTTAATTCGAATCGGGTAAACATACCCCTCAAGGTTATACACGTTCTTGCTCAACTCGAAACGCCAATCGATCGATGGTTTGTATGAAGCAATGCTTAAATTATCCATTTTCTTTATTTATTTATTGCGCCTTATTGAACACGTTTCACTTTAAAGCCGGTTGAAAAACAACTGCAACTGAAGTACTTAGTAGCGACCTATTTCCCTTCAACTCGGGCTACAACAATATATTACCTACCGCCGCCGCCGCCGCCGCAGCAGCCATCGACATCACCTACCGGCCCGACCCCGACCCGCTGGCGGCCCGCCCGGCCCGCCGTCATCGCCCACCAACTGTTAAACTCAACAACAACAATACGCCATCGGCGCGGACGTAGTCGCCGTCAACTCTTATACACACACCACCACCACCACCACCACCAACTATAACACCCAACACCGCCGCCCGAGGCGCCGTCGCCGCCGACTCCCAAGCCACTTCAATACCTAAAATATATTATTTTACGCTTATGGTATTCTTTTTGCTGTTGGTAATTCGTTATCTTACATCCGCTTCCATACTATGCCCATACATTTCATTTACCACAAACATTTTTACAACCGCAAATAAAACTGGTCCAGAACCCCCAAATCTATACTACTACCATGAGCTTTACGGTGAAGGCAAACATAGCGAGGAAGCCTGCACCACTTGCGAATAAATTCAATGGTGTGGACGTGTGAAGATCCCAATCCGCACTGAGGCCGCGTGGGAACTACGGCCCAACCCCTCTCATTCTGAGAACCCAGTGACATGCAACTGCATGTTGGGGTAATAACCTAGTTAGAGTTTGCTTTGAAACTGGACACTTCTACTCCATTACCAAATTGCATATAAATAGCTTGACCCATATATCTTATACATTATCAGAGTTCAATCAGATTACCTACGATCACTAGTCTTAGCAGGTCGGCCACCAAATTGCAAAGACCCCTACCATAAGCTATTGTTGTTTGCATTGGGGGTCACGTGATAAAGGGTGTACTAAGGTCGCAGTCGCTATTTGTCGCACGGTAACGAGCGACAATGCGAGTTTCGGTCGCGCGCCCCCCGCCGCGCGTGCGGCATTTGTTCTGCGCGAGCGCATCCAGACGGCACGGGGCACACTGAGAGGTGAGAAAAGTTCATGTACATATACCTACGCTATAGTAAACAAAAAAAAGCTTTTTTTTAGTGTCAAAAGTGAATGAGATTTTAATTTCGGATTCGATTGTAATAAAATGTAACCAACTGGAAATACTGGATAGATTCAGGCGTTACTTTGCGAATTTCATGTTAAATTAAATTTCTCCTCCGCTAAGTAGTGAGGCCAAGTCATGCATGCAAGTCGACGACCGGATGGCCTAGTGATTAGAGAACCTGACTACGAAGCTTGAGGTCCCGGGTTCGATTCCCGATCGGGGTAGATATTTGCGTGAAAAGTACGAAAGTTTGTGCTCGAGTCTTGGATGTTTAATATGTTTGGGGGTAGTTGCAATAGAGAGATCTCTCTCCAGGCAGATGTTATGCCTGGGGACCGAAGTCCAATGGATGAAAGTTGGAAATTGTATTTATGCAGCTGAGTTAAGAAACTTCGATAGTGCGATGCAGAATTGTAGTAATTAGTTTGTTGTGTGTTTTGACTAGATGTTGCTAGTAGTCGCTACATATGTATTTATCTTTATAAATATGTTTATCCGTTGCCAAGTACCCATAGTACAAGCTTTACTTAGTTTGAGACTAGGTCAATTGGTGTCAATCATCCTATGATTTATTTATTATTATGCGAAATAGTTACGTTTGCGTTGAAAAAATGCTTTTTATGCAATTTTCCTGCCCTCCCTCCGCATAAAAAAACGAAAATAACCAACGCAAACGGAACTAAACCCACAACCAACGACCACCACCACCACCACAAACCCCGGACACGTGTTTTGCTTCTCTCCGAAGCATCATTGCGGTTGTTGATCCTACGACGGTCGATCGATGATCAAAATACACCAAATCGTGACCCGAGAAGCCTTCTCGTAGACAATGCCACGTATCATCGCGTGACAGTGAAAATCATTATGCCAATTACTGTGAGAACGTTCAATAGTGGGTGAGGAATAAAATGGTTTTTCTTAATTTCCGTTTTATTAATTAATAAAATTACTTTCTACCAAGTTTATTGCGGCGCTTTTTTTGGCAACAATGATCTTTGAGAGATCCCTTCGTGGCCTAGAAACAGAAAAAACGTTTCGGTTTCGATTTTGATTATTTCTAATATTTAATCTCCTCCCAGTGTGCCGCCACCATAACTCAAACCACGTCCGATCGTTACGGCTAACTAAGCAACAAACTATCGGTTATTCATAACACTTATTGTGTATTTCTTTTGACAAATGCTCTGGCGCAGGGTCGTTAATAAATGCTCACGCGCACACTCGTTAATAAACGGTCCGGTCGCTGCTGATTATTTCTCATACAGATTTATTGTCTTATTATAACACTATTTGGTTACGCGTATCGGTATCGATTTTGTTTAAGAATCGATGTCGTTGTGATAAATTTTAGTATCGATCGTCTAGGCAGACCCTATCTGTTAAAATGACAGTAGTTTTGTCAACTGTGTTAAAACAACTAATGTTGAGTTGATACGATTTATGTTCCGTAAAATACACTTTTATAAAATACTTAAAATGAATGAACTACAAATTTCACTTTACTACTTTGCTACCACACACACAAGACAGCTACAACGAGAAAAGTTTGTATGGATTGTTGGATGTGTGTACGTTTGTTACACTTCCACGCTAAAACGGTTTGATGGATTCTGATGAAACTTGGCACACATATATAGTTTATAACCTGAATTAACATATTGTATACTTTTTATTCCACAAAATTGCTTAATTCCCACGGGATACCGATACACAAATTCTTCGCAGACGGTTTTGCGGGCAGCAGCTAGCTAGTGTTTGAGTTAAAAAAAAAATTATTAATTAATTAATAAGGTAATGGCCCTGCCCATAATAAACTCGATCGTTTAAGATTAATGTAATTCAATGGGACACTTTTATGCTTTATTACTGTCATTATTAGTATCCCAAATACATTATTATAAAGGAGACGCAGAGCACTGTATGTATGTATGCCAGCTGTCCATAATGCACGTGTTTGACGATTGACTATAAGGCTATAAAAAGCGTAATCACAATTGGCACTGTACAACGTGCAAAACAAAAAATAAATATTCAAAAGACAAAACAAAACAATGGCGCGAATAAAAACACTACGAAAGCATTTTGATTGGTCATGCGTATATTCAAAAGGTTCCATATGGAGTCGACCGATTTTTTCAATTTTCATAGAATCGCGTTGACATTGGTATCACGCTCGACGGTCGAGCGATCTGCGAAGCGATCGGCAGATCGCATTGTGGTGCAGATGAATAGATCGTCCACCTCTATTGTAAGTTAATGTACTTGGACAAGACTTGCTCTGATGACGCGCACACTGTTGGTAAGGATGTCGAGTAAGTGACAGTGGCGAGGAGTGAAGTGAGCATTGTCGTTAGACACCGAAGAGCGAGAGAAATGAGTTTGGTAGGTGCGTCTTTGGATGCAACACGAGCAGTTAATAACCTTTGCCATACCTATTGGTCACTACTGAGTTTCACATAAAAAAGGCAATCCGGTGGAAATTGAGTCGTTATTGCGTCAAGTTGCGTATTGCGTGAATATATGTAGATTGGAAGCCCCTTGCGTTCCATCAGCCCATCTTGTCTCCCTACACCACGTCTTTCGGAGACGTGGTTATACTTACCCTATAATATTTTGCCGTACCCTATACAGGGTTATTTGTAAAGCCGTGATGGGGTTCAAATCCCCGCTCGCACCTCTGAGTTTTTCGGAACTTATGTGCGAAATTACATTTGAAATTTACCATGAGCTTTACGGTGAAGGAAACCATCGTCTGCGAAGAAATTCAATGGTGTATGTGAAATTCCCAATCCGTACTGGGCCCGCGTGGGAACTACTGCCCAAGCCCTCTCATTCTGAGAGGAGGCCTGTGCCATGTAGTGGGGCGTATATAGCTGGGATAATTCAAATTCAAAATTCAAAAATATTTATTTCGGATAAATGACACATTTTGGCACATCATCCATAGGTGTTAGTAAAATATAGTCAATATATAGACTAGTCAATATATAATAATGATGATGATGATGATATTATATTGATGGTTAAAAAATAACATTTTGTTAGTCATTTCTCATAGCCGTGTGCACCAACCCGCTTTACCAGAATGGTGATGCGGCATCAACAGGAAGCCTTAGCTTTTGTTCTCGCTCGAAATGATAAAAACGTCAAGAATCCAGTGTATTGTTTTGCAACCGGTCCTTTTATTTATTTTTATTCATCTTTATTGGTACGTGCGGTGGGTTTGCGGATTTTATGCTATAGTTTCACTGGATTGTTTCAAGTGTTTGTTTTAAAACGTGTTTTTAGGGTTCCGGACCTCAAATGGAATAAACAGGACCCTTATAGGATCATTTTGCTGTCCGTCCGTCCATCTCTCTGTAGACCCTTTATCTCGAGAACGCGTGGAGGTAATGAATGGAAATTAAAACCATAATAAAATACTCAAATTTACAGTCAATTGAAGTTGTGAAAAAATCAAACTTCTAAATTTACGTAAATAAAGATACGGCCGTTTATGCTGCAAAAAAAAAGTATATTTCGACACTCTCAATGAAAGCCAAATTTATATGGTACTTCCGATACTTAGATATTATGTAGAATCATGAAATTTGGCATGAAGGAAGGTCTTACAGCACAAGTAAACGAAAAAAATCAGAAAATCGTAAAATTGTTGTTGCATCACAAAAAAATATGTTTTTGTTGGACTCGCACACCCGTACATACAAGTTTGTTCTGAACCCTCGGTGTGCGTGTCTGACTCGCACTTTACCGGTTTTTTAGCCAACATACTTCGAAGAATATCTAAATTTATTTATTTATACATTGTCAATGTCATGTACATGTATGTGTGTATGTATTGAAGTGGTAATGAACAGTGGTAGGTACTAATGAAAAATCTAGTCTGATACGTAGATAACTTCCGTGTTTCATCCATCACCATCATCATCATCCCAGCCTATTTACGTCCCACTGCAGGCTGCAGGCCTCTCTGAAGGAGAGGTCATGGCCCATAGTTCCCACCCCCGTGTGGATTGGGAATTTCACACACGGATCTCTATTCTCTATGGTTTCGCATAATTTAACAAGTCATAACGTACCATTCTTCATAATCAACGTTAGTCATAAAGTGATTTATTTCTGAAACTGTTTTTTATTCGGAATTGTTATAAAACAAACCTAACCTAACCTACTGTATTCAATAATATGGTAGGTATTTAAAAAATCCTGAAAAAAATACTGTTTCAGAAATAAATCACTGTATGACTAACGTTAATAAAATTATGCATTGAGCTTAGATTATTTATACACTAGATAAAGCTTGGGCGGCATGAAAACGTCCCGAAAAATATAAGCCAACAGTTGGCTTATATGTCATTTGTCTCCCTTCAGTTTGAATGACGTAACGCGATCGTAATATGAAGCTGTCAAATGGATTTTTGGACGTTTTGTATCGCAATGTTTGCCTAGTGACACTCTATCTAGTGTATAAATAATCTAAGGCGTTGGGTTATTAAATTATGCGAAACCAAGGGATCCCTTCATTGAATTTCTGCTGCTGTGCAGTTTTCCCCATGATGTTTTCTTCACCGTAAAGCTCATGGTAAAATTCAAATGTCTTTTCGCACATGAATTCCGACCTTCTGCTTGAGACGCTAGGTCAAACCACTAGTCCACCACGGCGACCCCTTGTTTGATTAGCTGAGTCTCCACTGAGCGAGCCGCCTCGCCAGGCAGCAATTTTCGGTGCGATTTTGAGCTTTGTGTAGAACAAAATCATGCCTCATGCAGGCAAGTGCCTGGCGAGGCGGCTCGCTCACTAGAGAACCGGCTAGTGGACAAAAGACAATTGTAAACTTAACAACTCTTGACATATTAATTAGTAGATATGATTGCACAGGGAAGTATCAAGCTACGTACACATACGAACCTTAATTTTCATACAATTGCATTGATATTCATTTATTCCGACAGCAAGTTGTCATTTATTGTTGCATTTAATTACGGGCATTGTTTGTAAGGACTTAATTTAAAAATGGTTTATTGTCAGTAGCAATTCTGTGAGGTACTCGTCGTATCTCAAAATCTATAAACTTACGTCATTTACATAAATACATTGTAAATGTCCTTTCACTCTGAGAGGAGGCCTGTGCCCTGCAGTGGCTGGGATATAGGCTGGGATGATGATGATGATGATGACATAATAAAAAGCAATAGCTCAAAAACTTAAAACGAATGGTTCTTTGAGTTGTAGACCTCGCGAATTTTTTTTCGCGGGTGAGCAAAGTTATTGTTCCATTTCATTAATATGGACCTCCGCAAAGTAACGAGTGATTCAATAAATTATTTGAAGATAGGTATTTTTTTTCCAAAAACTGAATCGATAAAAAATTATATACCTATTTAGAATCTTATTTTTTTCATATTACGTTTCAACACTAAAATCTGTATATATATAAGGCATTACCATCATCATCATCTCAATCTATATACGTCTCACTGCAGGGCGTAGACTTCCTCTCAAAATGAGAGGGCTTGGGCCGTAGTTCCCACGTGGGTCCAATGTGGATCGGGAACTACACAAACCATTGAATTTCCTCGCAATTATGTGCAGGTTTCCCTACAAAGCTCATGGTTGTTTTTCGCACGTAAATTCCGAAAAACTCAGAGGTGTGTTTCCGGGCTCGAAATCACAATCATCTGCTGGAGACCTACAGTCAAAACCGTTTATAACAACATTCAAGGGACAGCAATATTTGGTCATTAAACATGGTTGGTCATTGTAACCAGTGTTACTTTGGTATATAAGATCGTGTTGGGTTTTTTTCTTGGTCGTTACATCCAATATGTCGTAATTGGTGTCGATATAAACGGTTTGACTGTAGGTCCATATCCTAGGCTACCACGGCTTTTTAAAAGCTGCTAACTGAAATCGTTTAGGTTCATTGCGTTCACAATCCCATTTCGTCCACATTCCTATTTCGTCCACATTCCTATTTCGTCCACATTCCCATTTCGTCCACATTCATATTTCGTCCACATTCCCATTTCGTCCACATTCTCATTTCGTCCACATTCCCATTTCGTTCACATTAACGACCGCTTTAGCCTAGTTGGTAGTGACCCTGCCTACGAAGCAAGAGGTCCTGGGTTCAAATCCCGGTAAGGGCATTTATTTATGTGATGAGCACGAATATTTGTTCCTGAGTTATGGATGTTTTCTATGTATTTAAGTATTTATTTATCTATATAAGTATGTTTATCGTCGTCTAGTACTCATGGTACAAGCTTTGCTTAGTTTGGGACTAGGTCGATTTGTGTAAGATTGTCCCCTTATATTTATTTATTTATTTATTACCACTTAGTCAACATTCCTAGCCGATTTTAATGCGGTTTTCGCTATCACTTAGCTTAATTCACAGGGAAGATTTTATTTATTTTTGTGATTAAGGTATTCATGTTAAGAAAAAACTTGCTAAGCACGGTGCGGGTCTATTACTATTCAGATAAACTACCAATTTCGTTACTATTTTGTTACGAAACGGGAATGTTGACAAAGTGGGAATGTGGACGAAATGGGAATGTGGACGAAGTGGGAATGTGGACGAAATGGGAATGAGGACGAATTGGGTATTGATTGTGAACGAAATGAGATTGCTGACGAAGTGGGAATGTGGACGAAATTAACCTAAACGACTGAAATTTGTACATACAAGTACTAACCTCTAGTAAACATCAGTTTGTAACATCGCCGAAAATTGCACGTTATTGAATTCTCAAAGTTCAAAGACTGTACCGACAATGCAAAATGCACGGTACCTGTGAAGTACGGCCGTCCGGCGCCGGTTGCGGCCGCGGCTGATTGCCGTATTGTAGCGCGAACAATAACTCGATTAGCGCACCGGACGGCCGCCGGACTCGCTTCCGGGACAGATAGAGTGGATGGGACGGGACTAAAACTATGATAAATTCAACGGATTTATATGTATTTTTTTATTACAAGAGCAAACGAGCAAGCGGCTCACCTGATGGAAATGATCATCAACGCCCATGAACATCAAAGACTCAAGTATGTTTGTGTATGAAAACTCGTTATTGCATTCAAATGCGAACATGTCAAATTACATAAAGTTTGAAAAGAATAATGGTCAATATTCATAATGTGCATTTGGTAGAATTATGAATTATGACAGTATTGTTGTAAAATAAACGTTACCCAACTTAAATCAATCTGTAGGTTACAAGATCTTAAAAGTTCGTCTTATTAGTAGATTCATCTCATCATAAATCTTTATCATCATTTCAGCTGAAAGACGTCCACTGCTGAACATAGGCGTCCCCCAAGGCTCGCCAAACAGCTCGGTTCCGCGCCATCCGGATCCAACGCGATCCCGCAACCTTAACCAGGTCGTCGCTCATAAATATATTATATTAACCTATTGACCATTATTTAGTTCATAGATTATTATTTTTAAAGTTGATGTATTTTGACATGATCGGGGTTATTTCTGTTTAAAGACGTACACGCTTTTTAATACTAAAAGTACTGCACAATTAAAAAGCTGATTAAGCTGCATAAATACCAATTCCGGTTAGAAATATTATTGAAACAAACAAACATAGATCCTACTAACTGCGCTTTAAGTTTTATCACCACAAGCTAAGAAGTAAATTGAAACCAAAGATCATCAAGGCAATTAAAAACATATGTCCCAACCAAATCAGGGAAGTCTTTCTAATTGGCTTACTTCACATTCCTTTAAAATGTTTAAACCTGTCTCATCTGCCCTATGCTGCCTACTGACCCCCAATTAATCGAGAACGGTGCTACAAAGGCAACTATAATGGTCAGTTAACTTAGTTTTGTAAGATAGTTCACTTAGAGCCAACTTAACTTTATCAAGTTGCAGTTAAGTTCGCCCGCTTAATTGAATATTCTCACGGTCCATGTCACAATTAAGACCTCGTGAACTGGAGGGTATCGATCGGGACTTTCGTGGTGCTGTACGTAGTAGGGTTTTGGTTTACTGGACCTTGATTAGTGGGTCGTTGAACTTTACGAAAATTTGCCTTGAGATGTTGAATATTATGTCGGTTAACGTCGCAGCGACAACTTTGCGACGACCCAACACGACGCAAAGCACCAGTGCAGTGGAGCCTCACTCTAAAATTGTTTTGACGAAATTGGTAGTACGTACTTTTTATGAGCTGTCAAAATACATTTCTCCCATAGAGTTTGAATGGCAATACCAACTTATGACGTCACTTGTTCGCCAACTCAATCAGCTAACTAGTTATTTACTTGTTAATGTAACAAAAATCCAATTTTGCTGTTAATCGAAAATTAATCTGGTTTTTGGGCTAAAATAAAACGTTTTTTACTGGAGTCGTGTCGTTGAATTATTTTTTAATGGCGTCAAAATCACTATTGAAGAGTGCAGTGTAGAATTTATGAAAATGATTTTTCACAAAAAATATATTTTTTTTTTAATTTATTTCTCTAATAATCAGAATACATTTTTAAAATAATTATCTGCCAAACTGCATGACAGTTTGTTGGCAGAAAAATTTCACTCTCTGAAACTCTGATCTTAATCTACTTAAATCCTTTACAAAAAAGAAAGAAAGATAAAAAGAGAAAACTACATACTAAGCTATAATACCTACACTTGCATACAAGAAGGCATTCAAATTTGCCGAATCATATACTTTAACTCACTTTATATAGTATACTCAATTTATTTTATCCTACTCGCTAACATCAGAATATCCCTACTACTTATTTCTACTGAACAATGTACTTTTAATTTTATTTTTATAGGTGACTTTGGAGATTTTACAATACATTAGATTTTCCATCTCATTTAGTATTTTAGGTATCATATATTTTCTTGTACGCTTACCATAATAATTACATACTTTAGGTACACACAGTTTTCGCTTATTAATTTCCCCCGTTACACTTCTAGTTGGATATACGTGACTGATAGGTACTTTAAATCGCCTCGAATTGTACTGTTCTAATGCCAATAAAATATGTCCCAAATAAAACTAAATCTAAGTGACTTTATACTACATTTTTGGCTTAAAAGATCTGAGGAGTCTATTCTTTAAATTTGTTGGTGTACTGTCGGACATGGTACATAAACAGAGCAAGTAAAAAAATCAACTTTTACCTAATAAAATATTGTATAACTACTCACTCGTATAAAGACACTTCATTATATGTTTTAAATGCCACCAATACTATTTTTCGACATGTTATACTAAAACTTTGCTTCCGATAACATCAAAAACCACTGAACAGAGTTACGTATATTTATAATAATTAATTAAAACTTTACAACATCTTGGTGACATCGTAAAAGTATACTTGAATCTTTAGACTCAATCATAAACACGATACCAATATAATTTTACACCTATAGTGCGTCTTAGGGTTTTAAAATTAAGGATTGTTTTGGTATGTATTAGCATATTATGTTAATTTGTGTCTGAAATACTTATATGTATTTACATAGGGTGAATCAAAATATTTCAAGATAATTAAGAATGCCCCGAAGTCGTATTGTATGATTTTTAGTAATATTTATCAATATGCATTACAGTTTGTCTTGAATTTTCAAGAATGCCAATATTTTTGGCCCGGGGCCGGTACAACTTACGGAGCCGGGCTCGCGCACCGAGGGTTTCATACAGCAGTGGCAAAAGATTATATTCAGGACAAAATCTTTAGTTTATTTTTTTCCCCAAGATCGACCCACGCTTGAACGATTTTTATTATTAGTGATATCCAGTATCTCTAATATCGTTCGGAGTTTGAGGTACGGTCAAGTGCAAAAATAAGTAGGTATCGAATTAATCCTCCCATCGTTACATACCTATACCTTAATTCGACGACATAAGAGCTATGCTGCCGTGCTCAAGCTAAAAGGCGGCTAAGTGACATTTGGTCAATTTCGACTTTTCAATACCATTCTGCTTAGAAAAAAAATCTCTATCGATCTGTCTAGGAACGGTTTTTCTATCTTATACCGTTTCGAAAATAATTTTTCAAAAAAAGCGGTTAAATACATAAAAAATGGACTTTCCTATGCTTAAAGGCGACTAAACCACATTACTTAACTAAAAAGCTACTAAAGTACTTTAACGTTTGGATTGTTTTTCCTTTTTTATTATAAATGCCAAGCTTAAAAGCGGTTATTATTTTTGGGTACACTAAAAAGCGGCTAAACGTCTTTAACCGCTATTTAACTAGGTTTCATTGAATAAAATACTTCGCTGATACCTGACTACAAGGCGATTATACGACAATGCATCACTAAAAAGCAGTTAAAATCACATTGCCGCCTTTTAGTCCTGTATTCATGCCACAATTCCAGTAAAAAACCTACGGTTGTAAGCGGCATTGGTCCGTGCGCAAAGTAAACGACATATTTTATTTAATTGTTTGCATAACTAAAAGGGGGCTATTCTACAATACATGACTAAAACGCAGCTAACTACGCCTGCCTCTTTCTTCTGTGCCCTCGCTAAACCAGAAACTTACCATAATAAAGTAGCAGATGTGTCAATGTGCAGCATGCTCTTAGTGTAGGAAGACGTTTCGCGGGCGGTCGGCGACGCATTCCCACCAAATAACATTATGGCCGATAAACATATTATGAGGCCTGTAAGTTACATATTTTCTTTTTGTGTAATCGCAGAATTAGAATTAGTTTTACAAGATTTGTAATGTACTCGGTTGACAGTAGAGTATGTACATATATTACAATTAGCCACTCACGTGCCTTTTTTCCAATTACTATCATTTATTGACATGTGATTTCAAACAAGGTCATTACTGACTTAAGGAATAAATAATTATGATTGAAATAAATAAATAAATTGGCAACCGTGGTTGCACAAAGCATGTGATTGGCTATGTAGGTATGTATCTTGTACGTTAAATTTGAACCACTTCCTGGTTACCGATTGAGCTGGCATTTTGCAACTTCGATCAACAATACGCATACTTAATATTCCGTATACCGTCTTCTAATTCCATCTTCACCCGGATCTTAGTTGTTTTTAAGCTGCCCCAGGGCAATCCTAATCTCACTCATTTCGACGTCCGGGATAATTATCTTCAGTGTAGTGGCGTGTTAGTGAGGCTCTGATGTGATTTGGATCGGGAAGAGGCTGTGCAGCATGGGAAGCATACAGCTGTTCATAAAAGCTCTCAATCTCGGCGAGGATTTCCGGCTTAGAGGAGACGGTTTGGATGGTTTACAGTTTTTAGTTTCATTAGGTTGCTCTTTCCAAGTTGCTGCATAAAGACTTTCGATCCCCGGTTGCGCTCTATTGCCTCCATAATAGAGCGAGTATTGGAGCTACGGAGATCTCGCCTTATCAGCTTTCTAACATGCTTGGAGAGCTCTTTCTCACCTAACGAAACAGTCTGCGCCGCCATTTCTCGTCGCCGCCTCATGAGTTCCAGAGTCTCGCGAGAGAGTTTAGACTGCTGTACACTTCGCTGCTTTGGGAAACACGTTGTTCCCACATCCCAAATCGTCCTCACCAACTGGTCCGCCTCCTTATCAACATCGTCGGTGGTTTCCAACAAATCAACAAGAGTTGTGTTGGACGCAAAACAGATCTCACCATGCGGACTCACTCCAGCTTATGACGTATATTAAGAGTGCCTCGAACAAGTCGGTGATCACTGCCTGAGTAAAACCTGTTGATCACTGAGATATCCCTGAATATATGCTTTGTATCCGTCATGATAAAATCGATCTCATTTCGCGTCTTATCGTCGGGGCTTCTCCAAGTCCACTTCCTGTGAGGCCCCTTCTTAAAGAAAGAATTCATTAGAAAAAGCTTTTGGCTTTCCAGGAAGCTGACCAACATGTGCCCTTGTGGTTTCTAACTCCAAATCCGTGCGGTCCGATAATCGAATCGTCGCATGCCTGTACTCCCACCTTTGCGTAGAGGTCTCCCATAACAACGGTGTAATGTGTTCTAGTGGTGCTATGCATGGCTTTACTTATGTCCTCATACATAGCTTCCACTTCGTCGTCGGAGTATGCCGAGGTCGGCGCGTACACTTGTATAACTTTCAAGGAGTACGTATCAGTCACCTAAGTACAAGGTATGCTACCCTTGCCGACACGCTACCGATCTCCACAACGTTGTTACAGAGAGCTTTATTGATAAGGAAGCCGACTCCACCTTGGGACTGCTGTTTGCACTCCCCAAAGTAGAATAGGTTACCGGAGCTTAAGGTTATCGTATCCTCTCCGTCTCTACAGACCTCCGACAAACCCAAGATATGCCAGTTGATGTGACCTAATTCCACTTCGAGTTCTGCGATCCTATCTACATTCCTCACAGTACGTCCGTTATAGGTAGTCAGGTAAAGTCGTTTGTTTTGGTAGCCGTCCGTAGCTCGGTGATTCTTAGCACCCCCCGCCCTACCGTTACCATGGCCGCTACCGTAACCAGGAATAGTAGGGCTGCCTAGAACTGGGGGCCGGGGTAATGGTTGTGCTACCAAAAAAGGTTTTGCCCATAATCACCACGCTGGGCAGGCGGGTTGGTGATCGCAGAACTAGGCCACTTGCACCAGCAACGCTGCTGCCCGTTCCTGGCCTACTAAAATTTGCATACTTGCTTTTGGATGGTTATTCCGCCATCTGTCGGTCGCCAGAGCCTCGTCAGTTGCTAGCAGGGTGCACCACGAGCAGGTGAGGTTGAAATTTGGAGATTGAGATTCTGGGTTCTCCCTTACACTCCTATGACCTTTTTTTTCAATACCATAATATCTAAATTACTGTGACTAAGTTGTTTTTTTTTGAGATTGTAACTATCCTTTTGATTTTTGCGCAGAGTGCCATTTTTGTTCTATTTTAATATCACAATGAAGTATTTATTAACTATGGTTGCAATGACGAGCTATTTGAATGTCGATTTTACATCGAAATAAACGAATGATTCACAGTAAAATGTTTATTTGAATTTGTAGTTACGGCCAATTTTGCAGGATTCTTAAAAAAATATTGGGACAAGTACAAGACTAAAAAGCAGTGACGCCAAAAGGTTTGTAAGATAACCGCTTTTAAGCTATGTTCCAGTATATCGGAAAGTAAACAAGAAACAGTGAATTAGTTTATAAGGCGGCAATGTGCCCTTTGCCGCTTTATAGTTATGGACTGGGTTAACAATAATACTCACTAACCTAGATTAAAATGCCACTAAAACAGATAACTGCTTTCTAGTTACGTAATTGTAGTTAACTATCTATTTCAAAACAATTCCTATATCATTAACAAAAAATACATGTCTATAAAGCAGTTAAGATCCGATAACCGCCTTTTTGTAGTGCAATGTAAAAAGGATTTTATTTTATTTTCATAACTATAAAGGAAAAAATGACTTTTAGTGGCACAAAAACTATAATATAACAAGAGTGACTAAAATCAAATCATAAATTAAAAAAAGATCTACCGTTTGGTATATGACATCGTAACTAAAGATTTAAAGATATTGACCAGCATCGATTAGAAATTTTTGTGACGTTTTTCGCCGTTTACTCAAAAGTTGGTTTTGTCACTTAGCCGCCTTTTAGCTTGAGCACGGCAGTATGGGACATATTTATGAGCAAGTTGTGTGCACCCATATTTTTACACTTGACTGTACCTATGTATGTTTTAACGTTGTAAAGATATACAATGAAAACAAAATGTTACGTTTCTTGTAATTTATAATTTTATTTTATTTTTATAAATTATTGTTAGGTATACCTAGCAGCAATTTGATAAATTTGAAATTTACCATGAGATTTACGGCAAAAGAAAACGTAGTGAGGAAACTTGCAGACACCTGCGAAGAAATTCTATATTGTGCGAGAATTCAGTATGATTTCAGTTCGACTGCTATTATCTAAGGGTTTTCGTGAGCGATGCCGCGGGTAAAGAGTAAGTTTAGACAAAAAAAATGTATTTTTCAATACAAATACAGCTCCAAATAATACTTTAATAATTAATTAATTTAAAATCAAAATCAAAAAATATTTCTGCAGCATTAACGGCTCTTTTACATGTCTTTTTTTTAGTTTACCTGCGCTTTTGTAACTATGTATGATTGCTAAGAAGAATGCATTATATAAGAAACTTGGCACTAAAGTAATTTTATTCTAAAACAAAACAGATTACCTACAATTTATCTTACGAGTACCTACTCAAGCACAAGAAAACTCACTAAATAGTTAAAGTAGTTAAAATGTTTGATTAATTGCAAATATTAAAAACTTGCCCGATATCCACGCGCGACACCGATATCAGATCAGATAATGTGAAAACGCTCTTACACTTATTAGCATCAACCTTACCCAGCCTCCGCAATAGTGGGCTAGTTGTTGCACACGTTCTGTAAAGTCAGTAAACCATTGTAAATAGTCATTATTTGATTAAACATCCCTGCTAAGGGCGTCGGTTGACAATCGCAGCGGCGAGCGCAAAGGGCTGACGAACAGGTGTTGTCGCGCGGCCCTTTCTGCCGTCCGGGCCGGCGATGCCGCCCTGGCCTCTGCCCGAGGGACAAAAGAAAAGCGATTTACAATAGTTTTACTTGCTGTTCGGTACGATTATCAACGTGGGACGCCGCTATCGGATCGGGTAATATGAAAACGCTCTTACTCTTATTACTCTTATTAGTGTGCCATGCCTACCTAGCCTCCGCAGCTAGCCGACGTGGGATGTCAATATCGAATCGGATAATGTGAAAACGCTCTTACTCTTATTATTCTTATTAGTATGCCATGCCTTACCCTCCGCAGCTAGCCGACGTGGGATGTCAATATCGAAAGCGATTTATTATATTTGAAGGATAAGCCGTGGTGGCCTAGCGGTTTGACCTACCTATGGCTTCTCAAGCAGAGGGTCGTGGGTTCAAATCCCGGCTCGCACTGAATTTTTCGGAATTTATGTGCGAAATTACATTTGTGATTAACCATGAGCTTTACGGTGAAGGACAACATCGTGAGGAAATTCGCATAACATCTGCGAAAAAATTCAATGATGTGTGTGAAGTTCCCAATCAGCACTGAGCCCGCGTGGGAACTACAGCCCAAGCTCTCTCATTCTGAGAGAAGGCCTGTGCCAAGCAGTGGGACGTTACAGAGATGATATTAAATTATTATAAGTCACTATGAGAATTCAAAATACATCGTTGATTTGAGAAGTACCTGCCTACCGTGTTACACTTTACACCAGGCTTCTTTAAAATTGACTAAATCTAAACCTAGACTCAAAGTAAGCAAAGTTTGTTCTATGGGTACCTACTAGACAACTGATAAACATGGTTACATAGATAAATACATACTTAAAAACATATTACCAATATTCGAGCACAAACATCCGTATTTTTAAGTATCACATGTCACTATCACATCAATGAAACTGATCCGCTGTAAGCTCGCCCCTTGCGCCTGCGCCGATATCGATGCGGCTTTTCTGTTTAATGCTTGCACGTGGCAATAGTGCCAATTTGTTGCATATTATCTGCTTGAATGACAGAATAACTGACAGACTGCCTTGTAAGTGCCTAAAGCGAGGAGCCTGGGAAAAAAGCTTGACTATTCCAAATTAAATATCATTCCCATTGCATTCACGTAATAGATTAGAAGCCGCGGATGATGCAAATTAGCCGCGGAGTTTTTATGTTGACATACGTTCGATATGTGTTTGACAAATGTCGACAGAAGAAGAAGCGAACCAACCTAGTTTTTTTTTACAATATATGGTTGCGTTTATGGGCCCATTATGGTCGGCTCTTGAAGTTGTTGATGCATAAAATATGTATACCTAGGAAAAACTGTCCGACTAGGTAGGTCCAACTTCGAGAAGGAGGTCAATCGGCAAATCCAACTCGGATGGGCAGCGTTCGGGAAACTCTGCAATATCTTTTCCTCCAAAATACCTCAGTGCCTCAAAACAAAATTCTTTAATTAGTGTGTGTTGCCAGTAATGACATTATGGGTCCGAGACGTGGTACTTCACTAAGGGCCTGATGAATTCAACGAGCTATGGAGAGGGCTATGCTCGGAGTTTCTCTACGGGATTGAATCAGGAACGAGGAGATCCGTAGAAGAACGGGGGTCACCGACATAGCCAAACGGATTAGCTCGTTGAAATGGCAATGGGCAGGCCATATAGCACGCAGAACAAATGGCCGTTGGGGCCCAAAAATTCTCGAATGGAGACCACGGACTGGCAAGCGCAGTGTGGGACGTCCACCAACGAGATGGACGGACGATTTGGTGAAGGCCGCAGGTTCAGGGTGGATGCAAGTCGCTTCCAACCGTAATGATTGGGCGTCAATGAGGGAGGCCTATGTCCAGCAGTGGACATCCTACTGCTGAAATGAAGATGATGATGAGGGTTGCGTTTGACTACAATCACGCCTGATGGGAAGCGAAGATGAGGCCTATGATAGAGCACGCTTGCCTAGTAAATGCTCTTCACCCAAGTCTTAAAAACGGCCAGATTGTAGTTTTCAGGGAACACAGACATAGCAAAAACTAAAAGCAGCTTTATAATTATCCTCAATCTGAGGATAATAAAAGCTTCCAACTCGAACTCGAAAACGTACTCCGGTGTCGTCTTATCTTAATTAAAGATTTAAAATAAAGCGTCGCTCGTCATAATCTGTTAATAAACGTGACAAAAGGTGTAATAATATTTCTAAATTATACTCTTACGCTCTAAAGGGTATATCTTACGGTAAAATGATGGGAGCTTTTGCCATATCCAAGAACGTATACAGATATATATAGTTTTATTAATAAACTAACTACTTTTTTTACTAAGCCATAATAACCAAGCCTCAACCTGCAGTCAAACATCCGAGCAAAGTTTCATACTATCTTTAGACTTAGCAGTTAAGATTTAATTAAAGATTAAAAATATACTTAAGTGTCGCTCGTTGTAAACCGTACTAATATTATAAATGCGAAAGTGTGTTTGTCTATCTGTTACCTCTTCACGCTTAAACCGCTGAACCGGTTTAGATGGAATTTTGTAAAGGGATAGTTTGAGCTCCTGGGATATATAGGATAGTTTTTATCCCGCAAAATTGCATGATTACGGCGGTATAGCGCTGAACGAGTTCTTGACAGATGGAGTCACGGGGACCATAATACTGTGGCTCTAGTAAGGGGTACTGGTAAGGCGACCGGCGACGCGACTGCGGCCGCTGCGCCTGCTCACATAACTCGAACTATGTTTGATTTAGTCGCCGTCGCGTCGCGTCGCCGGTCGCCTTACCAGTGCGGCCCCGGCCTAAGTCTGCAGAAATTAAACAGCTATTTTCTATTTTATGAGTAAAGGGGGCTAAGTCGAAATCAGCTGTTCAACTTCTGAAGACTTAACCCCTTTTTCACTAGAGCCACAGTAATATGTCTTAATTAATACCTACTATTATGCTTAATGGGTATATCTTAGGGTAAAATGATAGGAGCTTTTTTCAGAGGCTTTGCTTGCGTAAACTATTAAATCTGGTAGTTTATCTAATAACATTCCGGGATTTTACTAAATTCCCAAGGGAATTCCTGAAAACCACATCGTGGATTCTAGCTGTGGATTATGTACAATCTGTGCCCGCGACTTCGTCCGCGTGGAAGTATACCTAATAATTCTTAGCACGTCAGTATTTTGGTGATTACAGCGATAGATTAAGCATGTTGAAAAATTGTGAGCGGGTAATTATTGTTATGTTGTGAGTGGGAGAAAAAAATGCGCTTACCAATATAATGCGTTTGGCTAAATTGGCAAACGGGGATAAGTGCGAATGAAAAATATGTCAAGAATAAATAATATATCAGGTGCAAATTAGGAACTGTGAAAAACGCGACAAGAAAAATAACTTGTAAAAAAAACAATTTTGGACAAATGATCTAACCGCATCATCATAATATCCAGCCGCAAACCAGAACCATACATTTCCATACAGTCAACAAACAAAAAGCCATTCCTTGTAACTCTACACCCCAAAAAATCAAGTCCCAATTGTCATCAACAAAAATAAGGTAGAATATGAAATCAAGCCCCTAATGAGACAAAGGGTTAATGAGTGTAACAATGGATAGGCCATAAAATATTGGATTTATTAAGCTGGGACAGCCGAGATCTGATAACTAAGGACTGATTAAGGGTAGGCTGTGTTTGTATTGTTGTTGGTTTCTATTGTATTTTTTAATAGTTATGTGTTAATTTTTTTAACAGAGTTAAAGGTTCAATTTTATATTAATTTGACATTATTATTTTAGTCCAACTCAGCGTTTTATATTACAAGCTTTTTACTAACTTGCGATGTAGGTACGTATCTATGTATGTACGGGTCAAATCTTGCAAGTTAAATTTGTCCCACTTCCCGGTCCCCGATTGAGCTGAAATTGTGCACGCCTAAGTATCTAAATCAGATGACAATGCAATATTAATATGATATGGAGCTGTCTTTATGATGGAGTTGGAAGCTAGCCACAGGAGCTCTGTAATAAAACTACACGACTGCATCGAGTTTGGGCTCGTTTGATTGGTCTTGACACAGTTTTTCACAGTTTTTTTCAGTTTTGGTAACACAGGGGCTAAAAGTACAGTTAGCAAAAACCTTGTATTAAAAACGGATTTTTTAACAAAAACTTATTTCTTAAAAGAATAACTCTAAACGTCTTTGCTCAGTTCAGTAATATAGTGGAGGGACAACAGCGCCATCATGTCCCTACTTACATTTCATTCAAATTGTCTATCAAACTGAAATCTATAACATGTAAAAAGAAAAGTGTGACCGAGAGGCTCACTCACTCACTAACTATCTCATCAACACCCAGCCCAAACCCTTAGCAGTAGAAAGCTGAAATTTTGCAAACAGATTGCCTTTGTGATGTTTTAAGCAAGGAATAAGGACAGATTTGTTAAAACTCCTACGGTATAGGGAATTTAAATTAGATCTGTAAAATTAACCAGGATAAATTGTGACAAATTTTTTGATGTTTACTATGTGGTGTTCATTAAAAACCTTTTAAGAAATACTTAAACAGCTGAAAAAAACTGAAAAGCAAAAAATAATAAACCTTTTTTATTTAACCTTAATAACTAAGTCTTAAACTAATGTAAGTAACCTATGTAATTTTGAGCCGGTGCCAAACAATCACGTGTCAAGTGTGTGCCCGTTCGGGTTGTTGTCTCGCTGACTTTAATGCTCGCTCGTGAACGCTCGGTATTTTCCGTCGAAGGATTGATTAATGTAAAGAAGCTTCGCTACCTATCCAAAGCAGCCAAAAGCGACGGGGCGGAGACGCGGCCTACGAACGAACGTCGCGGACTGCAACGCGCCCCCGTCCCACGTCTCTTCTGTGTGGCTTGCGCCTTAGATCCGTCTTTTTGCTATATGACGGCAGAAATTGTTTTCTCAATAGAACACCACATAAAAAGCATACAGGACACAAGGAACATTTAGAAAACTTCTCCAGATAAAGAGATTAAATCTGGATGCCTCGTATTTCCCTTAACAAGACGCGCCTTAGCCACAATGATCAAATTTCGTTTTTATTGTTAATCCCAGTAAATGAGCGGCGGCCGACGAACAAAAAGACAACCGAGGACAACTCCGGACGGTTTTATTATGACACCGGCTTTGTTGATATCGATAAGTGCTAATTGAAAACGATTTGAAGAAACTAAGTTTAATAAACAAAGCTCTTGTGAAAGAAACTTTAGGTACGTTTGTTTCTATAAAAGTTAGTTTAATCTAATATATAAAAATCTCGTGTCACGGTGTTTGTTATCGAACTCCTCCGAAACGGCTTGACCGATTTTTATAAAACTTTTTGCTCTGTATTCGGTAGGTCTGAGAATAGGTCGTAGGCTGATTTAAAATACCCCCTATTCTTCGCAGACAGAGTCGCGGGCAACAGCTATCTTCTAATATATAAAAATCTCGTGTCACGGTGTTTGTTATCGAACTCCTCCGAGACGGCTTGACCGATTTTTATGAAACTTTTTTCTCTATATTCGGCAGGTCTGAGAATAGGTCGTAGTCGTAGGCTATTTTTTATGTTCGCAGACGGAGTCGCGGGCAACAGCTAGTAATAACATAAAAACGACTTTAAATGATAGTCTTCCTTAAGGATGTTTTTTTTTTTAATATGAGTGGAAGGCAAACGAGCAAGCGGGTCGTCTAATGGAAAATGATCACCACCGCCCACAACCGCCAACCACTCAAAAAGAGTCACTGATCTGTTCCCTGTCTTTGAAATATGGGAGGGAATAGTGGAATGGGGGGAGAGGTATTGGGCCTCCGGCGCTCTCACTGACCGTACGAAACGCAGCAGGAGTACTGCAGCTTCACGCCGGTGTTCTGTGAGAGGGTGGTAGTGCCTCGGACGAGCCAGCCCATTCGTTATGCAGCGCTTAGCTACAACATGGCTCTACCGCTAAAAAATATATAATATTTTTTATTTTCCAATCTAAATGGGACCAAACGGGAGACTATCCTCTCAAACAACAAGAGCATTTTCCAAATCAGCTCGTAACCTCGTAAGACTCACATTAAATTTAGACTGCCGGAATATGAAACCTAATACAATGAAGAAAGGTTGACATTTGATTCAACGCATGTCCTAAATTTAGTACACTAGGCCTTAGGAAAACAAATTTAATGACGGAATTCTGAGATACGTAACAAATATAAAAATACAACTGAGTTGAGAAACTTTAAAAGCTAAAAATGAGAAGTCTCGCTGCTCTACTAAGCCATTTTAAGAATTATCCTGGCCTAGTAAAACCTTGCATGCAATGGACTCGGATAGCGTAAGAGTCCTGTGGCGATGGAACAAAGTATTGCGGTTCTACTTGGACAATGGAGGGCTCAAAGAGAAGACTTGATTTGATTGGAGAAGTGGCGTAAAGCGTTAGGTCAGAGACTTCGAAAACCAGCGGAGAGCTTACCTAACTAGATGCCAAAGAAACTGATGCTTGAGTTTGAGAATTCTCGCAATGTGCGCCCGTATCCGTTTTTCCTTTGCTATGAGCCAACGTCTTTCAATTAAGTCTTATTTCAAACATTTTAAACAAACTTTGCATATATTTAAACTATATAAATCGACACTTCCATCACGACGGACGGCAATGAAACCGCCGCGGTTGACGGAACAATGTGATGTTGTATTTCACATTAACATTATGTTCACAAGCTGCCTGTTGTCTGCTATTGTCCCCGATGTCCACTTGTGTTTGTGGGCGAGGTTTGTATGGGGCGCAATTGTTTTAGGTATTTACATTTATTGATTTATGAAATTAAATGTAGGATGTAGAATGTTAACTTAGTTAGTAATCCTTCGATCTACGGAATCTATTTTGGAAATTCTTTCGCAGAAACTGCGTGACCAGATAGTTCTCAAATGGCGTCCACGAATTGGAAGACGCAGTGTAGGTAAGCCTCCAATGAAAAGGGCGACAACCTGGTTTGAACGTTGAATGCAGGACCGGTCTGTTTGGTGAAAATTGGGGGAGGCTATGTTCAGCAGTGGACGTCTTTTGGTTGAAATGATAATGATGATGAATATCGGTTACTTTTATCCCAAGTAAGAGCAAGGTTCCACAAGACTATACCCCGTTATCTAACGCTCAGTTTGGGGGCAAGCTAAAATAGTGATGTAGCTTCACATAATTATTTGATTCACATTTACTTATACATAGTTATTTGTCCAAATTAAATTATTCTTTTGTCAAAGTTCTTGAGATAACTCATTCATTGCATCTATTTGATCGGATAGGAGGGCGGCAATTATTGAATTAACAAACGTATTAAATAAAAATCCAGGCATTAAATCTGTAAAAAATATTAATCAGTTGTTAGAAAATAAGAAAGTTCAAATTGATAAAAGTATTGTAAACAAATGCTGCATAGAACATTACAAAAAACTACAGTTTTTGCCAATTACATCTGTAGAGGTCGAAAAACCATTTTCATTTTTAAAATGGGTTTTTACAAGCAGACGGCGAAGTTTGACTTCATATAATTTGGAAAAAATATTGTTAATTTATTATGAAACATACAAAAATAATTTTTTTTTTCTTTCTTTTCATAATAATTTACAAAATCACTATAGAAGAGCTCTGGGAAGTATGGATCTTTTTGATAATTATGTTAGTGAGTGAGTAAATGAACTTAATTTTTTATCGATTCAGATTATCGAAACTGCCCCATCACTTGCCCCCAAACTGAGCATTAAATAGACAACGGGGTCTACAAGACGCACACGGAGTAGCGGACTAGTGGGCTATTCCGAGTTGTACGCACCACTTTGTTCGTGCTGCGTACCATTTTTTTTATATGAGAGGGAGGCAAACGAGCAAGCGGGTCATCTGATGGAAAATTATCACCTCCGCCCATAAATATCAACAACTCAAAGAGAGTCTCTGTTGCCGGCCTTTAAAAAGGAGAGGGAATAGGGGAGAGGTAGGGGGAGAGGTATTGGGCCCCCGGCTCTCTCACTGACCGTACGAAACGCAGCAGTACTGCTGCTTCACGCCGGTGTTCTGTGAGATGGTGTACTGCCCCGGACGAGCCGGCCCATTCGTGATGCAGCGGCTAGCTACAACATGGCTCTACCACTACTACTGGTACTAAATAAAAAAATAAAATAAATATTAGGGGACAATCTTACACAAATCGACCTAGTCCCAAACTAAGCAAAGCTTGTACTATGGGTACTAGACGACGATAAACATACTTATATAGATAAATAAATACTTAAATACATAGAAAACATCCATAACTCAGGAACAAATATTCGTGCTCATCACACAAATATATGCCCTTACCGGGATTTGAACCCAGGACCTCTTGCTTCGTAGGCAGGGTCACTACCAACTAGGCTAAAGCGGTCGTTACTTTTTTACAATTTTTCATATCGTGGACAAGTGAGACAAAATAGCGCACCCAGAACAGTAAATGTGGTCAGGCGAACTTCCCCAACTAGTGAATTAAAGTATCGCCTTGCAAAACAATGTATGTTAAACCTTTATTATAAAATTTTTTAAAAAAAACATTGTTGACAGCCGTCGAGATACATGTACAAAAGAGAACTTATCCCTTTAAGGGATCTCTAGCAGTCAAACTTTGATTGGATGAGAGACTCAATTGAAAGGATGCAATGAATGTTTGTTAGTCTTGGACGGTAAAACGGTTTGACGTATTCTGACGAAATTTGGTACACAGAGAGTTTATAACCTGTATTAAAATATAGGTTACTGTTATCCTGAAAAAACGCATAGATGTATTCTTTCCAAATATAGGCGTGGACAACAGCTAGTAATACATAACCTAAATAAGCGGCGTTTATCTCCGGTAGGCTTATTGTCTAACGCTTCTGACGCTTGCCTTCGCAATCACTATTTCTTTCTGTCAAACGGTATAAAAGGATGACAGAAAGAGACGGTAAAAGCGAAGGCAAGCGTCAGAAGCGTTATACAATACGGCCTCGGATCTGCTAATAAACTCGACGCTCAAACATCCTCATGTAAACCCGCCGCATCCTCATTGTAGCGGCACCATTGAAACGACTACCTATTGTTGTTCCGTTTATAAGACAATACCCTGAGGTTTTCACATGCCCTTTTATTTGCTCGCCTGCCCTTTGAGGACGCCGCAGCGGCTCGGCTTGACGATTCATTAAAATGACTTTTTGTGATGCATTGACTCTGTGCAGTGTGAATTGAGTTCATTCATTTATTTTTCATTGAATTTTATGTCGTTGATGAGGCAATGCGTTGTGATTGTAACTGCTATGGTGGAAGGTATGGAAGATGCTCGTTGGCTTAGGAATAATAAAAACCGAATAATGAAGATAAACGAAAGGTAGCTTTTCATGCAAACGTAACTTTTTTTAAAGTACGTGTTACAAATATTTACATGGTCTAGAGAGTCATCTTATTTTATTATTTAATTACCAAAGGACTCAAAGCAACCACAACAACAAAGCTAAGCAGACACATTAGTATGCTTACTTGCAAAGATAAAACAGTTAGACATATGCTTTGACGTTCAAAATGTGTTCACAGAGTATCCAAAACCGATATTTTTCTGACCCCTATCTACCATTTCTGACAGTTGATTTATCCATAGTATTACTTTAAATCGTACGTGCTACTCTATTGACAGATGACTACAATCAGTAGATACGTGACGCCATACAAGCACTTATCACAGGAGATGAGATGGCTCTGGTAAAAATCTTCTAATATATAAAAATCTTGTTTCACGGTATTTGTTATCGAACTCCTCCGAATCGACTTGACCGATTTTTATGAAACTTTTTTCTCTATATTCGGTAGGTCTGAGATTTGTACCCCTATTCTTCGCAGACGAAGTTGCGGGCAACAGCTAGTAAGTAAATAAAAATCATGGAACATTTGACACTAAAGTGATCTTACCTTCCTACCTTAACCTTACCTTACCTTATTATTCGATTTCATAATAGAAATGATGAAGTCCGCGCAAGAACTAAAGTCACCGACATAGCTCGAACAATCGCCAGACTCAAGTGGCAGGCAGTGGGGACATCGCTCGTAGAGCTGATGGCCGATGGGGCCAAAAGGTTTTCGAATGGCGTCCACGGACCGAAAGACTAAGTGTCAGCAACAAGTTAAGTGACGACCCGTTTAGGGTTATGGGAATGTCTTGGAAACAGAATGCGCTAGACAGGTCGATTTGGCGAACGCCAATGTTCAGCAGTGGACTTCTTTTAGCTGAACCTTACCCTACAACATGCAAAGCTATGGGTATTTTACTTTGAATTACTATACTTACCGGGTTTTATCACGCAAATAATATTTACCTCGACGTTTCGGCCACATTGCAGCAGCCGTAGATATTATTTGCGTGATAAGTCCCGCTTAGTATAGCAGTTAGGAGTGAAAATCACGAAAGTTTAAAACAGTATATTTTACTTTGGTTTGGTTTAAATTTATAAAACTTGAAACTAGTACCTACGTGTAAAACCTTACAAACACGCCCTCGACAGAAGGTGGCTGAAAAAAATGTAGCCCAAAGCTGAGGCAACTCCCGTCGTGATTGCTTTGTGATGATACCTCAATCCAGTGGTTAAAACACGTTTAAAAAAACAATGACTTATAACATCTTAATGTCCGGTATCATGACGATAACTTACTGGAAGTCTTTTAAAAAAAGACGAACGTGAGACACTCGTTTTGAAGTAGAACGGCGAAACACTTAAAGTTATTTGTTCAAGTGATAGCTAATTTTTTGGGAGGAATAGTGTAAAATACGGAATGGAGAGAAACACTGGCCAAGCGCGAGTCGGACTCGTACGTGAAAGGCCCGTACCTCCGTACAATTTTTTTTTATGTATTGTAATAGTAGCCACTTTATACTTATTCTGGACTGAAACAATTACTTTACCAGCCACGGACTCGCCTCTCACTCACCACCGGTGTCGGTCAAACTCCGCAATTAATTTAGAATTTAGTAACGTTAAAACCAATTTTATTGTAAAGACAGCGAATAAACCAGCCTTATCGAGTTCAGCGTCGGACTGGCCATATAGTCGAGGTGGCATTTGCCAGCCGGGCCCCAGCCTGCGCGGGCCCCTCACGGCCTGACTGGCAGGGGGGAGTAGTATTTTTTTTCCGATAGTATCCCATCTACCATCATCTAGTCTCGGGCCCTGGGCTTGTAGGCTTGTGGTCAGCCACCCGGGCCCTTCTGGCCCAGTCCGACCCTGATCGAGTTACAGTTCGCGATTTTATTTAACGTCCCGTAGGACCCTAATACTTATGTTAATCCAGGTTAACTATCTGTGTGCCAAATTTCAACAGAATCCGTCAAACCGTTTCAGCGTGAAAGAGTAACAAATATCCATCCATACATCCATATAAACTTTAGCATTTTTACATTCTTCATCATCATCAATCATTTCAGCCGAAAGACGTCCACTGCTGAACAAAGGCCTCCCCCAAGGCTCGCCAAGCAGATCGGCCCTGCGCCATCCGCATCTAACGCGTTCCCGCCACTTTAACCAGGTCGTCGCTCCATCGTGTTGGAGGCCTACCTACACTGCGCCTTCCGGTCCGTGGACGCCAGTCGAGAACCTTTCGGCCCCATCGGCCGTCAATTCTACGAGCGATGTGCCCTGCCTACTGCCACTAAGTTTGGCGATTCTTCGAGCATTTATAGTACTAGTAAGATTGTGCAGCGCAGCGTGGGACGCCCACCAACGAGATGGACGGACGATTTGGTGAAGGCCGCAGGTTCAGGGTGGATGCAAATCGCTTCCAATCGTAATGATTGGGCATCAATGAGGGAGGCCTATGTCCAGCAGTGGATGTCCTACGGCTGAAATGATGATGATGATGAAGATTGATTTATTTATCTTTTTTCGAAGTGACATTGATTCAAAACGAAGTGCCGCCATCTTATCCTTAGCAAGTTTAGTTTTATTCTGCAGTCATTTTGGTCTATCCGCACTTTATAAGACAAACATTTCCAGTCATCAATACAAGATTGTCTGAATGGCGATAGGATAAAAGCTGACGTGGCATTATCTGGTAACAAACGGGGCCAGTAAAAAGTGTGCTGACGGCAGTAGCCAATATGAGAAATGTTGATGCATTGTGAATATACAGTTGGAGCTGGTAAAACCGAAATTATTAATCGTTTGGATAAACTGGAGTGTGTGGTGTGGTAAGGCCCCTAACAAGACGGACTGACCTTCTGGTAAAGATGGCCGGAACCACTTAGGCCCTTCGTTAGACTTCGCAAATCTTCGTTATCCGAACTTCGTAAGGCACGCATGTCAGCGACGCGTGCTTTGTACGAACTTCCATGAATTTGTATTGCGGCAGTCGCATAGAGACCGAAATCGTAGGGTATCGAAGATTTAAGTAGGCAGAAGCAACAGAAGGCAGGGCCTTAGTGTTTGAGGTTTCGGAATTTTACATGCGTACATCCCAACCTTGAGGATCGTCATCATCAACATGATGATCTTTGATCCATGATGATGAGCATGACCTTGAGGATATATCGGAATAAAAATAACCTGTCTATGTTTAATCCTGAAGTTGTCTCTCCGTCTCTCCTGAGGACATAAAATTAGCGATTCCGAGTCAGAAACCTTAAGATTTTTTAAAAGGGTGGAAAGTTGGCCATGATTCCCACACGCCGATGTAGACTTTACTGAAAAATATTGGCTATACCTTTAACTTTCGCCATGCCCACAGGAGAGACTCAAACAATAAAATAAGAATGATCAATCTAGTTACATACCAAATTTAACCTACATACAAATACCACACACATGGGGTCCCCAGCTCTATACAGATCCAAATTCAATCGTCTGATGTATGCCGACCGGCGTATACGATAACGCTGGGACAAATACAAATTGATAAACAAAAAGACACGTTTATGTATACGTTATATATGTTCGCCGCGATACTGGAGTGGGGAATATTAAAGCAGATAGCGTATTGCTTCTGGATACTTATAACATGTGGCTAGCACTCTAGGATACAGTCAGAATAGCATCCTGGAGTGTCTATAGTGGCTTTAGTGTCCCTTCTCTAGTTTAATATGAATCTGAGACTCAAGATATATCGCAGGGAGCTTTTGCCGTGCCGTCCTTTTCATTCATCTTTTTAATTCTATTCGCGTGAACCGAATGGCCCGGTGGGAAGTTTGGAAGTCTAATTTCGTAGTATAGGGCACCCCCTTGGGTATTACAGTGAATGTCATTAACAATAAGAACTAGAATCGAACATGTGAATCCCGTTTCTTTCTTATCCCGTGGAAAATTTCGAAAAATCTAATTTATTGAATCAGGCGTTACTTTGCGGAGGTCCATATTAATGAACTGAAACAATTACTTTGCTCACCCGCTTTGCGGACGCAGGTAAGCAAAGTAATTGTTTCAGTTCATTTCGAAAATCCTATAATTGGTTTTTTACTCATAAGCATGCCAAATTTGAAGAGTCTAGTAATCAAAATCACAGAGATAACTTTATATCGAATATTTATCCCGTTTATTCCTTATCCCGTGGGATTTTTTTCCATAAGAAACTTTTACAAAGTATTGGAAAATGAAAAAGTTTAATGAAATCGGTAATCGTACTCAAGTAAAGGCGTGACTAAAGGAAATAGGGAGTATTGCCCCCATTCTGAGAGGAGGCCTGTGCCTCGCAGTGGGACGTATATAGGCTGGGATGATGATGATGATGATGATGATGATATAGGTATATGCAGATTACATTCCATTATAACTAAGATAATACCTCCCCTCCCAAAAAAAAATCCGATCCAGTTAATACAGTAGGAAACAGATAAAAAAAGCAATCTCTTTCTCATTTTTGGAAAAATAAAATTATCCAGTCCGCTTTTCATTACTTCCACTACCACCAACTTACCAACCCACACTTTCGGCCAATTACAATTCAAAATCATCTATCACTACGCTCTGCGCAGGCGCCTGTGCCATTGTCGGCGCACGGACGGACATGTCAATGGCGACCACTAACTAGCGCTAGCTGTGAACTCATACAAATAGGCGGCGGAATGCGATGTCCTCCGAGATACGTTGGTAGCTCTAATCATGCCTGTTGAAGGCACAATTGGTACGAAATAAAAGCACCGGCAGTCAGCTTCAAAAGTTTTACCATTGACTCTCAACTTGCGAGTTCAGAATTAACTGAACTAGTTTGACAGATAAAAATGTAGCCAGACATGGGAAAAGTTTAAGAGTCATAGGACGTAAAATCGATGAAATTTTATCGATGTAGCTCTAAAAAACAGGCGGCGGAATGTGATGTGACGATGTCCTGCGAGATACGTTGGTAGCACTAATCATGCCTGTTGAAGGCACAATTGGTACGAAATAAAAGCACTGGCAATCAGCTTCAAAAGTTTTACCATTGCGTCGATGAATTTGCAATACCGCGTAACCAACAATTTTATTCAGATTTGTGGCAAATTTTACATGAGAGCATTAAAATTGAATATATTTATGTTTATTGATGCCAGACTTACCCAAACTTAAATTTGACACATTTGTTAGTTATAGTATAATCTTCCCAGGTGAATTTTTCGCTTCGAGCCCTTATCTTTCAAAACAAACGGTATCGTCATAGTATTAAGGTTCAAATTTAATGTAATGGCTCGAAGCGAAAAATTCACCTGGGAAGATTTAAGTATACTATACGCGTCATTAGCCATTGTTGGTCACGCGGTATTCCAGTTTCATCGACGAGGACTGTCTACGTGCGAGTTCAGAATTGACTGAACTAGTTTGACAGATACAAATGTTGCCAGACATGGGAAAAGTTTAAGAGTCATAGGACGTAAAATCGATGAAATTTTATCGATGTAGCTCTTACTAAACAGGCGATGGAATGTGATGTCCTGCGAGATAAGTACATTGGTAGCGCAATCATGCCTGTTGAAGGCACAATTGGTACAAAGTAAAAGCCCGGCAGATTCAAACATTCTGACTGTCAACTATGGTCTGCATGCGAACTATGGCTGCAACTTAGTCAGGAACTTTGTTATAATTCAGGCATAAAAATCGTCTACGTTAGATGCATTCTATGTATTTAGTACCTTTGTATGTTCGTAACAAACAAACAAAGTTTGATTCTTTATTAAATTAGTAAAGTTAATTATTGAATCCAAAACAACGCGTGCCGACAATTGAATAGTTACTATTATGACTATTAAAATAACTTAATTTAGGCGTCCATTTTTAAATCATCTTTATATCCGTATCCGTAAAATCAAAGTTAAAAATAACCATTCGATAAGCCCTTTTGCAAGAACTCAAATTATTTACACACCTTGCAATTATTCGGTGATATTGATATTTTTTTTAATTGGACAAATCGTTTTAAAACCGTGCAAATTGATTTTATCGACACGTGCAATTCGATATTGTTCAAACATCAAAAAATAAATTGTTCTGGCAAATTGGTGAAGAATAATTTAGTTATTTTAGGGTCAGTTCATTATGGATCGGGAAAATATGGGCATTTTTATTATAGGGGTGTAAATAACTTTTTTAAGTGAGGAATTATTTGAGCTTTCTTATTCAAAATCACGAGCACTATTATTTTTCATAAAGATAAAAGTGTCCATATTTTTAACCCCCGACACAAAAAGAGGGGTGTTACAAGTTTGACCGCCTATGTGTCTGTTTGTGGCATCATAGGTCTTAAACGGGTGAACCGATTTGGCTTTGGTTTTTTTTACTTACAAGCGAGTTTCATCAGCGCTTTTGTTAGCTGCAGAAGGGATCTTAGCCGCTTAATGGGCATTTATATATACTTTATTTTCAAGCATAATGTGACCGAATGGCGTTGAGATTAATAACCTTTTTAATTTATAGTTATTGAATAAATTTTATGACTTTTTTGCATTTTTCTATACTATAATAATAATAATAAGTATTATAAAGAGGAAAGATTTGATTGTTTGTTTGTTTGCATTGAATAGGCTCCGAAACTACTGGACCGATTTCAAAAATTCTTTTGCCGTTAGAAAGCTACATTATCACTGAGTGACATAGGCTACTTTTTGCTGTGGGAAAATACCTTTTCCTACGGGAAAATTAATTTATCGCGGGCGAAGCTGCGCACAGAAGGCTAATAGGTATTATCTAAATCAATAACGCTCTTTGAGTATAAAAACCCCTAAATTTTCTCATTTATAAAAACATAGTACCTATGCGCACTTTAGAATGAAAACGCACACATGACCAGTCAAAATGAGGCGTTAATTTAAGTTAATAACATATCAGTGTCACATTTTCTGCACAATTAACTAACATATAACGCAAAAGTGACTGGATACTAAATAAAATTAATTTATCACGTTGATAAAACAATGCAATTACCACGCCCAGAAACAATTAAATGACATAATTACTACGTGTGAAAATAATGAATACACAGTCCCCCACTATGGCTAACCAACCGCAACTAAATGAACAAGCAATTTACTTACGTCAAAATTAGGTGCAAATTACATAAAATTTTCATACAATTAGACGAGTGCAGGGAAGCTAGCACGTTCCATTCCGAAATATACTTCACGCACTGATGCTCTACTGTTTTATTTACCTTTTGCAAATTAAACTAACGCTCTTACGCAGCCAGCCTAAAGTCTAAACTCGCGTATTTTTATTTTATTGTCACGAAAAAACACCATGGTTTAAAAACATACTTTGTTGACGTTCAGAATGACGTGGGAAATTTAAAAACGCTCTTATTTGTGGTGTACTAAGGAAGAATAAATGATGTTTTTTTCAATTGTTAAAGGTAAAATTAACTTTGTATAAGATTGCACGTCGCGCACGCGTTTAGGTTTTTTATTGTGCGATTACAGGGTTAACGGGGCATGTAATAGCGTGATGATTGTTGTTGATTGGTCGAACAAAAACGACCTGTTGTTTGCACGATAAATTAACTTATTTTTTATGTTTTTATGAGGGGTGTCGCGGTACAGCGCCTTCGTTGTTTGCGGAAAATCGGATTTTCTGGTGCTTGGTTTTTAAGGTTGGTTTTTAATATTAATCAGTCGACATAAAAAGCCGTGTTAACCTATGGTTTGACCTATGGTCTCTCAAGCAGAGGATCGTAGGTTCAAATTTTTTGGAATTTCTATACGAAATTGTTTTTGGAATTCACCATGAGCTTTGCAGTGGGACGTGTATAAGCAGACATGTAACATATTAATTCGATAACCCCTGCAAAAAAAGCCGTGGTGGCCTAGTGGTTGGACCTATGGTATCTCAAGTAGAGGGTTGTGGGTTCGAGTCCGGGCTCGCACCTCTGAGTTTTTCAGAATTTATGTGCGAAATTACATAAATTTGTAATTTACCATGAGCTTCACGGTGAAGGATAAGATCGTGAGGAAACCTGCATACACCTGAGAAATATTTAAATGTTTATTCTGAGAGGAGGCCTGTGGACAGTGGGACGTATATAGTCTGGGATGATGATGATGATGAACCTCTACATTGTAACTAAACAGACCTTTAAGTTCCAACTACCTACTCAATATTTTTCCAATAAAAGTCTATTTACTTTGTCGGCACCAAGCAAATCACCGATCGAAACTAATTTGACACGGCTCTCTACCGGACAAAGTCCGGACGGGGCCGGACAGAGGACAGGAGCGTCGTGTCACTTACCGCCTAATTGGTCACTGTCCGGACTGCATGCACAAGGCGGCTCCATTTGTAATTAAATTACGGATAGGTTTCAAGTAGATAAGAGTAAAGTGATTTGGTCGAAAAGGCTTCTTAGAGTAGCATTAATCACAGAACTGATTCCACTAATATTGTAAACGTGAAAGAAACGTAAAAGTTTGGTTTGATAGATGGATGTAAGGATGTTTCTCTTTCACGCTATAATGGTTTGACGGATTCTGATGAAATTTAGCCAGATGCATATCCATAGGCCTCCAACAAGATAGAGCGAACGACCTGGTTAAGGTTTCGGAATCGCGTTAGATGCGGATGGCACGGGATCGATCTGTTTTGCGAGCCTTGGGGGAGGCCTATGTTCAGCAGTGGACGTCTTTCGGCTGAAATGATGATGATGATATCCATAGTAATATTGTAAATGCAAAAGTGTGTCTGTCTGTAACCTCTTCACGCTCAAACCGCTCCAATTTAGATGACATTAGGTATCGAGATAGTTTGAAACCCTGGGATAGACATAGGACAGTTTTATCTCGCAAAATTCCATAGTTCCCGCAGTATAGCGATAAACAAGTTCTTTGCAGACGGAATCGTGAGCAGCTAGTAGTTTATAACCTGGGGCTAAATTCAGGAACGGCACAACACAGTTTTCAAGCGTTAATTTGATCGTTTCCTCTAGTTGCAGTAGTTCGGTTGATTGTCCAGGACCAAACTACTGACACACTTTTAGTCTCATTAGTTCGGTTGTGACGTCAAACCGAACTACTGAAAATTGAAACGACTCAAAAGCGCGATTAAAAATATAGCTAAATACACAATCCATGAAAAATAAGAGCTAGTTAATTTTATTTGCAATGTTGCTATTTCATTTCCTTGCAATCGAAGTGAAAAGAAGAGTGTACCTAAAACTCTAGCATTAAATCCAACGTCAATGTCAACCAAACGTCTCGGGTAAAATGGCTCGTTTTATGCTCTTGTTGTACAATTTAATCCTTAAACGTCCTTTTGAGTCGTTTCAATTCTCAATAGTTCGGTTTGACGTCATAACCGAGCTAATAAGACTAAAATTGTGGCAGTAGTTCGATCCCGGACAGTCAACAGAACTACTGCAACTAAAGTCTTCCCAACAGTTCGGTTTGACGTCTTAACCGAACTACTGAGACAAAAAGTGTTGCAGCAGTTCGGTCCCGGACAAATCAACCGAACTACTGCAACTAGAGGGATCGTTTGCGATACTAGGGATGAACTGCTTTTCAGGAACGCCAAAAATCACTGGTTTGCGAGAGGTTTGGGCTGAGCTTGGGATCCTAGTTAGATTACACAGTCTAGGAAAATAAGGCTCATCCCAAGCTCAGCCCAAACCTCTCGCAAACCAGTGATTTTTAGCGTTCCTGAATAGTAAATGAACTAAAACAATTACTTTCCTCACCCGCGACCTTACAATAGTTACGTTTATGCAAGAAATGTGTGTTCATGCAGTTCCTCCACCTCCACACTGTACGAACACACACAAATCACATAAACACAACCATCACCACCACCAAGCTACACTGACGCGTTTCGAACTCAACCAGAGCTTCCTTTTACGTATTTATATTAGATTCTATATCAAAAATGGTTGCCTGGAAGAGGTTGCTTAAAACGATAAAACCGCTTATTGTCTACCCTACCTCTTGGACGCTAAGGGAACATGCAAGGAATCGGATTTTTATGCTACCATAGTTTCAGAAAGATAAGAAGAAAGAACGAGAAACTCGAGATTCTCTACGCACTGTATATGTTCGTAACTTTATAATACTATGGTCACTAGTGAATAGACTAGCGAATGAAAATCGCTAAAGGTGCGACCACACCGCTGCTTAAAATACGGATACGGTACGGAATCGCAGTGGCGCATCGTATCCTTACCGTTTTATCGCATGCCCAACACAACGCTGCTTAAAATAATATGCTGACGGTATGGAATCGCACTGACTTGCCGCAAACGTAACGACTTTATCACATGCTCTCCAGACCGCTGCTCAAAATAGGCATAAGCAACGTGTACACCGTGACGTGCCCCATACGAAAGATTTTTGACGCGAACGTTCCAAACCGATGCTTAGTACGCTGCGGATTCGATTTGTAGCATTCGAACATGGCGGATGTAGACAGTATATAATTTTGGTATTTCTGTTTCTTTGGCTAGTTGAAGTATAATTTTGATAGTGTTTTATGCGGCGATTAACCTTAATTAACAGTGATCACAAAATTCTATATTGGTCTCGTGTCTGACATTTTTTAATGCGCAAGTTGTCTCCACGAGGTTTCTGGAATTTTACTATCATGTTGCAAAAAACACAATCACCGTACAACGTCGCTCCCAAAGAAAGCTTACTTTGACACTGGCGAAATTGTCCTGAAATAGGACAGAAGCCATTTTTTTAAATAAATTATAATACCCTCCCTCCCCCTTCCCCTATTCCCTCTCCTTTAGGGCCGACAACGCACTGGCATCGTGTAAAGCGCTGCGGGTGTCTATGGACAGTGGTGTTCATTTAACATCAGGTGACCCACTAGTTCGTTTGTCTGGCCTATCTAACATAAAAAAAAAAATAGTACGCTGCGTCAAAATCATACTCCAACCATGTGATGTAAGTAAATGATCAATGGTGTGGTGTCGTCCATAAGAACTCGTTGTAATTATTTTTTGCGATTTTGACGCAGCTCAATTTTCGGTGCGTCAGAGTATTTTGAGCACCGGTGTGGAGAACATGCAA
The DNA here is from genome assembly GCA_947563465.1 of Archips xylosteana. NCBI lineage: Eukaryota > Metazoa > Arthropoda > Insecta > Lepidoptera > Tortricidae > Archips > Archips xylosteana. Next base: position 10,482,004 of record OX387361.1, on the reverse strand, counting down.
TAAAATCGTGACGTTTACAGCACGTTACTGCAATCCCGTATCTTTACCGTATTTTGAGCAGCGTTGTGGATGCGTCCCTGCGATTCCGTACCGTCTCCGTATTTTAAGCAGCAGTTTGGTCGAACCTTAAGCACAACCTTATGTCTGTTGTCAATGTTCGTAAAATTGGCGACAGTTTTAAAAAAGTATCATGTTTTTGAGTAAAATTACAAAAAAACGCTATCAACGTAAAACGCATCGCAATTAAAAAGTTATGTAAATTAATATTTGGATCTTATCTTTAGTTAGGAGAATAAGAATAATTTATGTCTACATTAATTCTGTGAAACATTAATTGGACTGCACTGCAGTTGTAAAAAGTTGTCATTAAAGCTGTTAATGTTTTGCTTCACTTTGATATGTAAAAGTAAAGTGTACTATAATAAAGATAAAAAGACGAAAAACGTGTTCAGTAATTTAACGATTGAATGAATTTTCACAGCTAATATGAAATCTAAAGTCACTAATGCGTTTTCTAAAACAGGCGTTTGAATTTGTTTTTTTTTATAAGTAACAGGAAAACCGAGATTTATAGGCCAGTGACTATTTAAACAAAGCCTCCTAAAATTCTAAAGAACCTTAATCATTTCCGAGAAAACCAAACACGTCAACATCCATTTCATTAATCTAAATTAGATATTCCACCATGCCATCACCACTCGGCCCGCCGATAAGTTACCGAAATAAGTGGCCTTACAGTAAACATAAAAACCAAAGAAAAAAGCCGATCCCACCGAAACTCAATTATCTATATGACGGTATACGACCAATTGTCCAAAGCTGGACCAATAAAATTAATCCAACAGCCAACGCCATTACGTACTGGCCAGTATTAATCTCGAAGCGTTGATTAGTAAAACTATAAAAGCGGAAGTATCACAAGAATGCGGTTAATGACGGCTGAAACCCGATTTTATGGGTGATCGTTAAAATGACCGACAATTGTCTAATTGTTACTATATACAACCGACATCGTGGGAAGACACCATGCGACTGAGTGAAAGTCACCTCGGACTAGCGTCACCCGACTTCTAATTTCAAACCGTAATCAGAACAACGAATCGCTTTTAACTTACTTCCAAATTCAAAATCAATTTGCTTTTTATTGTGTCAAAAGTTTAGTGATGGCCGCATAGACACGTTGTGTTTTTTTTTTTAAATTAGCGTTTAATTACGGTACCGTTTTAACGAAGAGAAATCGGAATGTAATAAATTAACCAACCATAGATGTTAATAACACCTAAGATTTAAGATTTTAAGAATTGGAAACAGTCGCGAACGGTGATAAAGTATGACGGTTTGATCACGAATATTTAATGTGAGCCGTTTATATTAATCTAGTGAAATATAATGGAAATTTCAAATGTATGCTTATATTAAACAGAACAAGAATCCAATAGTTAAGTAAATATACTTAAAAACATATATCATGGAAGGATAATAATTAATGCTAATCGCAGCTATAAGTTCGTGAAGGTAAAGAAAATCGAATGAATATTCTAACACGTTTTAGTTGAAACTGTCAATTTATACATGTTCGGAGTAAATTAGGTACAAGTGACAAAAACATGTTAATTTAACAGTGAACTGGTATTTTCGAAGGTAATAAATTTAAAATAATCTTATCGCTGTCACAAGAGTTAGTGTCAAAATCACATACTTTCCGATTTTTGCAAATAATTATAAATATAATTATCCAAAACATCGGTCTCACCATTACAATAAAGAGTATGTATAACAGTTTATAGTCTTCTCTATTTCCGGATAGATACAACCTTGGGCTATTCAAAGTTAGGCTATTAACCCTTAAACCATTTGACAACCCTATCAAGACATTCTATTTTGTACCGTAAATGTTGCTACTTTGAACCGGCTTTGATTTCTGTTTGAAGGCAAATATATTGCCGGTATCAATTTGAGAGTTAACAGATTCAATAATTTACACTTTTTGTCTCATCTACACTTGTCAATCAGATGAGATAGGGGTGACGCTGTTCAGTTTAATGTAAAAAAAAAAGTTTTCATGATACTAATAATATGTCATAGACGTGTTAAACAATTAATTTGTAACTAAATTCTTCTTCTTCTTCAAGTGCCACTCCATTACTGAAGGTTGGCTGTCAGCTCCTTGTATCTTTACTTGTCAAGCGCCAATCTGAACAGTAAAGTTGCTCAACGGTCTTGATCCCTGTCCACTCCCTAATGTTACTGAGCCAAGACATCTTACGTCTACCTGGCTTTCGCTTCCCGGGCACATTCCCCATCATGATGGTCTGCAGGAGGGAATACCGATCACTTAAAATAGCGAGCCCTAAAGAAAGTGACGAGAAAACGTTAACTGGTCAAAAGATACAGTTTTGCAACTACAAATAAACAAGCAGCGTTAGCTTGGTCGAACTCGCTGGCACATTTTAGAAACTCACAAGTTTTTTTTTTTATTTACTGATCTTGTATTATGTATATATCCTTAAAAGCTATGGTAAGAAGAAAATTGTGCAAAACAGTAGATCGTCCCCTTTTGGTAAAGTCCTGCTTTCTGCCTGTCCTCCTTGAAAGTTTACAGGTACCAATAACAAATAAGGGAGATAATATTTCAATTAAATATGAACAGTGATAGCAACCCTTAGATAATTAATACACTAGAAAGAGTGTCAGTAGCAAACACTGGCATACAAAACGTCCAAAAACCCATTTGACAGCTTCATATTAATATCACGTTACGTCATTCAGACTGAAGGGGGACAACTGACATATATAAACAGTTGGCTTATATTTTTCGGGACCTTTTCATGCCGCCTAATCATAGTGTATAAAAAATCTAAGTAACCACCGATAGGACAATAGGGAGCTTTTATTATAACTAAAACATATCATGAAAAGTGGCCCCATGCAGGCTTCCGAAGATATTGGCAGCGTATTCTCTCTGAATATCTAAGCTAATTCTTCTTCCGAGGAAGCTGCCAGCTCTTTGATCTCCTCTGACGTCGACTAAACTTTTAACCTCTTTGATATTTATATATGGCGCTATAGTAAACGTATATATTAAATTTTCCTTGAAGTAGGTAATGATTATGAAGTATTAACAACTATTCTAAGCTACAAGTATAACTAAATTTACTTTTTTTATATAAAAAGGAAGGAGTCCCCTTAAACAAGCATTTCCCCTTTGAATAGCTAAGCTAATTTTTCGTCCGAGTTAGCTACCAGCTCTTCGGTCTTACCTCTTACATATTAGGTACATACTTACTGACCAACGAACTTTAAAAGTTTACAAAAACAGTAGAGTAACACTTCTTTACCATTCCCCCCTGCCCCCTGTTCCCCGTGAACCACCGTTACTACCAACCGCACCGCTGAAACAATAAAATTGGCCGCCCCTCCCACCGCGCGCATCGATAAATCAACAAAAACACAATTATACAAAATTACACGGCCATGTATAATTAAAAGCGCCCGTAATTCATATAGTGTCAATTATTAACAAATATTCGGGGGACCACCTACTGTTTTTGTTTTACTTCATGTAGGTTAACTAATTCGGTGAGATTTGTGGTTTTAAAACTAGTTGGTACTACCACTTGTATGTTTTGGGACGGTGGCATGAAATATGGGTGTATTTAATTGAAATAGTATTTGATACTTACAATGTGTAATACGCGAAAACTTGTTTGAGAGTGGTTACTATAAAAAAATTGGAAGTAAGAGTTGAACTTGCGTCGAGAGGGTTCTGTATTTAAGATAAAATTATGACAATAAAAATGACGATGGAAACGTGGGTAAGTAGTTGTGTGCCGGTATCAGTTCCGTCGAGCAGCCGCGCGAGTGTAACAGTGGCGTGCAGTGCGCGTTTGGCAGCAGCCGCCGTGTCGTGAGCTCCGATATGAACAAGTCGAGCTAAACTGAATCATTGACGTTAGTTATCCGTAACGTATTTTTTCAGTACGATAAAATAGTTCAAGTTTAATGATCATGTTTTCTTTTTTTGCCCCCCCTTATGTAAACTTTACAACCTACAAGTATGAAAACTATTTTATTTTAAGTAGGTACTTTTGAATTTTTCAAAGAAGGCAACGGTCAATTAATTTTCACATAATTTCTGAAGTAATTTAATAAGTAATAACTATCACATAAATATTTCAGGTCCTTTCAACCAGACTTTTCATTTGATTCACACACGGCCTGCAAAATTTTCTTATTTTTTTTCAGAGTTGCCCCCGAAAGTGTCCCCCAAATTCACGTAACGTGAAAACGACTAAGCACATAAATATGTCAAAATTCAATTTAATGGATCCAATGGATTCGGAGCAAATTGTCCTTGACAGAGGGACACACAGACAAACACACGAATGATCCTATAAGAATTTCTATTTGAGAAATTTATTTTATACCAAATTATAATTTCTACCATTAAAATCTACAATAGGTAATTCTAATGAAAAACTAACCCAATTCGTTTTTGTACAAAGGATAATATTCTCTGGAACCACTGAACTAATTTCAAAAATTATTTCACTAAAAGAATGCAATCCAATTTCAGATTCATCATCATCATCAGCATCATCAGCCTATGTTCGTCCACTGCTGGACATAGGCCTCTCCCATGGCACGCCACTGAGCACGATCCTCGGCCAATCTCATCCAGCTCTTGCCAGCCGCCTAGCGAAGATCATCGCTCCACCGAGTCTGAGGACGTCCCACGCTACGTTTGCCGATCCGTGGTCTCCACTCAAGAACTGAACAACAGCTCAACAACTGAAGACAATTTCAGATTAACAGTAGTAAATTATTATCCTGTAAAAGTACAAGATTTTGGCTGAAACTAGACAGAAAATATGCCATAATATATTACCTATTTTATGTAAAAGACATCTGTGATATCCACCATAATTTATTAAACCGGGCGTTACTCTGCGGAGGTCCATATCAATGAACTGAAACAATTACTTTGCTCACCCGCGACCTTATGATAGTTACGTTTATGCAAGAAATGTGTGGTTTATGCAGTTCCTCCACCTTCACACTGTGCGAACACACACAAATCATACAAATCCAACTAGGTACTATCACCACCACCAAACTACACTGACGCGTTTCGAACTCAACCAGAGCTCACCCTCCACCATGTTTAATTGAAGGCAATTAACGGAGACTGTTTTACAGAGTTGTAAATTAGGGAAAAAATTTCCTTGTTAAGCCAGTATTGTATGCGCGGGAGCATCTTTTCGGGCACAAAATTAACAAAGTAGCCCAACCTGCTCCTAATTACACACATAACCATAACCCGCACTAGGAAGCTAAACTAATGGATCAAAATTAACGAACCACTCATAAAATCAAACTTAATTTATGGCTTAATCCTTCATTAACGTGAGATTTGGCAAATGATAACATCTTATTAGTTGTCCTCATTAGCGGAGCTATTTCATGCATTTTGTATGGGAATCCGTGGCGCGTCCGGTAGGTTTCAAATTAGTTTATTGGTAGATTTAATCTGGTAAGATGATGGTGGAATTAATGGGATTTGATTAATGGGAAACAATCAGATGGTGAAATAGACGAAGCATAACGTGAAAATAATTTTGGATTAAGTAGTGATGATAATGATAAATTAGGCAGTGCATCTTAGTGTTACACAATATGTCGTGTTATTTAGAGCTATGGCAAATATTGTTGTTATCAATTGTTAGATATTAGTGCATGCGGTGTCCCTCTGTAAGTGATGAGGCACTTAGTTTTAATTTGTACATGTATCTTTTAAGCATATGGAAAAGTGTACTTGTTGTTGAAGGTTCTAACAAATAAATAAATATATACCTACTCATGATCATGACAGTCACATGGGTTAGCTGTCTTTAGGTTACATACGCTTTCAATTTAAAAACAAATTTGTAATAAACCGGTCTAAAGCAATTTGGACTTTTGTACGGAACCCAAATTCGTAGGTGTGTCAAAATGACAAATGTCAAAAAACGCTACAAACGGCAGTATTTCTAAAATCCAGTGTTAGCACCCCTGCTTCTATGTAAAAAGTATGTAGTGCGGGATCGTTTTATATTGGTAGACTGGGACCTCCTTATTTTTATTTTTATTATGTTTATTGTAGCGCCAATCAAAGTGGCACAACGTATAAATTACAGCTATGTATCAATTACGGTTCTTGAGATATTACAGCCCTGTGTAACAGGTAGACAGACAGACAGACGAACAGTCAAATGAATAGGGTTCCGATTGCCACCTTTCGGGTACGGACCCTAAAAAGACAAAACATCTACTAAAACTCATTATATTGCTCTCTAAGTTAACATGATTGTATAGGTAGTATAAAGATCCCACTACGAAATTCTGCACCAAGTGCTTCATTCATTTAGGCTGCGTATCCACCGGAGCTGTGCGAGGACGCGTTGCGAGGGATGTGTTTGGAACCAATAGAAACTCTTCATTTAAAAGGTATTAAGTGAATGAAGTGTTTCTATTGGTTCATGACAAACACATCCCTCGCAACGCATCCTCGCACATCTCTCGTGGAAACGCAGCCTTAGATTTGTATCTTTTCTCTGTCACTTCATTGACTTTCTAAACAAAATAAGTGCAAAATCTCCCAATGGATGGTCTCAAAGGAAGATCAGCGCCGTTCGCAAAATTGGCAATTTTTTGCTGATTTGGGACCACTTTGTGACACACGCATATTATTTTATAATTTTTAACCCCCGACACAAAAAGAGGGGTGTTATAAGTTTGACCGCTATGTGTGTGTGTCTGTCTGTCTGTCTGTCTGTGTGTTTGACTGTGGCTCTTAAACGGATGAACTGATTTGGATGCGGTTTTTTTTAATAGAAAGCAGGTTTCTTGGTGATGGTTTTTAGATATGTTTTATCAAAATCGGTTCAGCCGTTACAAAGTAATCAGCTCTTTTGTTAGCTGCGGAAGGGATCTTAGACTCATAATGGGCATTGACTTAACGTTCAAACAATACGAGTGACATAATTGCGTTGGGGGTTTTAAAATTTTTAATTTATTTTATTTATACTTTTATTGTTTTTTTTTATTTTATTTATCTAAGTTAACTATTTTGTCACAAATAAAATGTTTCTTTCTTTCTTTAATTTTAACTTTTTTTAGAACGAAATTTTTTTTTCGTGTTTGCCGGACGGGCGTTGAACTCGTGTCTCCTTAGCTACCTATAGGTACGCGTCACGTGTACCTACTAACGAACTGCACCACGGGGCTCTAACGCGGAACAGGCCATTTGTTTTAACCAATCTTAGAATTCGTTGAGTACAAAAGAAAAAAATATGAAGAAAGTTCTTGCGACAAGATTATGCTAATTTGAGTCACATTTGACGATAGGAACATGAGCTATTAGATATACAAGCACAAGACAAAGCCACCGCATTAAGTGATGCTAACCGTACAGGAAAGGCGCATCTACTCTTCTCTTAGGGACATGTCAGTTTTTGCGCCGAGGCTTGCGCGCGCGCATGGTAATACGAATGTCTGATCAACTGTCATTACTGCGACAAGTCAGTGCTTTTGCTAGTACATTTAGACCTTGTTTTCTTGTATTTCGTACATTGTAAGGCGAACCATTAAAGGCATTTTTAACCCCCGACACAAAAAGAGGGGTGTTATAAGTTTGATTGCTATGTGTGTGTGTGTGTGTGTGTGTGTGTGTGTCTGTCTGTCTGTCTGTGGCATCATAGCTCTGAAACGGGTGGACCGATTCGGATGCGGTTTTTTTTATTTGAAAGGCTGGTTTCTTGGCGATGATTTTGTCTTAGACATGTTTCATCAAAATGAGCTCTTTTGCTAGCATAATAGGCATTTACTTTATTTTCAAAATACATATGTGTGGTCAAATTGCGTCGGGAGTTTTTAAAATTTTCATTTTATATTTATTTCCAGTTAACCATAGAATTGATAGGACAGCAGAAACAAGAGTAATGTACGTACGCGCAATGTAAAGTTGAAAATCGGTTCAGTAGTTTTCGAGAAAAATGGAAAACAGATATACTAACCAAACTTTTACCTTAAACGCATAATACCGTGCTCTGTTCCGTTGTGGGTCAAAAGAGCCAACCTAAAAGAATCTTAAATAAAAAGTGACTTAAAAATGTACATAATAAAATATTGGACATTCGCTAATAAACATCATAAATGGTGCAAGAAACTAATATATTTCAAGATAAATACAAAGAAAAAGAGATAAGAGAGAGAGAAGAGAAGTTCGCCTGTGTACATCTATTTCTCTTGTTAACTGGTAATTTAATGTTTTTAAGCACAATAGAGAGTTTTACATACATACATACATATACATACATAACATAATCAAATTTACACATTGGAAATGGAATGGTTCACAGGCGTATAAAATTGCTCAATCCAGAGCAATATTTGTCAATTATGACGTCACCACACCATCTAGCTACTTACTGTGAAGCAAGCAACAATGTTGCCTTCAACAGCGCAACATTTTGTGGGACATTGATAAATATAGAGCTACCCTTTGATCAATTATAACTGTAGATCCACAGTCGCGCGCCCGAAAATGTCCGAGCCAAATGAGCGCCACTTTGATAAAAGTGGCCTTCTTTTTCTCAGTACGTTGCGTGAAATTGTCAAGTTTAGCTGTCAAGTGTCAACCGAAATTCGACTGTAATAAAGTAAAGACTAGGTTCAAATTTCTGTGTAGGTGATGATTTTAATTGTTATGCAAACAAATAAAAAAGTTCGGACATTCTTTGAAGGGGATTTTGTTCGGCAATGTGTATCTTCAGTTATAATTGATCAAAGGAGCTACTAGACAAACATAGCCGTAATGGCCTAGTGTTTGACCTACGGCCTCTCAGGCAGTGTGTCGTGGGTTCAAATCCCGGCTCGCACTTCTGAGTTTTTCGTAATTTATGTGCGAAATTACACTTTAAATTTACCATGAGCTTCACGGTGAAGGAATAAATCGTGAGGAAACCTGCAATACACCTGCGAAGAAATTCAATGGTGTGTGTGACGTTCCCGATCCGCACTGGGCCCGCGTGGGAACTACGGCCCAAGCCCTCTCTTTCTGAGAGGAGGCCTGTGCCCTGCAGTGCGACGTATATAGGCTGGGATGATGATGATGAATCCGCTTAAGTGTGAACGTTTCTAGACATTTCTATACAGTCAAAATTACAATTTTACACAGACATAACAGTATCATTGCCCGCTCAGAATTCCTGTGTATTTGTACAACACAAAAAGCTAACGCTACATAGAATAAGGCGATCACCGTACAAGGCGAATATTACAATTTGTAATACAATGCTCCTGCGCACCTCGCAAAAACTAGACGTACCAATCCGGGAAGACGAGTTAAAGCTACCTTTCAAACACGAATTTGGTATGATCGAAAAGTAACGAAGGTGTTATTGAGCAAAAAAACTTTTATTAACCCCCGACACAAAAAGAGGGAGGGGTGTTATAAGTTTGACCGCTTTGTGTGTGTTTGTGTATGTCTGTCTGTCTGTGGCATCATAACTCTTAAATGGGTAAACCGATTTGGATGCGGGTTTTTTATTTGAAAGCAGGTTTCTTGGCAATGGTTCTTAGATATGTTTCATCAAAATTGGTCCAGCCGTTTCAAAGTTATCAGCTCTGTTGCATGCTGCGAAAGGGGTCTTAGATTTAATTACGTTGGGGGTTTTTAAATTTTTTATTTTATAGTTATTACAGATTAGGTACCATCCATAAATTATGATCATTTTAAGTAGAAAACCCCTTTCCTTGTTCACACTTATTATTACTACGAAAACAGCAATTTAGTTCTTGTGTCAAATTGCTCCCCCTAAAGTGTGACTTATTGTATGAATCGTAAAGACCACGTCATATTGTGACAAACATAATTAAGAAAAGTTGACATTTGTTTTGTTGTATGTACCTACTGAATTTAGTAGGTACCCACGCTGGTCTACACGAGGTTCGAAAATTTCATGATTCGTTTATTTGGCCAAGTACCTAATATCAGTCACATTTATCGCGTCACTGAAACTAAATATATGCGAATAATCTTTGATCAATTATAACTGTAGATCCACAGTCGCCGCCCGAAAATGTCCGAGCCAAATGAGCGCCACTTTGATAAAAGTGGCCTTCTTTTTTCTCGGTACGTTGCGTGAAATTGTCAAGTTTAGCTGTCAAGTGTCAACCGAAATTCGACTGTAATGAAGGTTCAAATTTCTGTGTAGGTGATGATTTTAATTGTTATGCAAACAAATAAAAAAGTTCGGACATTTTTTGAAGGGGATTTTGTTCGGCAATGTGTATCTTCAGTTATAATTGATCAAAGCGAATAACCTAAATCTAAGCAATTAAACAAATTTGAGATATTATTTTGATTGTTCTTTTAATTTATTTATTGAATTGTAAAATGTTGTATATCAAAGAACTGTTTCAGTTTTCTTTTAAACATATTTATCTCTAACGATGTGATTTCTAAACGAGTAACATAGAAACTTTTTTTAACGGCAATACTTGTTTACATTTTTTCCTTACGTATATAAATTGTATCATTGTAACTGCTTTTAGCTTTGAAAATTGATTGCTTTTTTTTTTCTCCGCAGAGACGTTAGTTCCCTTTGCGTTTGCGTGTTCTTTAAGATCTACAACGGGGAATGCTCTGAGGAACTCTTTGACCTCATTCCAGCTGCGGGGTTCCATTAGTTCCATTACAGATCCTCCCGTCGTAAGCGTTCATTTCATCGACATCATGTTGATGAGTAGCAGTCTTCGACGGTGCATTTTAAGCGGTCTTTTTTGCCACAAACTTGCAAAATCTGGAACGAGCTTCCCGCTGGGGTCTTTCCATCAAGTTACGACCTGGGTGCCTTTAAGAGGCGAGTGTACAATTTTCTGCAGGGCCGACAACGCACTGGTATCGCGTAAAGCGCTGCGAGTGTCTTTGGACAGTGGTGTTCATTTAACATCAGGTGACCCACTAGTTCGTTTGTCTGGCTTCACTAAAATAAAAAAAATAAAAAAAAACAATTTATTTTTCAGTTAATTTAACTGTATAAATAGATTTCGGGGAACGAAACTCTAAAAATCAGTTATATATATATATATGTTGTATTCAAATGAATCAAAATTTTAATCTCGCGTTTACGTTACGAGTATCTTGCTCGCTTTCGAATAATACTTTATATTGCTACTGTCGGAAAATTACAATTATCAAATACAACGGATTTACAAGCAAGTAGTGTCTCCGTCTATAGGTACCACTTGTTTGTATTAGAAACTCGTATGGAACAGGAAAATCATCTTTATCGCATACGCAATGAGGGAAACTCATGCGCATGCCGCACTACGTAACGCTAATTGCTAACGGTAATGCCTTCGGTATATATGAGTAAGTAATTTAAAGTAATAGTTGAGATTGCCCACAACTTCGAATGTGTTGGCTAAAATGAAACAAGTGTTGTCTAAATGAAAATCAAAAATGTATTCTGTAAGTAGGGAATTTAAGGGTTTTTTTGGCAATTATTTTTTAGTCTGCCAGCGCTTTTGGACAGGCCATGATTGCCAAGACGAATGCAGCGGAAGAAACAAGTAATTTTTTCTAAAAACAAATTACAATTTCAAAACTTTGTTGTGGTTGTTTTGGGTTAGTTTTTACTTTCAGTTTGTGAAAGGTTTTTTTAATAGGTTCTTGTAGTTTCTGTAATTACCTCGTGCATTTGTATGCACAGCAATAACAAAGTTTATCTTCGGGCTAATAAGACCGTACTAATATGTAGTAAAAATTCGAATAAACAATTTACTGAGTTTCTTATTTAATTGCAACATAAATAAATAGTTTTAAAATAAATGATCAAATAATTTGAAACATTGTGGGCTCAAATTGTTTGATCAACCCTGCGAAATACATCATTGAAATGATTGTAAAAACTTTAATTGCCATCCAAATATATCGAAAGCAATACTTGATTCATAATTAACTCCATATTAGAATAAAGATATTGGTTTGACCTAAGAATCGAGCACATTATCCATCTTTAAAATGGTGAAGGTGCTAATTTTGAGTTATGTGAACGTAAGATACAACATTACTGAAGTTTATATCTTCAATCTTGTATAAATATCAACAGTTGTCATAAACTAATTATTACTATTGCAGAAATATTAAATGGTCAATAAACTGCGATATTTTCTCGTCATGTTTATGTTATGACGAAACCTGATTTCACCTCGGATATAATTTAATGGTATGCATGTGTGAAGTTACCAATTCGTACCTACTGGGCCCGCGTGGGGACTAACAGTGAGACATATATATATATATATATGCGCAAACGTTTCATAGCTTGCCGTATTCTTCTCAACAGGGTTTTTCCGAACCGGTGGTAGATTCTTCGAAGTTCATAGGAGCATCAATTGATGCCTAAATTTAATAAAGAATTTTGAATTTTGGCTTTGAGCTCATACAAGCAGAAAGTATTTTTTCCACAAATAAAATTAATTGTACCTACGCCCAGGACTTACTCTAATCGTTAATTAAGTTTTGCTAATATTACCTCGATTAATCAATGTATAAAATCATCCCAGCCAGCCTTTATAAGGCACAGGCCTCTCAGAATGAGAGGGCTTGGGCCGTAGTTCCCACGCGGGCCCAGTGCGGATTAGGAACTTCACACACGCCATTGAATTTCTTCGCAGGTGTATGCAGCTTTACTCACGATGATTTTCTTCACCGTAAAGCTCATGGTAAATTTGAAATGTAATTTCGCACATCAGTTCCGAAAAAGCGAGCCGGTATTTGAACACAAGACCCTCTGCTTGAGAGGCCAAACCGCTAGGCCACCAATGCAATGTTTAAAATGCTAGATCACAATTACTTAAGTTTGATAGGAATTACCTTTTTTGTTGATTGTGTTTCGTTTGACGTTACTTGTATCGTGATCCAGTCTAATCATACTTAATAAATTTCATATAGTTCCGACTACTCGTTGTGGGTTAAATTGTCACTTAAATTGCAAGATTTGACCTGCACATAATACTACTTAACTACTTAACAAGGCAAGTAAAAGGCATTTAAAAACATCATGTCCCTAAGCTTTTCTAAAATTCTCGCTTTTACCGTAAGCCAAAAAGGCATTAAAAAAATCACACATCTAATAAACTGATTAGATTCCAATAGGTAATTTATTGAGGCTGACCAGTTGAGGCACAATGCCCGTGCGAGTGAGAGCGCGGGTCCCGAGCGAGAGAGCAACACTGGGCCTTGCAAGGTGATTCCAGTTGCTCGCGCGCAGGCATCAGGTACGCATGACGCGGATGACAGTAATGACTTACTACCCTAAATGAATGACAATGTAGCGAGTGTGCGAACTTTTTTCATAGTGCTTCTCTTTTTCTCTTTTTTGTGTAAGTGCCATGTGTTGGGTTAACTGGTTTTAAGTGGACAGTGTTGTGAATACAACCGATTGCCGGACTTAAGGTAGGTTTAGAATTAACCCAGGCACTTGCAACACTTGCTAAGCACCTGTTAGGGGTTAGGGGTTCGCTCAAAACTTTATCGGGCGTAGGCCACTTCTTTCAGCGGTTGTCAACGGCGGCGTATGAACATTTCTAACTTACCCTAAGATATAGCGCGATGCCATCATAGTCAACTACTACCTAATACGAGCAATATTACGGCTTAGTAACTGAAATTAAATACAATTCCATCAACTTGTGATCATTATTTACTAGTTATTCGACAATATAGCGTTAAGAAGTACACACGTTGAATGATTGTTTTAGATTTTCATAACAAAAGTGAAAGAAACCTTTACTTTAAACAAAACAAATACATTGCGTTAATAACCTTTATGTTACTGATACCGATAAGAATTAGGTAAGTATATGAGAATCTTGCAACCCTTATCGATATTATTTTTAGTTTTCTATGCGTCGAATTATTAACAGTATAAACATTACATTAGTTGTTCATACAAATTTTAAGTTTACTGATACTAGTTAATGAGAATTGTATAAAAATCTAACAACCATTCTGGGTGTTATTTTTAGTTTTCAATGCGTCGGGTTATCAACATATTTTATACATTATACATAACATTTAACAAGAATGTGTTTGTTTCTTATAGCAACGGTATTTTTTTAGTTCTTTCAGTAGGTATTACCACTTTTTCTTTAATTAGGATGTCGGATAGAATTTATAATTAGATTTTAGTTGGTTTCTGCATTTAATTGCGAAAGATATAAAATAATAAATTAAGGCAATAAATAACTTTGTTTTATTTTTCTACTGTGTCATTCAGTGTTTGCATGAATCGACTTTTACGAAAAAAATCAATCGAGTCAACATCAATACGGCTGATTTGTTTTAGGTCAATACTCTGTCTGGTCATTTGATCAAACTCGAGACATTTTTTTACTACTTATCTCTTGGCTATCTTTTTTCTCGCACTGTTTTTAATATTAAGTACTCATTAGTCAGCTGTACTCGTAATTGCATTAATTAATTTTACTTAGAAGTTTAATTTGACTTGAAAGTTTTATTTTTTTTATTTATTAAGATGTTTCGGCCCTGAGAATCAATCCTCCGTGATTCTAAAAACGAGAAAAAAGTGATATAGCATAGGGAAATAAAATATATATTTTGTGAATTTCGATTTTACAGGCAGTTTTTATTGACAGTTTTTCATTATTGGATTGTCATTAGAGCTCGTATACGTGTGCCCACAGCGTGTACCAAATTGCGAATCAATAGGCATATTGATATTATTGTTTGTTAGTTACAAGGGAAGCTAATACGTACTTCAGTACGTTCCTTCAATCCTTGTTTCAACAAGGATTTTAATTAAAAAAAAGATTCATCCCAGCCTACATAATATTAAGTCCCACTACTGGACAGGACCTCTCAAAATGAAAGGGTTTCGGCGGTATAGTTCCCACGCGGGTCCAGTTCTGATTGGAAACTTCACACACACCATTGAACTTCTTCGCAGGTGTGTCTCTGTGCAGGTTTTCTCACGATGTTTTCTATCACCGTAAAGGTCATGGTAAATATCAAATACATCACTTCCTTGAAACTCAGTGGTGTGAGCTTCTGCGTGAGAGACCTTAGGTATACCACTATGCTGCCATTGCTATATATTTATATATACATATTAGAGATCTTTGCATATGTAAAAGAGAATTTCAAGATTATACAGGGTTATTTGTAGTTCACTGACATCCCCTTAACCCTGAATTCCTATCACTCAAACAATTTTTTTTTGTTTTACGACTTTTTAAAATGAAGCACTTTTTTTCCCATACAAATACACAGAGTATCGTAAAAATAAGAGGAAATCTCAAATTTTCAAAACGTTATTACACCAAAAATATTAAGTTATGACAAAAGCCGTAAAACAAAAAACGTTTGTTTAAGTGGTAGGAGTTTAGGGTTAAAAGGATGCTAGTGAATTACAAATAACCCTGTATAGACAGTGATTCTATAATCTGGACACTGGTGTAAGACAAAAGGCTTTTGTTACAACCTGTCGCTTGCGCGCGCGCCGTGACTGTGCCGTAATGCCAACTGGACCAGAAATGTAACGAAAGCTGCCTCAATAATCAATAAACAACGGTGACATGAGTAATCAACCACATGAGAAAACAGAACAAAAATAAACCGAAAAACTGGCTGATTACCACGTTCTACTTTACGTCAAAAATCTGACAGTTACAGAAAAAGTGGGGCACTCTTTTTGACTTATATTGTAGTTGTCAGATTTTGTAAACTTCAAATATTTTGACTCACGTTGTTCAAAAAGGCTCAAATGCGTGTGAGAGTTTTATTATTCATTCTTAAACACTTAGGATATCATATCATATTTTAGTCTGAAGAGCCCGTATGCTTTTAAAATGTAGATCTAAAATTAATGACAACTTTCTCTAAATAGTCACCAATAAGACGATTTCAAATAAACTCTTATTGACGGCATTATTATACGTCAGTATGTACTTTGTCCAACGAAAACTTAGCGTTTTGCTGAGATAAAGGCCCGTATTAATCATTCTATTAAAGAAATATTTTTAGTAGCAAGGCAGAAGCTCAAGAGGCGACATCATCTAGGTACAAACAAGAACAATAAACACAAAGTTTAACTCCTTTTTATATAAGTATAGATATTGTTTAGCTTATCTGCATTCACAACGTCATTACCTATCGGATATTATTAAACGGAGATCAGGTTAGGAATGAATTCACAATTTTTTCTTAAACTTACGTCTGAATCTAAATATATTATATAATGGCAGATCTTAATCCTAATTACATCGAAGTTCGATAGCTAAAACCTTTGATCAATTATAACTGTAGATCCACAGTCGCGCGCCCGAAAATGTCCGAGCCAAATGAGCGCCACTTTGATAAAAGTGGCTTTCTTTTTTCTCAGTAGGTTGCGTGAAATTGTCAAGTTTAGCTGTCAAGTGTTAACCGAAATTCGACTGTAATGGAGTAAAGACTAGGTTCAAATTTCTGTGTAGGTGATGATTTTAATTGTTACGCAAACAAATAAAATAGTTCGGACATTCTTTGAAGGGTATTTTGTTCGGCAATGTGTATCTTCAGTTATAATTGATCAAAGGCTAAAACTAAAATTAACGCGTCAGAAATCGTTAAAATATAAACTTGTACCAAATGCGGTGAAAAGTATCAGTTTGAGAACGTTAAGAAACCACGTTTATTAATTTAATAAGTATTACTTTAATAATCAGAAGCTTACTACAGGTGCAATAAGTAGCTGTATGAAAAGTTATTTTGCAGACACTTTTAATCTTTCATTATTTGTTCACGAAACATACCTACTTCATTAGGTAACTCGTGTAAGGCGTTAATCCACCTGCTATATTATTACACATAATTTTTTAATTAGGCTTTATTAATTAAAGTCAAATAAATAAACTGAATAATTGGTTATTAAATAAATGCATAATTATAAATTGAACTTGCTTGTTTGTAACAATGCTGATGTTTTAGCAATACATTATAATACCTGTTGGAGTTGGCACGTTAATTTGTGATCAAAGTTCCTAAATAAGTATGAATCAATTGCAACATGTAGGTATAATATAATTATCACCAACCACTGTCAGAAAAAGGTTTATTTAACCGAAAATTTCGAGAACTAAATACTGTTAAGGTACTTGCTAAGCTATAGGCATTTTTTTATATAAACTATTGTTACTTTACATAAACTATCGTATTATAATGAATATCATCAAAAGCATGTTTTCTTTTTTTATTTCGGTCAAAACTAACGACAGGTGCGCGGCCGAGCCTAGGTCAAAAGTCAAGGTATTTCCAATAACTTAGAGATTATTCTAAATTTCAAGATAATGTAACAAAGCTATTTCATTTGAGAATGTTTAGGTGAAAAAACCTTGAACGCAAAATAATTTGTGACATAAGTAAACAACTATTTTTATTTTATTTTAATTTTTAAGTAATTTGTATTATTTTTATTTCCCAACATACAAAAAGTTATAAATTTCTTATATATAGTACACATTATCAGTGATCGGAACTCTGGGTGCAAAACTTTAACAAAACTTGTAAAGCTGACATTAAGGAGAATTTACAACCAAGAAAAATAAGAATATTATTGGCAGATTAAGTGTTCAATTTAACTCTAAGTATATCGAAATCTCAGATTTTCAGTAGTTTATTAATATTTTCATGTCTGTAAGCAGTTTTCATGCCCGCTTGGCAAGTTTTGCACCCAGAGTTCCGATCACTGCACATTATCTAGTTTGTAAGTGTGAGTGAGATAAATAGGAAATGAGACTCAGCGAGCCCGCTGGTTTTCAGTCTCCAACCTGACTAAAACTACTTAACTTGAACAACTAACTAAGTAACTAAAGGTGAGGCCGCTGCCCGAGCGACACAGTGACTACCTACCTAACTTAGGCGTCGAACATACATTATCATCATAACTTATTTTTTACTAAGGGAAGGGGCAGATAATAATTGAATAAGGTAGTACACCTCGACACCTCAACGCCCAGTAGATGACACCGATCGATCTTTCACCTCTCTTACTATGACATAAGATTGAAGGTGACATGTATTGGTCAGTATCAAGCACAGGGTCTATACTTAGATCGAAAATAAAACAGCACAAAATGGTTTTAAATCTTTCGCAATTCTCACTCGTCACTACTACCATTTTAGGGATTGCAAGTTGGTCCACTGGTGAGCCGTTTCAATGTGGTTCAAACTTTAAACACTATTCCTTGATTACTGGGCGCCCTGTATACGTCTCACTGCAGGGCACAGGCCTCCTCTCAGAATGAGAGGGCATGGGCCGTAGTTACCACGCGGGCCCAGTGTGGATTGGGAACTTTACACACACCATTGAATTTCTTCGCAGGTGTATGCAGGTTTCCTCACGATGTTTTCCTTCACCGTAAAGCTCTTGCTAAGTTTCAAATGTAATTTCGCACATAAATTCCGAAAAATTCAGAGGTGTGAGCCGGGATTTGAACCCATGACCCTCTGCTTGAAAGGCCATAGGTCAAACCACTAGGCCACCACGGCTTATTCCGTGATGAATTAATAGTGGTTATAAATAAAATACAATTTTTTTTGTAACACCTAAAATTTTGCAGCAATTTCTTACACTTTACGCTAAAATCTGACGCTTACGAATTAACGGGCGCCATCTTTAATTCCTTCTACTTATCTTTAGTTCGTATTAATAGACGCTGTTAGATGAACTGATCAGGGCAACCCGTTGAAGTCTCACATAAGTGCGCGCACGCTTCCGTCGGTAACTGTTTCTATCGAGATTTTTATCTTTAAATAATTATAATTATTTCTAAATGCCGCCATTTTACATTAACAGTATCTAAGTTATTTTAATAACGATGGTTGAGCAATTTAATTTGTAATTAGCATTCAACTAAGCTTCTCCTATTGAATTTTTTTTTCCTAATTTTATGATAATTATAGGAGGATTTTAACCAGTTTTAATTTGTAAGAATATTCAGTAAAAACCACTTTTTCACTTCTTATGCTCGTAAAGTTGTTATTTATGCCGAGAGAACGCTGCATAAAATGAATTTTTATGCTCTAGTGCACGAAGTACAATCTTCGTTTAAGATCATGGCCCAAACAGCCATAAATAGTAGAAATTTTTAAGATATATGTTTCTTGTTTTTTTTTTTATACAACTGGTGTTTTATATTACGAAATTAATAAAACTAAGCAAATCTAATACATTATTATAAGAAATTGCAATGCATGAAAGCTTGTAAGTTTTATTTCCAATGTTGCTGCTTAACTTACTTGCAATCGAAGTGAAAAGCAAAGTGTAAAACTTTGAGCATTAAACCCATTTTCCCCTCGACGTGTCTATCCACCCTCGTCGTACGGGCTCGGGTGGCTATATCAACGTCTCGGGTAAGATGGCTCATTTTATACTCTTGATGTACAATGTACGATGGGCTGCAAAAGTGCATGGACATCTCGGGGCGATAATCGCGTGAGCAGTGTTTGATCGTTTTGATGTTATTAACATACCCCCACGCGCGCGCGCTCCTTCGAATACCGCCCCGAGATGTCCATGCACTTTTGCAGCCCACCGTACTATATGCATTCATTTTTCTTACTTAAAAACACTGGCATAACTAAAATAGTACGTTAAAAAAATGTGGAGGTTTTTCGGACAGGTGGAATATCGCTAGGTGGCGTTACAATCGAGGGGTCGGTTAACGTTACAGTCTTGCTTGCAATTGGCTGAACCAATTCCATACGTGACTGGAATGTCAAATTTGTGACAGAAACCTTCATAGAAATCAAACAAACTCCCTTCTAATGAAACTCAATTTTTTATCACATAAACTCTCAAAAATAAAAGCCAAAATTATTTCAAACAACTATCTTAAACTTGCCGTTACGTTGATAGCTAACTACGTATATCTAATAGTGGTTCATTGAGAGAGGGGGCGTGGCTTGTAATCAATGGAACTCAATAATTAAAGGTGGATAGCAATTAAATTTTACACTACGTTGTGTTAGTCACGAGGTTTTGTTAAACTTTCTTGCGGGATTCAAACGAGCATATAAATATATTTAGACGAAATGATACAACACCCTTTTTCAACTATCCGCGGCGGGATACCGGGAAAGATTTTTCACCGAATTTTTTCACTCATATGGCGTCACGTCTGAGATACGCTACACTTTGAAAATCGACTAAATGGGCTCTATAGCATTTTGTCAACCACAATGACAAATTCAAAAAACTTTTATGAGGGTGTTCAGTGGAAGTAATCCAACCAAACCACCTGCTTAATTTCTGGATTAATTTTTAAATGCGATGCATTACTCCGAGTTGATTGCTAACCCAGTGTCAAAATTTCCTTAGTATATACTTCGTTTTATTTTTAGCATTAGAAAGAAGGTGGGCGAACTTGACGTGTCTTTTTATTGAAAAGCACTTTTGAAAAATAAATTACAGCAAATATGTAACAATTTGAAAGGAAATTATGGTCATTTACACTCTTTTGGTTTCATAAGTACTAGTTATTATTTTTTAAAAAGCGTTTTTCAATAAAAAGACTCATCAAGATGGTTTACATTATTTCTAATGCTAAAAAAAACGAAGTATAGCTGTGTAGATTAATTGATATCTAACATTATTTGGTCCTGATCCTTCGCTGGACGATGCCGTGGCATAGCACTCACTACGCTCGCTTGGCTTGCGTGTTGTAATTGCAATACTTACATTCCTCCGATCGTCGCTCGTCGTCATGTTTGATTTTCCTGAACCTAAAGTGCCAGAAGCATGGAACAAAAGCGTGGTGGTGCTGTTCTTTAAGAAAGGTGATAAAACCTTGTTAAAGAACTACAGACCCATCTCGCTTTTGAGCCATGTTTATAAGCTGTTCTCCAGGGTCATTACAAATCGTCTTGAGCGCAGGTTTGATGACTTCCAGCCTTCCGAACAAGCCGGGTTTCGAAAAGGCTATAGTACCGTAGACCACATACATACGTTGCGGCAAGTTATACAGAAGACCGAAGAGTATAACTTGCCGCTATGTCTAGCGTTTGTGGACTAGGTATGAGAAAGCCTTTGATTCGGTCGAAACATGGGCGGTGCTCGAGTCTCTCCAGCGGTGCCATATTGACTACCGGTACATCGAAGTGTTGAAGTGTTTGTATAAAAATGCCACTATGTCGGTTCGAGTGCAGGAACAGAGTTCGAAGGCGATTCTCTTGAAAAGAGGCGTAAGACAGGGAGATGTAATATCTCCGAAACTGTTTACTGCCGCTCTGGAAGACGCCTTCAAGCTCCTGGAATGGAAAGGACTAGGCATCAATGTCAACGGCGAATACATCACTCACCTTCGGTTTGCCGACGATATCGTGGTCATGGCAAAATCGATGGAAGAACTCAGCACGATGCTTGAAGATCTCAATCGAGTCTCTCGACAGGTATTACTAAGAATGAACATGGACAAGACGAAAGTTATGTCTAATGTTCATGTTTTCCCTGCCCCCATTGTGGTCGAGAACTCGGTTCTTGAAGTTGTTGACGCATATGTATACCTAGGACAAACCGTCCAACTAGGTAGGTCCAACTTCGAGAAGGAGGTCAATCGGCGAATACAACTCGGATGGGCAGCGTTCGGGAAGCTCCGCAACATCTTTTCGTCCAAAATACCTCAGTGCCTCAAAACAAAGTCTTTAATCAGTGTGTGTTGCCAGTGATGACATATGGATCCGAGACGTGGTGCTTCACTATGGGCCTGATGAATAGGCTCAGAGTCGCTCAGCGAGCTATGGCGAGGGCTATGCTTGGAGTTTCTCTACGGGATCGAATCAGAAACGAGGAGATCCGTAGAAGAACCGGGGTCACCGACATAGCCAAACGGATTAGCTCGTTGAAATGGCAATGGGCAGGCCATATAACACGTAGAACAGATGGCCGTTGGGGGCCAAAAGTTCTGGAATGGAGACCACGGACTGGCAAGCGCAGCGTGGGACGTCCACCAACGAGATGGACGGACGATTTGGTGAAGGCCGCAGGTTCAGGGTGGATGCAAATGGCTTACAATCGTAATGATTGGGCATCAATGAGGGAGGCCTATGTCCAGCAGTGGACGTCCTACAGCTGAAATGATGATGAAAGTGACACAGAATAGATTTATAATAGTATTTATTATAGTGCAATCATAACACCTAGGTAAAAGTCTCTAATAATCATAAACGTCAAAGTTTGTATGAATGGACGAATGGATGTTTGTCACTCATTCACGCTAAAACTATTCGATGGATTCTGCAATGGATTCTGGATTCTGCAATGTATTGTTGTAAACTATTGTTGGTGAACCTTAATAAAGGAAAAAAAAAAAAAAAAAAAAAAAATTTGGTACACAGTTAGTTTATAACCTGGACTACATATAGGATACTTTTTATCCCGGTAAATTGCATAGTTCCTCCGGTATAGCGAGAAACGTATTTGTCGGAGACGTATACTTTGTTTTTTCTAGCATTAGAAATAGGGTAAACAATCTTGCTGAGTTCTTTTACTGAAAAACGCTTAAAAAAAATATTAACTATTACTTATGAAACCAAGATAATGTAAATAACCATATTTCCTTGCTAATTGTTACATATTTGCTGTGATTTATTATTCAAGTGTTTTTCAATAAAAAGACACTTCGAGATATTTTACCTTCTTTCTAATGCTAAAAAAAACGAAGAATAGTTACGGGCAACAGGCTATTGTTACATAAATTAAATTAGTCGTCATTCAGGATTCTGTACTTTAAATCATTTGAAAATAGATCAAAAAAATAGTTATAAATATCAAAAATATTATATGATGTGTACCAATTTTCGTGTCATTGAAAGGCATAAACAATTTAACGCCAAATTTGTGCAGAAGTGCAGTTTAAAAGGTTGCATTAGGGCTAATTAACACGCAAATAAAACATCGAACAGCATTTCGTCTAAAAATAGAGTTCAACGTTTTCAAAATGTTATACTGCTTATCGACGAAGGTTTCAATTTACCTTTTGATTATCGCAAAAAGTTGAAGCTCCCGCGCAACACGCGATGTTCCTTGAATAACCTTCCCGAACTCTTATCTTGAACAAACCGGTGCTAGCAAAAGCTACCGTAATCGTAGCAAGTTAAAGTTGAGATGGGGAATGTTAGTATGAGTTGGGAATGAGGTAGCGAATGCTATGTGTTGACTTGTTGGTTTTTTACAGTTTGTTTGACAGGATGAAATAATAAACAGTTGTTTGTTATGAGAAGTTGTGGGGTTGTGTTTGCTTTTGAGCATGGAAATTAAGTTGAAGTTAATTGGTTTTTAATGGAGATAAAAACAGCTTCGCGAAAGTAACATCTGACACTTTTGTGATAAAAAACTTAAACTAAAAACTTAGATACTTACTGTCCTTTAGTCTGTATCTTTTTTACCGCAGTTTTTACTAAATTCCAATGAGAGTTTCCAAAAATGATATCTTCATTCTTTTTCATTTTTGATGGCCGATGGGGAAAAAAGATTCTTGAGTGGCGTCCACGGACCGGAAGACGCAGTGTAGGTAGGCCTCCAACAAGATGGAGCGACGACCTGGTTCAGGTTGCGGGAACGTGTTGGATGCGGATGGCACGGGACCGATCTATTTGGCGAGCCTTGGGGGAGGCCTATGTTCAGCAGTGGACGTCTTTCGACTGAAATGATGATGATGTTGATGATAGTTTTTTATCCCGGAAAATTGCATAGTTCCCGCCGGATAGCGCTAAACGAATTTCGTAGACGGAGTCGCGGGCAACAGCTAGCATCGAGATAAGTTTTAGTCTATCTGTTTTTTTCGATATCCAGCTATTCACATAACAAACATTCAGAACCGTCTAGCCGTTATAGTGTGAAAAAGTAACACTCACACACACACATACACACGGACTCGCAAAACTTTGCATTCAACATTGCACAACTATGAAGTTTCTGGATAATTGACAATGTGACCTATAGGAAAAAATGCTATACTTACTGTTCTGTCACACGCAACAAGTATGTATAGTATAGCATTTATTTTTGTATGGTTGATATTCAGAAACTTTATAGTTGCGCAATTTGTCAAGATGTACTTCTTACCGGCCGTTGACTATAAGGACACCTTGCAGTTCAAAATTCAAAATTGTTGACCTTTGACACTAGTTTAGCTATAGTCGTCTACATAAAAATATTTACAATTTAATGAATACTCTGAGACATTGTATTGATTACAACAACGGGCAATAACTCATCTGAATATCCTCTTATTTATTGCCCTATTGCCGCAGTAAAGATGCTCGTTAATATTTGATTGCCAACGACTGGCCTACGGAAACAATGATAGTAAACATCTTGTATAGAAATATAAATTATATTCTAGCTAGCTGTGGAGAAATCGTAGCTTTAAATTGGCACTGTAGTATCAAACTTATGAGTTTACTTTCATAGAGACGTAGAATCAACGTATTTATTGAAATTCACGCTTGAAAATTTTGAGTGTCATCCATCGATATCTTGACGACACCAAAATACAGGATGTAACTTGATTAGGTACAATCGACGTTTCAGGATGAACCCTTTTCATTGTAAATTTTATGTTGACATTCCATACATCAGCCAAAGAAATCATCGAGAAATTGGTTGTGATAAGGTTTGACTGTACCTGCTGCAAATTCCTTAAGGGCATCTTAGAATAGAAATATAATGGGCAGCCATCGTTTGATGACCTTAAAATTAACTTTAAAAGAAGAAAAATAATTTAAGGTCTACAACCTTTGAAAGGTTCAAAAACCCGTGTGTATTTACAAACTATGGAGTGCTATGTAAAACCACTAGCTATTTTTTTCATCAAATCATCAAAGAAGAAGGTAAGCTTTCATATTCTTGAAGCATTACCAGTTGTGAAGTTACATCTTGTATTGTCAATAGCTCTCGAAATGTCACAGATGGAAAAATGAAGAAAAAGAACGACTAACACACGAAAATATTACTGAGATAAACCACATTCTCTAAGACTAAACCTAACCGAACCATTCTAACGGCGCACCCATCAAACACTTACATACTCAATGTGCACTAAAATAATTAAAATCCGCTTTGAATCCGTTGTCCAAGACAGCTAGCACAGTAAAGGCAGCGTTCCACTTTTTAGATGGTCTCACGCCGTATAAGGCTCCCGTCCACAGGTTTCTTGCAAAACTCACTGATTGTTGACTAACGCTGACGCGCGTCAGTAGATCCTGGTTGACGTTTAACCGACTTTGAAGAGTTAGTTGAAGGTTTGAAGTTATTAAAAAACTGGGCAAACCTGAATATAGGAAAAAAGTCAAGAAAGGAATTTCTCGGACCACTACGTACGGAGCTCAAGTCATTTTTTTATAACTTGTACCGCCAACTTGTCTGTAAGAACGTTACTTGCACGCAAAAGGGCCTTTGTACAGTTCTTTACTTAAATCTTAGCCTTGATCAGTTCACTTAACTAGGCTTTTAGCCACTATAATATAGCTACAATAGCCTTCCGTACGCAGCTTCGCCCGCGATAAATAAATTTTCCAGTAGGAAAAGGTATTTTCCCGCGGTAAAAAGTAGCCTATGTCACTCAATGATAATGTAGTTTTCTAACGGTAAAAGGATTTTTGAAATCGGTCCAGTAGTTTCGGAGCCTATTCAATGCAAACAAACAAACAAATATTAGTATAGATTAGCTTTGAGTAGTCCACTCAACTAGGCTTTTAGGCTACATTATAGACTTGAACAGTCCGCATGACTACGCTTTAAGCCACTATACAGCTACATTAGCCTTGAGTAGTCCATTTAGATAATTTTGAGCTACCACACAACTACATTAGGCTTGAGCAGCCCACTTAGCTAGGCTTTTGAGCTACCACACAGCTAATTTAGGCTTGAGCAGTCCACTTAGCTAAGCCTTTGAGTTACAAAACCACTACATTAGCTTTTATAAATTAATAAATCAGTCTACTTAGCTAAGCTTTTGTGCTACCACACAACTACATTAGACTTGAGCAGTCCACTTAGCTAGGCTTTTGGTCTACCACAACGCTACATTAGTCTTGAGCAGTCCACTTAACTAGGCTTTTAAGCTACCACACAGCTACACTGTCTAAGAATTTATTAGCTTGTTCCTTATTATTTAATAGAGAGTTTATGCATAAAGTTTTGCACTATAAAAAGAAATTCAAACCTACTATTATTAATAATGCAAAAGTTTATGATTGTATAGGTATATTTGTTATGCTTTCATCCGAAAAATGGCTGATCGGATTTGGATGAAGTTAGAATGTAGTTGGGTCTCTGGAATAATGTTTAATGTTTATTTGGGCAAAAAACGGCACAATATAATGAGTGAACTTAAAGAAAAACTTAAGTAATACATAGGCCAGCAAATATGCCACAGTTAAATTACGCTAATGAAGTACCTACCATGTAAAAATACAAACAGCCAAAAATGAGAAAAAGTAATACCTAGGATACCTTTATTAAAAAATACCAGTATACCGACATCCAGAAAACTGACTAGTTATTTTTGTTAGTTCGACTTTACTTATTTAGAGTTTAATCGGTGTGATTTGTGAAGAAATAATACTTGTCAAGTAAAATAATAAATTAATGAAAGTACTAGCTTTTACCCGCGCTTTCGTTCGCTTAAACCATAGATCTGAAATTCCTGGATTTTACTAAATTCTAAATCCTATATGTTAATCCAGGTTATAAACTATCTTTGTGCCAAATGTCATCAGAATCCGTCCAACCGTTTTGAAAAAAATGAAAAAAAATGAAAATGTATTTATTTCAATAGCCATAGAACATACAAGAAGGTTAGAGACCTCCTAGTAGGTATGTGAGAATACCTGTGACAGGAGATCCCGCTCCTCTAGAATAAAATGTAACTACAATGACATGACTAAAAGCAGTAACATTAGATAATTCACTTATAATTATATAAAACAATCACAGCAATATTATACAATAGAGATATTTTAGCATGAAAGAGTATACAAACATCTACACATCCATCCTTACATCCATTCATCTATACAAACTTTCGCTTTTATAATATTACTACGATAAAGATAAGATAGTGCATAATATTTGTTGCCCTAATCTCGGAATGGAATTTTACTTGGTTAGATTTTGTAACACCTAACACTCGATAAAAGTGACTCTTGTCTTCGCAAACAGGTTATTTGAAATCGAAGTTATTCCAACGGCGGATGCAAAAATAGCGTTGACAGTACCTGAGTACACGGCGAGTTAAATTGATCTTAAGAAATGCCTGCTTACGCAACGTAATTTGTTTATTAACATATTTTTTTTATTTATCAGAACATAGAGCCCTTTCATTCTGGGAGAGGGCCTGTGCCATGCAGTGTGATCATGATGATTATTATTCCTCAAACTGTTCCAATATTCTAGCATTTTACGCTAACATTGTGCCTTTTACGTAGAAAGGTGGAGTCCCAGTGATATGTGGTAAAGAACTAGTACTTGTCAAGATTTATTAATAAATACTAGCTGTTGCCCGTGACTCCGTCTGCGAAGAATAGGGGTATGAAAAATAGCCTACGACCTATTCTCAGACCTACCGAATATTAGACAAAAAAAATCATAAAAGTCGGTCAAGCAACGGGGAGTTCGATAATAAACACCGTGACACGAGATTTTTATATTATTAGATTTAAACTGTAGCCATATTTTAGCATGTCACGCTAAAATTGTGCTTTTTACGTAGAAAGGTTGAGTCCCAGTGATATGTGGTAAAAAAGTAGAACCTACTTGTCAAGATTAATTTAATTTAAGTTTTTATTTTTGTCTTTTAAATATGTTTTAGTAATAGATATTATATTTAATTAATAAAGTTATCTGCTTTATTAAAAAAAAAGATTTATTTTTAAATAATGTAAATGCACTGCGCTCTCGATCCTTCTGCAAATAACATTTCATTGTTCACTCAAATGCTTGATTTATTTATAAAGTCGTGACTGGAAAATGCAGTTTTGTGTATATTGTATAGCTTGTATTTATTAAAGTTATTGTGTTGTAATAGCCCATTGTGTTAGATACAAGGAAACTGTTGTAATAACATGTTTGTCTGTGTAGGTATCAATGAATCTGCAATATTTATCTCGACCGTTAGTGTGTTATATCCAATACGTGAATGCACTTATAGGTCTAGTCGATTCTGGTCTATATAACTTATAATAAGTACCTAGCAAAATGGAAATACTATCATGTATTATTTCCAGTATGGAGATCGTTACTTTCGTATCTTTAAAGAATTTTCCTGTTATTAATGAGCATACATTTTTGTTTTTTTTTTTCAAACTTTAAATCAATGTGTGTTCATATAGACGCTTGCTTTGATCTTTGTCTAGAAAATAAAATCGGATAAAGTAGAGTAGAAAGGGGCTGTCCAAACAACCCCCTGGCATCTGATAAAATACATAAATCTTGGGACGATTTGTCAATCCAACTGAGGTCAGTCCCAAACCATACTTACTTCGTTTTTTTAGCATTAGAAATAGGGTAAACAATCTTTTGGAGTCTTTTTATTCAAAAATGCTTTTAATAAAACAGTAACTATCACTTATAAATAAATAAATAATAAATAAATATCACGGGACAATTCACACCAATTGACCTAGTCCCAAACTAAGCAAAGCTTGTACTATGGGTACTAGACAACGGATAAACATACTTATATAGATAGATACATACTTAAATACATATTAAACACCCAAGACTCGAGTACAAACATTCGTATTATTCACACAATATGTCTGCCCCGACCGGGAATCGAACCCGGGACCTCAAGCTTCGCAGTCAGGTTCTCTAACAACTATAGGCTATCCAGTCATCTAAAACCAAAAGAACTTATGAAACCAAAATAATGTAAATA
The DNA here is from genome assembly GCA_947563465.1 of Archips xylosteana. Taxonomy (NCBI): domain Eukaryota; kingdom Metazoa; phylum Arthropoda; class Insecta; order Lepidoptera; family Tortricidae; genus Archips; species Archips xylosteana. Next base: position 10,453,018 of record OX387361.1, on the reverse strand, counting down.
ACCATAATTGTCCTTGCTAGTTGTTACATGTATTTTTTGTTTTGCAGAGTTTTTGAAGGCAAAACAATAAGACTACAGATATTTTATATCACTGCAAATGTATTATTATGCAATATTTTTGAAAAATAATACATTTGTACAAATATGAAACATCTGTAGTCTTATTGTTTTGCCTTCAAAGCCTCTGGCTATATTTCAGCGCCATCTAGATTTAATAATCGAACTACAAAAACCGCGGCCGATCCGTACTATGGCGACTGCCAATCCAGTCTAAATCATCCTTGATTTGCTATGACTTATTTTTCAAAGGTGTTTTTCAATAAAAATACACATCAATATCGTTTACCTTCTAAAAAAAACGAAGTATAAACAAAGCTTGTACCATGAGTACCTACTAGACAACGGATAAACATACCTATACATTGAAGACTCGAGCACACACTTTCGTATTTTTCAAACACATATCTGCTCTGAGCGGGGATTGAACCTGGGACCTCAAGCTTCGTAGGCAGGTTCTTTCCATTATGCTATTCAGTCGTCAAAATGTCACGACATTTGACTCACGTGAGATCATAAAAAAGCGTAATTTTAGTTTAAAAACGAAAATCTGTGCTTGATAAATTTTAACCATAAATTTTAGTGAAAAACCCCACTAATTCCCCCAATCTCATTCATTCGGAGAGGAGGCCTGTGCCCAACAGTGGGCCGTACATAGGCAGAGTTGATGATATTGGAAAAACTTGTTTTACTTCGTTTAACCCAGTTTTCTCGCAATTTTGCACCTACTATTTCTTGCAGTTAAAGTGTAACTAGAGGTACTACACGTACAGATTATGACCGTGAAGTAAAGTAGCTTGTAACTACACATGTAAAAGTTTTTTTTCAAGCCTCATAATATTGTGTATAATAAAATCAAAATCTAAATTACTTAACTTACGAGTAATACCTTCGAAAGCCGATATTACGTCATTATAGGAAAACGGTAATCTGACTATTACCTGTTGCCCAGTTCGTTCATCACTGACACACAGACTGTCTGACGTTTACACGCAGTAGGGTGTCTAAGTACTATTAATATTATTGTAACGTAGGTTCTTGATGGGTACACGGCCATTTCGTAATGCGCTGGTCAAGGAATATGTATCAGAAGATTTAGAATCTAATCTAATACTAATAATCCCACTAATGTTATAAACTTGAAAGTTTGTTTGTATGGATGGATGGATGTATAAAATGTATTATATAACTAAATAAATAAATAATTATTACGGGACAATTCACACCAATTGACCTAGTCCCAAAGTAAGCTAAGCAAAGCTTGTGTTATGGGCACTAGGCAACGGATAAACATACTTATATGGATAGATACATAGGTACTTAAATACATATTAAACACCCAAGACCCGAGAACAAACATTCGTATTTTTCATACAAATATTTGCCCCGACACGGGAATCGAACCCGGGACCTCAAGCTTCATAGTCAGGTTCTCTAACCACTAGGCCATCTGGTCGTCAAACTAGTCAACTATGATACGAGCAACTGTACTCCTGACCACCCCATCCATTACGACGGTCGTGCGCATACGTTAGTCTTAACGTAACGCAACGTGTTAAAGCAAAGGGTCGTGGGAAACAATAGCTCAATCATCATAATGCGCGCACCTGTCGACTCATCGCTGCGTCTGCGCACTCGTGACGCGCCGGCGGCACTACGGGAACTCGAAAGTTGGTCCACCATTGTTACTACTTGTATTGCGGAGAGTTTATGTGACAGAATGATTTATATGGCTAAAAAGCTATTTGTGTCCCCAGCTCAGTCTGTAATCAAGTTAATTGCTCTGAAAATGGGTTATTGCTTAATGTCTTTTATCTATAAAATATTATGCTTAGTTTTTGAGATATTTCCATTTTTATGTTTAAATTTTACTATGAAAGTGGCGGAGATGCTGGGATTGCGTATTTATTATGTATGAAAAAATAAAAAATTTTAAAAGCATAATTCGACCTAGGTTCACATAACATTTCATACTCCATTATGGCCTCAGGAATGCGTGGTTAGACTCTCGCGGAAACCTGGTGGGAACGTACTTAAGCCTAAGTCCTGGTGCTAGAAACTTGAGATTTGGCATAAACGTATAGTATAAATCTTACCAGGTGAATTTTTCGCTTCGAGCCATTACATTAAATTTGAACCTTAATACTATGACGATACCGTTTGTTTTGAAAGATAAGGGCTCGAAGCGAAAAATACACCTGGGAAGATTTATACTATACATAGAGTACGATAGAGGTGTACTAAGAAAGATTTTTTTAAATTCCCGTGGTATCCGTGATATATCTAAAGTTTGTTTGTTTCTTTATTTGTAGGGGGGTAATCTCTCAAACTACTGAGCTGATTTTAAAAATTCAATCACTAATTGAAAGCTATCTAGGATAGTGTTATCCCTGATTAACATGGGCTACTTTTTCTGCGGGAAAGTCCAAATAACAAAAGTTGTTTCTCCTGTGGACATAAAATTAGCGACTCCGAGTTAGCAAAAAGCGAGTTATTTAAATGGGCCTAAAGTTGGCCAGGCATCCCATACACCGATATCGACTCAACTAAAAAATATTGGGTATGGCTTAACTTTTGCCATGTATGACAGGAGAGTCGCCACCAAAAAGATGTGAACCCAAAATTAATGTGCTTTCGAGTTCTCGTAGTAGCTCTAACAATCAACAATCAGTCGGTCCGTCTGTACTCAACACTTGCTATCTAACATTAAGTGAAAAACAATACCCGTCGCATTAGAAATGATGAATTGGGTGCGGCTTGTTTTTCTTATTGAGGCTGTTGGGGAATTCTTCGGATGTTTCGAAATTAACGGTCAATTTTGTGGTTTTCTCGAAGCTGTTTATTGCTCGTGTGTTTTTGTTATGGACAGGACATGTTCAGTGGATTCGTAGATAATTTATATTGAAAGTAATGACTAAATAGTAGTCATCGTCGCGGCTTATATACGTTCCAATGCAGGGCAGACTCTTCCTTATTGAGAGAAGGCTTGGGCTGTAGTTCCCACGCGGGCCCAGTGCGGATTGGGAGCTTCACACCATTGCTTTGTTTGCTTGTATTAATTGATATTCTTTTTTAGTCCAGATGTAATATGTGATAATTTAAAATTAAAAAGTAGCTTCGTTATTTCTGGAGCTATCTACATACAAAACTTTATGTATATGCGTCTATTATAGCTAAACCGTTTAAATGAGTCCTCGCCCGCACGGTACAGGGGCTGGAGGGTATGACGACAAAGGGGAGCGGCGCTGCGGGCGGCGAGCGCGCCACGTGTGCCTGCCGCCCGCACCTCTCCCGGCCCCCTTTTTCATCTACCCTCGCGCCTCTGTACCTCGCGAGCGAGGACTCATTCAAACGGTTTAGCTATAATACTTTTAGCGTGAAAGTGTAAGAATCACATAAACACACAGTGAAAGAGCTAATCTATTTGTGACAAAACTTGACATAATTCAACTGACGTGTAAAATAAACGAAAAGGAACTACCGCTATGACAAAATCAAAAAGAAATTTATCTGTCATCATCTTCATACAAGTCCTGCAAAAGCCAACAGTGTTTATTAGTTGCTTATCCTAAAACGATAGAGTTTAAAATTGACTGCACTCCTTTAAATAAAGCCAATTAATCATACAATTAAAAGTATTTGACATGTCATCCATCATACAAATGATTAGAGGTGAGGCGCTGCGATGTTTTTCTAGTTAATTTGATTATTCTTCAAGTGCATAAGAGAACGTGCTCAAATTAACTGTGTTTTGGTTTGAATTTTATTGTGTTGCATACTTTATGTTTCAAGTTGTTAAAGTTTTCTTAGGCTACTATGTACAGACAAACGTCATAAATAAGTGATCACGATTGTACCTTGTCGCTTTCAGTCGTTACATAATTTCGTATGACTTTTCAAACATGACGTTAAAGTGACAAGGTTCAAAAGTGATCACTTATTTATGACGTTGACCCTACTAGGTTTGGAATCTTGCATCCTACATTGTGTTCACACTTGACCGTTTTGCCGGATTGCGGCATATAAATAACCGTTTGGTTTTAGAATCTGAAATAATAACGGTCAAATGCGAGTTGGTAGTACATGAAGGATTCTGTACAATTTGTTTTTGTTATTTATTGTAATAGTCACTACAGCAATAATAATAATAATAAACTTTATTCAGTACCATAAATGTAACAACTGCTTACTTACAAAAAAGCTACACTAATTGAGGTATAATGCTATATAAAAATACATTATTTTATACTTAAGACTTATTTGTTTACTCCTCATTAGTTTGCGAGTAAGCGTCTTCTGTCCCTCGTAGGTACCTACTAGTATAAAACTGTATCACGATGGAACAGGAGTCGCCGTTTTCTTTATCTTTACCTAAAATCTATTAAAGTTAAATAAAACTAAACATAACTATTCAATAAGCAATAAGCACATTATTCTGTGAAAATTTCAAGTATGAAGTTTATTACCATTATAAAGATAAAGTTAAAAAAGCTGAAAAAAAAAATATTGTTATTGTTGACGACCCCCTTTAATTTTGAACATTATCTTCTTTTTAATATATTTGTTGTTATAGCGGCCACAGTAATCGATAAATATTTCAATTAGGTAGGGTTAAAAAAGGTTGAGCCCTATGACAGACGGACATACAGCGGAGTTCAGGTCCCGTTGATAGCCGTAGGTAGGTACGGAAAAAACAAGCCAAATGCGAGTCGAACTCCGGCACTAAAGACCGATTTTAACTTGGCCGTTTTCAGGGTTCCGTACCCAAAGGGTAAAAACGGGACCCTATTACTGAAGCTCTGCTGTCCGTCCGTCCGTCCGTCTGTCCATCTGTCTCCAGGCTTTATCTCGGGAACCGTGATAGCTAGAGAGTTGAAATTTACACACATGATGTATTTCGGTTGCCGCTATAACAGCAAATACTAAAAAATGGAATAAAATAAATATTTAAGGGGGCTCCCATACAACAACCATGATTTTTTTGCTCGTTTTTACTCGATATTGATAACGGCAATAGGTAGACACTTGAAATATTCACAGAATATTTAATTGTATATTAACTTTAAAAATAAATCATTAAATTAAAATAAAAAAAATATTTAAGGGGGGCTCCCATACAACAAACGTGATTTTTATAGATAATTGTACGGAACCCTTCGTGCGCGAGTCCGACTCGCACTTGGCCGGTTTTTTACATTACATTGAGCAGCGTTTAATAAGTCGATAAGTCATGGTGGCCTAGTGGTTTGACCTAGGTATGGCCTCTCAAAAAAAAAGGGTCGTGGTTTCAAATTCCGGCTTGCACCTCTCGGAAATTTTGTGCCAAATTACATTTGAAATTTACCATGAGCTTAACGGTGAAGGAAAAACATCATGAGGAAACCTGCATACACCTGCAAAGAAATTCAATGGTGTGTGTGAAGCTCCCAATCCGCACTGGACCCGCGTGGGAACTACGGTCCAACCCCTCTCACTCTGAGAGGAAGCCTGTGCCCTGCAGTGGGACGTATATAGGCTGGGATGATGATGATGATGATGATGATGATGATGATGATGATGATGATGATGATGATGATGATGATGATGATGATGGTGATGATGATGATGATGATGAGTAGCGATTGGTCCTATCTCACCAGATGGAAAGTGAAGATGAGGTGTAATTCACTGGTTCACTAACAGCCAAGCATTCAAGCACTGAAGAACCCCGAGTGGTTGTCCGGAAACACAGACGACGGGAGCGAATCCCACTGCCTAGCAATTTAGAAAGGATAAAGCTTTTATGTAAAATATGTGAATATGAATATAATATGAATATGAATATTTTATAACCAAAAACTCGTTTGAAGTCGGTAACAAAAGAAGAACTATCACCATTTATCGGTTCAACCGCGCCTATCCGATTATGTTCTCAAATGCGCTGTCACTGTGCACTTACTCCAAAAGGACCAGGAGTTGACACATTCCTATGTCACATAAGCCGTTTTGTCACCAGCCAAAGTCAAGTTGTGTAGGCCGAATGTCTTAATCGGAAAGCTGTCAATCCCGGTATTGTTTTAAAAGTGTGGGTTGATATATATATTAGTTTTATTGATCGTAAAACTGGACCAGATATTTTTATGTGTTTGACTTGTCGCGTCATTATGGCTTTGATTTCGCGGCATAATTATGATATAAAAAACAGCCGTTTTACGCGTTACTGGTTCATATTTTTATGGAACCATTATATTTTTCTGCAGTGAAAATAGCTGGAAATGCACGGGAATTGAGAGCGCCGCGGAGCTTCTCAAACTGCCAATAGAGCGACTTAGACGCAAGCCACACAGAAAAGACGTGGGACGGGGGCAAGTCGCAGTCGCGGCACCCCTTAATTCATACTAAATGTATAGAAGCGTTGCGATCCAATGCAGACAGAAGAGACGGGGTGGAGACGCGGCCTGCGAACCAACGACGTGGACTGTGACGCGCCCCCGTCCCACGTCTCTTCTGTGTGGCTTACATCTTAGCTATGCGGATCTAACTGCCAACCGCCGCTAGTTAGAGAGGAACTAGAAGAAGAATCAAAATGGGTTTGGTTCATCGTCAATAATAATCCTTAGCCATTTTTTAGACGATCTATTAAGTGGTACTGTGGTATTGTTGATACGGTTTTTAAATCACGAATCCATGTGTACCCGGTCATTTGACATCCATTCATGGAATCGATACCAACGTGAATAGACCTTTAGTATCATCCTATCCTTTCATATCCAATTGGTCAGGCCGAATTTATACAACCTATTACAGACAACATTTTACATTTAAAAAGCAAGATAATCACGACACGCCGCACACTCTTCTTAACACGATTTTCTTTTCCTTGTCTTTATTCCTAAACGCACCTTTTTTGTACTTGTGATGTTGGCAATACTGCTTGACGTCACGCCCTACCGAGCCTTTTCGAAAAAACTAGGAATCGCGCGCGCATCCTCTCTCGCAATTTATTTAAAAAATATTACAAATTCTAAAAGTGAACCGCTTAGACTTTTCGGATTGTAAGCAGTGGTCCGTCACTGAACAGTGACGGACAAAACCAATCAGAAAAACTAGTGCCAGTGCTCAAGAACTTATTAAACGCAAAACCAGTGTATCAAGGCACATTCCACTTTATCCTCTTGAATTCTCTCCACCTACACCTAACCTATTTAGTATTACAAATAAGTAAGTTCTTGAAGATGTTTGGATGTTTGTTAGTCAATAACGAGTTAGACAATTGACCAAAGTAAACTAAGTGTATAACTTTAGTTTCAAAATGCATGAAACTAGACTTGCAGGTTGTCCTTAGTATTGTCATTATATTATTTTTGATTCTATTGATCATTAATTCATTCAAACTTAAAAGGGAGAGACTTTACGCTCTTTTTGGTGGAGTATCTCCCAGTCCTCCCTCCTATGAGCCATCTCTTTGACCTCCTGATACGACACGACATCGGCTGTTTCCCTTACTTGGTCTATGTAGGTGCGCCTAGGCCGACCTTTTCCTTTCTTCCTAGTTTCTTCTCCTCGATATTTCCTTTTAAAATGGTCTATAGACCAGACATTATATGACCAGCTAGGCTAAATTCTTAACGGTGTTATCTTGAACATGTAATAGTTGTTTTCTTTTTATAGTTGGGTATATTTGTGTAAGTTTTTATTTATTTTGTTTCCTCTTTTTTTCTATTCCTAGATTGTTAATTTTTACTATCGTTAAATACATGTCTTTGTATGTTAGTCAATAAAGAAGGAATTGATATATTTCATTAAAAAAATAGTTTTAATATTAAACATTCTGATTCTGATTATGAGTCTGAATAACATTAGAAAAACAAATTAAAAGTAGATAAGTTTTCCGCTAAATAATAACAGGTTCAAGCATATTAACCTCATTTTCGGTAGGCCGCCGAATGAATTTTCAAGGACGCGGTCAAATCCTAGTTCTAACCACATGTAGGGGAGACTGGGGTCAATAGAAACACGGGTCAATAGAAACAAGTGCAATAACTACGAAACAAGAAGCGATAGAGGGGCGGTCCCTGGGAGGGGATGGATCTGCGTTCGTGTCAGAACCTGTGGAACAGTGCTAGCCGCGGCTCTGTGGCCGTCGGATGTTATTACGCGAGTGTATTGCTTTTCCGGCACCAAAAGTAAGTATTTTTGATGTTTTTGTTTTGTGTATTAGTCAATATTCATTGATAGTACTTTAATACTATTTAACTTTCTGTTTGTATGGTTATTCTTGTTGAATTTGTAGTGGTTTATGAATACCTACCGTCTACCGTTATTTTTCTACGATTTTAAATATTCACCATGACGTTGCTGGGTCAATTGAAACAAAATTTACCGGGTCAATTGAAACATGTTTTAATTGCCCCTTGTATGTGGTTTTAAGATTTTTTTTGCAGTAACACTTCTTTTTTGTTTTTAGATGCCGCGAAACCGTCCAAAAACTACTAATCGCGGAAAATGCAGTATAGATTTGTATAAAAAAGTTTACGAAGAGATTCCAAGGGAATAAAACTTAGACAAGCTGCCGAAATGTATGACGTTAATTTAACATCATTGTTCAGATACAAGAAAAAATGGGACCGTTGCAATGAAGAATCCTCAGAATCTGTAAAGATGGGTTATTCTCCCCACAATAAAGTGTTTTCTGAAGCCCAAGAAAAGGATTTATCAAAATCGTTCTATGTGTGGTGGGCACACGTGGGATTTTACAAAGAGTTAATTACGTCAATCACCTTAACCCTAGTTAAGATGTATAATAATGGTTGCTCACCCTTTATTCAATGTTTGATTACATTTCTAGATTAGTAATAGTTGATCTTATTACTTATAAATATTTAAATATTCTAAATGATTAAGCAAGAAGTACAATATGAAAATTTTGTTAAGTTAATAGCAATAAATGCTAGTTTTTTTCGTTAAGTTGATGGTAGAAACTACCTGTTACTGTGTTCTAATCAAAGACTGAGATTATATGATTTAATTATGACTAAAAAATAAACATATATGATTATTACAATAAATAAATATTTTATTTCTAGGTGTTTCAATAGACCCCATTCATTGTTTCAATTGACCCGCAATCAGGGTCAATTGAAACAATTTTCGAGGATTTCTAAAGCACATGTGATTCCGTATCTGATACCTATGGATAAAAATCAACATAGCAACTTTAAAGCCAGATAATCTAGCTATAGTCGAAACCTTTCACAAACCAGTATTGATAGAAAATGTAGGCACTATGGCCGTTTTTTCGGAAAACGTTTCAATTGACCCCGGTCTCCCCTAACATTACAATAAAAACGACATAACAGCTAGATAGTAATACTTATTAAAATATGGATGAATTTACATAAGCAGATGATAATAAGATAAAATACCGTTATATAAATCGAGGTTGCAAAATTTACCCAAAACGGATTTGTTCGGTTTTTGTAGTTGGCCACATGCGCTTACGTTGATGTTTCTATCAATATTTATAACTTGAATACTAATTAGCTGTTGGTATAAATACAGCATATAAATATTCTACTTATACTTTATTATGATGTGGTGTAGAATATCAGATCTTAAGTATGCAACTTTCTTTGTGATTTTAATTTAGCAATTTGGCAACACCGTTCCTATTTCATCATTCTTTTCTCGGTATTCGTTAGTTTCTTAACTATTATTTATTTTTCTCTTAAACTTTTAATTAAATTAAAATAATCTTAAATCGGTGTATTTTTTCATAGACATTTAAAGAAGTCACACGTCAAAAAAATTACATTTATTGTATTAATAGCATGTAATACATTAGAAATGATTTGCGTTTGTTTAGTGCCTTGAAATTCAAACTCAAATATTAGGAAGCGAATTTTTCTCAAACCAAATTTTAGCAATCACTTTTTCGAAGTCTATAAGTTAAGACTAAACTTTGTTCAAGCTGTGGGAAACATGGATTAATAGGATGTTTCTCTCAAGCATCTTAAATATGCAAATTAACGTCATTTCAATCTTAATAAAGTCTAGTGTTTTATAGTTTCACACAGAAAGGATTATAAAAAACTCACTTTTGTCTGTGATTTGCACATGTCAATTAATAAAACACCGTTATTGTGACACAGGTTATTAAAAAAATTTGCTTTCAAATTTCGAACGGCCACTGTTCTAAATTTAAGACAAAGCTATAAAAATTAAAAGAAAACAATCCTCTACCTGTTGCTTGTTTTTTAAGTTTCATTTGTTTTGCTAAAAGAATAAGATTCATAATAGAACGTCTGAATGTTTTTGTGTGTGTCAATTTTTTTTATTACTGAACTAAATTTGGTCAGTAACATTAACAGCTATTTCTCGGTATACATAATTTGTCACTTCGAGGTTTTGTTTTAATTTCCCTTATAATTTATTGTTCCAATTATTTGATAAATGGCTCCGATTCGTTAGGTAGCCCCAAACAGTATAATTAATTTATGCATCTGAAGCACTTTATTTTAAATAAAGTGGACCAGTTCCAAGTTTTTTAGTGAGTGGTGTCATCCAGTAGCAAAATAAAGGCTTTATCCAGTAGTAGGTAGAAAAAAAAACAAAAGCAAAGAAAAGAATTGCACTGAGAAGAATTTTTAAGAGTTAAATTAAATAAGCAACCTTTCTATGATTCAGTCTAACTAAAATGTATAAAACTAGCTGTTGTCCGCGTAATTTCGTTTGCATTTCGTTGACAATACACATTTTCCCGGGAATGAAAGTAGGTAACCTATGTTAGCAATAGAAAAATAGCATTATTTTCTTTGTCAAAGGATTTTTAGAATCTAATCTGTAGTCACTAGTGGCGTGGAGGGATCATTTTTGCTAAGGAACCCGAAGAGTAAGAGAAGCTTCTATGTCTTTAGATGCAAAACCTCGCAGTTAGTGTACCTAAATAACTAATACTAACTGTTTGTTTTATATTCCGTTGACTCGTAGTAAATATGCTTCTAATACTTTTATATCCAGAGCTTGTAATAGTAGATTGTTCAACAAGGGACTAAAACAAGCCATAATGACACGAGATATTTAGCCACCCGAGCGATAGCGAGGGAGGCTATAATTCGAGTTGTCATTATGGTAGTTTAGTCCCGCGTTAAACACTCTACTTTTCACTTTGAATGCGAGGAAAAAAACGACGTACAAAATTACTTTTTTTACAACGTATGCTCAATACGAGCAACGGACATCTGTTCAAAATTCAAATAGCAAAAAAAATACCGCTGTCTTTTCTTTTCTTTTATATTTTTTTGTAAAGTGACGCTTTAAATGCTTGCATAATTAGCCAACAGATTCTAACATAAAGACTATGTTAAAACTAATTGGACTATGCATGTAAGAATGATAATTGTTCATTCATTAGAATCGGCAAATAAATTAACCTAATTGATCTAAGTTCACACACAAAATATATTGTTAACTGAAACACTTACCCGTGAATAAAGAAACGACTTTTTAAGTTTATTTTCTATGCCAATTCTTTGTTAAATTATATCTAATTATACTTTCTATTTACTATTAAATGCAACTGACATCGCATTATTTTGAAGTCACGCCATATTAACATTCAAACGTAACTGCTCTATCTACCGTACACTGCAGCACTGCTTTGCCGACAGTGCGGATTGCTATTTTATCGACAGAGCAGGGAACTGCTTTGCCGACAATGTTTTAAAAAAAAAACAAATTAAAAACACCTAAGCTAAAGGAAATCTTTCTTTACGTGCAAAATAAAATGAATTCATCTTTAATATTTTATAATTAAATAGATTAATATTCGTAATTATTCAATGTGTTTCACGAAATTATTATTTTTTAAATATTTTTTATAGTTGTCATTTTGAGGTTATTTCCACGCCCTAAAGGCTTCCACAGACCGAAACGCAGGGCGCTACAGTGCGTCCGCAGCGCGCTTCGGTCTGTGGAAAGCTTTAAAATTGTCTATACCCAGTTACTGAAAATGGCGATAATCCTCCATTCACAAACACCGTGATTGGCAGTTTAGGGGTTTCCATAGTCAATTAAAAAAATTTTACTTTAATCCCTTGAGATCAAAAAAGAGCTTTAGTCCCGATATGCAGAGACTAAAGTAACATTTTAAGAGCATGAGAAGTGAAAAACATATAATAACTCATTTTTTGAACTAGATATTTTTAATCTTTCACTTAGCAGGTTTAAAGGTGCTCTGTCAAAACTTTAGATTTATACTTACTTAGACATATTATTTATTTAACGCCCGTTTCACTTTTTCTCATTTTTGGCTGTTTGTAGTTTTACGTGTTACTTCATTAGCATAAATTAACTGTGGCATATTTGCTGGCCTATGTATTACTTAAGTTTTTCTTTAAGTTCACTCTTTATATTGTGCCGTTTTTTGCCCAAATAAACATTAAACATTAAATAACCTTTGCCAATACTTATATATGTTATCCATCTAAACCATTTAATAAACAAAATTTTTTTAAAAAAAAGAAGGAAACTTAGAAGAAACTGAATCGCGTACCACGGTGAAACCTTTTCGTTAAAAATGTTATATTGGCATTCTATACATCTGTCAAAGAAATTATCTTCCAATTGATTGTGAAGAGGTTCTACTCTGGTACGTAATTCAGTTTCCTTGACTGTACAAAGGGAAACTTAGCCCTCTAAGGGTTCTCGACTAGTCAACCTTCAAAGCAGTCAAAGCGGTTTCCTTCACCTTTCCTAATACGAACTGCTAAGTAATGGGATTCGCTCCCATCTTCTGTATTTCCAAATAGGCTGCCACTGGATCAGTGAGATACACTTTTGGCCTCATCTGCACTTTAAATCAGGTGAGATAGGTGTAAAACATAGGTCAGTATTATGTAAAAAAACCTTTGAGGGCACGAAAGGAGCATTTAGCAAAAGACCAACTAAGAGTTAATTTTAAAGTCAGGAATGTGACTTATCATCCCTGCAAATAAAAAAAATTGAGCATCCCAGATGGAATCGAGTTGTTACAGCATCACGCTAATAGTAGTTACAGAGATAATCTCCTATTACCAAAACACAAATAACAAACAAACTTTCTATGGCGTGTTACATGTCATTTTTTGATGGTTCGTACGAGCGACGAATTAAAGTGGCGAATATACTACCTACTCCCAAGTTCAAAATTCGAAGTTCATAGCGCACAGTCCCTCTCACTCTGCTATTACATATTTTAAGTGCAAGCGAGACGGCACGATACGAATTTCGAATTGCTAGCTTCGGAAAGGCCTGTGAGAGTGACAGGGGTGCGTGGGCTCATACAATCACCTTTTAGGTTTAACCGCGGCGGCTTCGCTTGGTCAAAACAAAAGTAAGTCGTATAGTACTGTACTGGAGAGTGAAAATTTTAACCCTATTAATGTCGTTACGCTGTCCGTCCGTCCGCCTGTCCATAACAGGGTATATTAAGAAACTTAATAGACGGACTGCCGTACACGTAACGTATATTTCTATTGCTATTACAAAAAATAAATAATAATAATTAAATTTAATTTAACAAGATCCAACAAGATGGAGCGACGACCTGGTTAAGGTTGCGGGAACGCGTTGGATGCGGATGGCGTAGGAATTGTCTGTTTAGCGAACCTTGCGGGAAGCGTATGTTCATTGTTCAGCAGTGGACGTCTTCTGGTTAAATTAAATAAATAATTAAGGTGACCCCAACCAACTCAATTCCATACCTTTCTTTCTAATCATTCTCATACGACAAGGACAACATCCTGTCACGTGACAAACGAAAGCCGTGCAGATCAGAAACCGTGAGAACTCGTCGACGGAAATCATCGATTGTAATCGTAATCTTATTACAAATGTAATCACGACTCGATTAACCATAAGGAAATCAAATCGAACGGTAACGGATAGGCTGTGTGACAATTTTTGTACCGACTGGAGACAAATTGTTCCAGAGATTGCAAATCATAATCGATGATATAAAATGAAACATCCTAAATATACTTCTTTACCGGAATTTTTACTTTAAATGGTGCAGAAAACTTTTTAAAATGAGGAAATTTTGGTGTTTTTCTTACTAAGAATCAAGAGCGCTATTGATTATGATGATAAAAACAAAATGCCCCTTATTTTCCATACAATTTTTTTTGTATCCATTAAAAAAGTCACGAAACTGACTCAAAAATAAGGAAACTCTTTTTCTTAAAGTTGGGGCACTTTGGCCATAATGGGTAACTTTTGGGTGATGTGATTAACTCAGTCCAGATTTTATTATTATTATTACAGTGAAGTTAGGGTACATTGCCATGTGATTGATTTTAAAATGTTTTATGTTTCTTTAGACCCTTCTGCATGTCGATTTCATGTAGGTCAATGTTACTTTCCATTGGGTAAAAGCACCCCGACTTTGTGGTATCTAATTTATAAGTGAAATGGCATATTCGGATGGCAATATTTTTGTCTTTTTTTACAAAATGATCGGAATGATCACTAAAGAAAACTACCAATTTAAAGTTGGCCCTCGCTCCGGGTTCGATAAAAAAATACATCTCGTTCTGCAATCCCTTGGAATTACTATAGGTACATGAACTGCGTATACTTAGGACCTAATAAAGCCGAGATTAAACACCGAAAACCGTTGGTAAAATGATCTCACTCACTTACGCTCTAATCTCAGTAATAGGTTGTTCGTAGAATGGAAAAGCAGTGGTATGATGAGCGAATGAATTCTCTAGTGCTGTGGATACATTTGCGTAGCGTAAACAGGTCCTAAGTTAGAATGAGCCATCGCCGCCGCATAAGGCCGCTCCGATGGAAAACTAAGTCGAAAGCGTAAGTTTTATTTCGCAACAAAACAAACAACGAAGTGATAATAGGTACGTAACATGCTTATAGTACCTAATTAAAGCACTAACGATAGTGAATTCGAGACGTTTTTGGTGTCATCATTTTATAATAGAGGCTCGGACCACTAAGTCCCTGATGAGAAATTAAATGAAGAAGATAAAATTAAAGTCGCACAGAAAACTATTTCAAGTGTAAGTAAACCTTTCGTAGCTTGCCAGTATGATGCAAAGTTTATTAAAACAGCTGCAATTGGTGCATGTACGAATGACGATAAGACGGTATTATGATAACCTGTAGTATAGTTTTTAGCACGCATCATGGCATTCAACTCCTATGCAAAGTTCTCACTTATCCTTTTTTGGTTATCTCCAGCTTTCGTTTCCTGTTATCCTGTAACGTCGTCTCCATACAACTGTGCTCAAATTGCTCTAAAAATCATCCCGTGATATGCTTTTTAATCAGCTTGTCTATTTTTTATACCTTTATTTATCATGGTGCCAATACCGTTTGTTTATTTTGTGTGTTCCTACAAATTGCAGTGTACGGTCAAGTGCAAAAATCTGTATTGATTTAATCCTCTCAAAATTACGTACCGCTACCTTAATTCTACGACATAAGAGCTATGGGCTTTGATCAATTATAACTGAAGATACACATTGCCGAACAAAATCCCCTTCAAAGAATGTCCGAACTTTTTTATTTGTTTGCATAACAATTAAAATCATCACCAACACAGAAATTTGAACCTAGTCTTTACTTCATTACAGTCGAATTTCGGTTGACACTTGACAGCTAAACTTGACAATTTCACACAACGTACTGAGAAAAAAGAAGGCCACTTTTATCAAAGTGGCGCTCATCTGGCTCGGACATTTTCGGGCGCGCGACTGTGGATCTACAGTTATAATTGATCAAAGGCTATGGGACATATAAATGAGCAAGTTGTATGCACCCATATTTTTAAACTTGACTGTACCTAAGTGGTAGAAGAAAAAACATTGCATAACAGTATGCATATCAATAGCATTATCTAAAAAACATTGCATAACAGTATGCATATCAATAGCATAATCTAAAAAACATTGCATAACAGTATGCATATCAATAGCATTATCTAAAAAACATTGCATAACAGTATGCATATCAATAGCATAATCTAAAAAACATTGCATAACATATTTCATACTAAATACAAACTGAAATATAGATGCACAGAAAAAACCCCAGAAAAAAAGACCAATGCTGGGAATCGAACCCAGGTCCTCAGCATTCCGTGCCGTGTGCCATACCCCTACACCACCACTGGTCTAGAGATTAGACATGAATCTTTCCTATACATCATACATTTCATTTCTGAAATTCTGTATACGAATCTCTAGACCAGTGGTGGTGTAGGGGTATGGCACACGGCACGGAATGCTGAGGACCTGGGTTCGATTCCCAGCATTGGTCTTTTTTTTCTGGGGTTTTTTCTGTGCATCTATATTTCAGTTTGTATTTAGTATGAAATATATGATTTCACGGGATGACCGTAAAAGTAATAAAAAAATGAAGTTGAAAAAGTAATTACAGAAAGATACTTCATGGCTAAATTGCATAACAGTATGCATATCAATATCATTATCTAAAAAACTGGCGTGTCTGTAAGACATGCGCATGGGCACACGCCTTTACGCTCTGATGAACAAGGAACTGGACGCAAATTGCTAAAGCATTTACAATGATAAGTCGCGGTAGCCATCTGCTGCAAACCAGGCAATTTCGAGCAATGCCGTGTTTTCACTCAAATTGTTTTCTAGTTGGTTTGTGATATGCGAACGGTAGTTTGACGCTGTGTTAGGAGTCGTTAGTTGGTTTATATTAGAGACGGTCCTATCATGAATCACGGTAAAACTGATTTACAGTAAATTTGTCAATTTGTATAGCCAAGGAAGCTTTGTGGCCTCTCAAGCAGAGGATCTCTGTTTTCAGGCTTCGTGTGCGATTACCTCGAGCTTTTACGGTGTAGGATAAAAATCTTGAGGAATTACACATGCGTGTGAAGTTTCCAAGCCGCACTGTGCCCGCGTCGGAACTACAGCCCAAGCCCTCCCATTCTGAGAGGTGGCCTCCAGTGGGACATATATCGAGACATAACGAGATTTCGATAATTGATTTGGCGAGTCGTCCAATGATACATATGATTTGTTACGAAAGGTACTGTAGTATACAGTCTGTAGAACACTAAAACAGGATGTTGGAAATGGCGATATAATTGATTATACTTTTTTTTACCAAATCTTAAATGATAAAATCTCTATTAATGTAACGTAGTGTCAGTGGGAAGAGAGCTGCTTATTAAATAGTTAACCTTTCACCACAACACATAACAAAAACTGTTAGGATCTCTCCTCGATGATGTAAAATTTTCTATCATTCTTCTCCTAATAATCTTTATCGGTATATTTAAATTGCTGTTGGCGGTTAAATCAATGATATTATACATGACGTGATCAATGATGCATTTTGTTTTTTGGTAATTATGACTATATTATCTATATTGGTTGAGATTCTTCTTTCTTCAACCAAACGACATATTACGGCACAGATACTATCAAAGACGTAGTTTGTCCACCCAAGAGTTGTATTAAGTTGACAGACTTGTTAATAATAATATTACCGTAAACACAAACGAGAAATATAAATCGTCCCACAAAATCAGGGATACCGTTTCAATAAATAATTTGTCCATAAAAAATCTCCAACAATCATTTCCCACAGTAAATGCCATAAAATCCAAAATAAAGTGTTAAAGATATCTTCAAGTAATTTTATATGTTCCATGTGACTTCTAAGTGTAGCCGAAATTTTACGACTCAAGTTTACATTAGCGACTGCTATTTCTACTTTAGTGATAGTTTATCGAGCGTTTTATAGAGTTTACTACTTTTATATAACAGTGCTACGAAGAACTAGCTTTTTATGCATTTAATAATAATGTCATAACGATTGTGAATGAACTGTGGTCATTTTAATCAATAATAACGTTGTAGGTACGTTTGTTTGGGCAAGTTTGTGTTATTTCCAAGTTTGATAAACACTAGGAGATTAACGAGTGACATTTTTGTTGAAAATATTAATATTGTTACATTGCTGGAGGTAGGGAAAAAATAACGGCCAATTTTACCATCTTTCCTACATTTTGTATTTTTCTACGATCTCTCATCTGACCATTAAACTAAATAAAACAAAAAATTAAATGGCATATTTAACCATGGGTAATATTAATTTTGTTTGGTAATAAACTTGTTTATACTTGCGATAAATTCAATATTTAATATTCGTTTAGCACATCCTCGATTTAAGTAACACTAACCATTTATAGTTAAAACGAATGGACTAATGAAGATTCCATTTAAAAGCGTTCGGTACAACATAGCTCCTTGAGCTACGCCAGCCGTTTTATAAAGAGCTCTTACTGTAAAGTGTTTCATTGGCTTTTAATGTCAGAGTACACTGGTAGTTTGTAAGACTTATGCCACCGACTAGACAGCGAATCTGTGAAGAGCTATCTGTAGCTTCTGTAAAGCAGTTATCAAAGTTCAATATATACCGGTTTTGATTTAGCACAAGCAGGTATTATTGCACCTACATTAAATTTTATGGGATTTTCACTCGCAGTGTTTTAATTTATGACCATTTTAATATTCTCGTTAGTCACTAGTAATAAGAATGTACTTATGGAGTGTTAAATATCAACACTGCTATAGTACCATAAAAATATTTCACCTGTTGTATTAGTTTGAAGTCGCTTCCAACCGTATTGATTGAGTATCAATGAGGGAGGCCTATGTAAGTCCAGCAGTGGACGTCTTGCGGCTGTAATGATGATGATGATGATGATGACTAGTTTGAATGTCCTTATATCATCTACGAGTCTATGATTATTCGCTTATTTTTATAAGGTTTCCTATCAAAAAGTAGATTAGCTTGAAAATATCACTTTTAGGGATGTGGGATAAGTTCGCCTTTATACTTTTTCTATTTTGTAATTTTTTTTTATTTTGTAATTTTTAATGTCTTATGTACAATAAAGAATTTGCATACATCATTATCCGCTGATAAAAGACAGTGATTTACAAAAGCAGTCAGTGCTGTACTTGCTTCTGAGTCTCCATGTCCTTCATCATTATCATCCTTAGCCTACAGTATATTAAGTCTAAGTACTTAAACCAGGCCTCCGATATCGATACCACCCGGGCTTAAATCTCTATGATTATCATCATCATCGGTCTCTAGCCTGGAAAATACGACAAACTCGCACAGGCCTCCTTTTCCTGATCCCTGCTATTTGCAAACTTCGCGCTTTCGATTGCATGTTTCCTTATAGTTTCAAATTTAGCTGCTCAAGCAACGTTACTTTTGAACTGATCTCTCCACCTCCGCGTTTTTACACAATACCTTAATCCAACATACGTATGCGCAACGGTGCTCAAATACCAGATTTATTCAAATTCCCAAAAGGAGTGCCGGTTACTTCCAAATGTCTTTATCACTAGGCCATTGTTGAGAATCATTTGTAAACCAATATCTACTATTACGGCGGCCAGAAACTAAATAAGTCAGGTTCTTTATTCATTTCTTGAATTGAACAGTCCTATAAAATCTGCCTTTCGTCAATTTGCCACCTGTGAGTTTTTATTAATTTAACGGCACACTGTTAGGTTTCTGGGTTTTATCTTTAATATATTTGGTTTTATACTTGAAGATTTTTAAAAGTGTACTTAGAAAAGAAAAGTTAATTGTAATTTTGTAGCAAATCAAATCTACTTACATCAATTTCCGATCAAAGAGTCCGAAAAGGGTTAAATAGTATACTTTCCTTAAAATAAATGATAAGGATTTCAACCTATACTTCGACATTATAATTATGTATAAAATGTGCTATTATCCGCTTGGGTTAGAGTGAAAATTTATAAAAAATAATGATAATTTTTACTCCTGAAACAAAATGCAAGCTATTTTATCCAAAGCCTAATAAAACCTACTTGCATAGCAAAAATAATAAAATTTAAGTAATTGTAATATACCAGCGTGAGAAAAATTATGTTTGTTCAGCAATAATACCGCAGCCAAGGCCAGTCATTGCAATATGACCAAAAAAAAACTCCCGTTAATATTATAGTGTTGAGTAAGTATTCTCTTCAAATGTCTATTCCACTAATAGGGTATAATAATGTTTTCTCTACTCTCAAAACGCTAACGTTAGCTGCATTTACATCAACACAACCTTTTTTGTTCCGAGAAAGAACGAGTCATAAAATTATCATAATTCCGTTGTTAGTATGATTAACACTTTAAAGAAATACAATCTGATATTTTCATAATCGTCACATTATTCTATGATACATGATATTTAGAACATTATATGTTAACATTATTTTTTACGCACAGTTATTTTGCAGAATAGAAATGATGTAGGTATTGAAAAGATAAAATAGAAAATTACAGCTAATCCTAATATTGATAGCATTGTTGTTGTGAATAAAATGAAAATGAAGATGGTTTCCTATGACAAAGAATTCGACAAATTGCCACTAGCTGACAAATTATGCTTGACAAAGCGACGACAACAGAAATGCAAGAAGATACTTCCCGTAAAATACAACTAAGTTTATAAAGGTACCATTTACCATTAATCAAACGTTACAAACACAGAAAACAAATTGTTAACGTTAACACAACAATATCTTTAACATAACTCCTTTCGATGACATCTGAGTAAGACAAACGATTCCTTATACTCAGTATCGATTCCTACGTATCGACTAAAAAGATTGATGCTAAGGGCTTTTTAATCGATAGCTAAACATTTAAATTAACTGCGCTTTCGAATAAATTGTCGAATTACTGATTATTTTATTGAAACTTGACCTCATAAAAGTACTCAATTTGTTAGAATGAACGTCATTTATTAATTCTTAGTTTTATTAGGGGTCACACAGCTTTACGTTTTTGGAGAGATTATGTTTTATTGCTGTCAAATAGGTGCCAAAGTTACTATTTTGACGGAGCTGTAAACTTTTATGTTTCAATGTCGATATTAAATTTAAGCTTACCTATTTTGCATTTTATATTTATGAACAAGTTGCTGTTTCTTGCGGCTCTGATTACAAATAATTCGTTGGTCGGTATCACGCAGGAACTATGCAATTCTCCAAAGTAAATAAAAAATATTTGACGTTCTTCCCAGGGTCTCAATAATTTTCCAGAACAAACTTCACCTAAATCAGGTAATCGTGAAGAAGTAACAGATAGATAGAGCTACTTTCGCATTTATAATAGTATTTATTTTTAGCTGTTGTCCGCGACTTCGCCCCCGTTGTATTTTTCCTAAAATGTATTCCATAAAAACCTTTTCCTGGCAATAACAAATGCTTCTGGCCATTAGTACATTGCGCATTGCATTAAAAAATCAAGACATCACAGATGAATGGCGGTCCACTACTGTACGTTTTCGTCGGCACTTCCTGCCACGTACAACTATGACATCGGAGCTTTCAAGAAAAGGGTTTATACTCCGGATTAGTGAGTCTCTTTGAGTTGTTGGTGATTTCCCATCACCATCAGATGACCGACTTGCTCGTTGGCCTCCGTCTCGTAATAAAAAAAGACAAAATTTCATGCTTAATAAATAATAAACCATCAACGTACACATAACAATTGGCTAAAACTGGATAATCATAAGTTTCTCGTATGATTGAACTTCTACTAAAAATGTAATTTGTGTTTCAAATGAGAATTCAGAATGATGTCACTGAAGAAATGAGGTTATTGTTACTAATTTCCATGTTTTTCTCAACACTTTCATTGCTGTATAATGTGATGTATCGACGCTCTAACGGCGCGCTTGCTTTATGAGCGAAGGCTCATACATATTTGAATATTGCTATGGGAACTGAGAACGTAATCATCTCCAAGATTTTTTGTGTCAGTAGTTATATACTTAAACCACAGCTACTATAAAATTTAGCTGCTTATCTTAGGTGGGAAAAATTGTAAAGTTGGAAATCCAAAAAAGATTGAAACATGATGCCATGAGTATCTGATGTAGTTTACTATGTTTGAAATGCAAGTAGTAGTTGTAATACGAACTACTAAGGAATGGAATTCGTTCCTATTGTCTGTATTTCCAGATTATACAACCTCTTCAATGCTAAAGTGAATAAGCGGATCCTGAACCAGTGAGGTACACATTATTTCATCTGCACTTTTCATCAGGTCAATCACAATCAAACAAAAAATCAGCGGCAACATCAAATCGGCTAAATCTTTGAAAGCATAAACTTCTTCAGTAGTTGAAAATATTAAAATTTTATTCATGAACGTAGTCCAAAGAATTGACTAATTGAAGTAGCAGTGGGTAGCAGCCGTTGGCCCCAAGTATTCTTGACTGGTGGACACGTACAACCTAGTGGATGAGGCTGCGTCGATAGGCCCTCAACAAGGTGGACCGGTGAAGGTCCCACAGGTTCGATGAATGGAACAGGCTCATGTATGTATGTATGTATGTAATATATTTATTCATAAAAAGTTACACTTTCAATTAAACCATGCCCCGCAAAACTGCTTACGCAGTTTGACTGCAGGTAACTCGCTTTATATAAACATAGCTTATAAATTATTAAAATAGATTAAATTAATACAATTATACATAAATGGTTACAACGAATTTAACAAATGTTTTTTTAGTAAACTTTTAAATTTAGCAAGTGAAGGCTCACGTCTTATGTCCTCGGGTAAACTATTGAGTAAGTATGGGACTCGTTTTTTTAACGTTCTATCTCCATAGTAATTTTTTACCATGGGTATTTCAAATTTACCTTTGGACATTGACCTTGTGCCAGTTTTATGTAGCACCAAATTAGTGAAACGATCCTGTTTACTATAATTGTTTACAAGTAGAAGATATTTATGTTTCAGGCTAGCCGGTAAAATTTTACATATTTTATATAGTTTAGAGTAATCTCCTTTACACTGATTCTTTGTCTTTTTATTTACGAGTAATTTTAAAAATCTTGTTTGCAATGATTCTATCTTATCTATGTATGTTTTAAATGTTAATCCATAACAATCAAGAGCATAACTTATTATGGAATCCACTAGTGCAAAATATAAACATTTAAGTATTGGCAATGGGACTTTAATACTTAAATGATAAAACTTTCCCAATAATATTCTTAATTTTCCACATACGTAATCTATGTGGGAATCCCAGGAAAAAGAGGTATCTATTTTTACTCCTAGGTAATTTACACAATTAACTTTCTCGATAGGATTACACATGCAGTTAATTTTCTTATTATGGAAGCAATCAAAGCCGTGCGCAATCAGAGGAGGTGGATTATCAATAGAACGCAAATACGGGGAGTGAATAACTATCATCTTTGTTTTATCAGCGTTTAATATGATGCCGTTATCATGTGACCATTTAACTACCGCATCCACATCCTCTTGAACCCGGCGACACATTTCCGCGAGGTCGGTACCAGCACTCAGGGTACAAAGGTCATCGGCAAACATGTGGGCGGAGCAGTGACGTAATACTCCACAGAGGCTATTTACGTGCATCAGGTAGCACACGGGCCCACACCCGGAACCCTGGGGGACGCCGCAGAATACTTGTTTCTCCTCGCTGAATGTGTCGCCGACTTTCACACGGTAAGAGCGCGCCCTGAGATAATCGCTGAACCAAGGGTTCAGCGGCTGCCCCAGGCCGCACTCCTCCATTCCATTTAAGAGGGTCTCAGTCTGTAGGGTATCAAAAGCCTTCTTAAAATCATAAAAAACAGCTACAATAATTTTCCTATTTCCCAAATGTGCATTAATTTCGTCTGTAAAATTTGATAATAAAGTGTTGGTGCTTTTATTTTTCTGGAAGCCATGTTGACATTCCGTTAAGACATTATTATTTTGTAAAAAAGTTCCTATTTGATTGACTATACATTTTTCCATAATTTTATCAATACTTGATAGTATAGCTATCTGTCTATAATCTGAAAAGACCTTACGATCGCCTCTCTTAAAGACTGGGCGAATGATTGCTTCCTTTAATTTTTGTGGAAATTTGTGATATTTAACAGATAGATTTATCAGCTTAGATAAAACAGGGCTAATCTTATCAACAATTAATTTTAAATCAGACATGCGTATAAGATCACTGCCCGGCGATTTATTTTTATTCATTTTATCAATTATTAATTTTATGTCCTTGCCATCAACCGGTTGCCATCTCATACACACATTAGACAATTTAACATAAGTCTTCCTTTCCAGCCATTTTTCATCACAGGAGTGCTTTATTTGATCAATTTCCTTTGAGAATGTATCAGCAAATTCATTACAGACTGCCTGCGTGCCGCCTTGTATAGCTATGTTACTTAAGATTAGATTATCCAAAGACTGCTTATTTTTACCCAATAACTCATTAATTTTATCCCAAACTTTTTTAATATTATTATTACAATCTAAAATTGTTTCTTTATCATGATCTACGTTACATTTAAAAATTGCCTTTTGACATTTATTTCTGTACCTAGTATAAGTTAGTCTTTTAACCATATTCTTTGGATCGCTACACCATATTTTGAATAATCTATCTTTTTCAATAACCATATTTTTTAAGCTGTTATTTAACCAATACTTTTCATTTCTAAAGTCCCTATTTCCAGTCATATCTTTAACTTTATAACATTGGTTGTATATGTCTCTAAATAAAATTGAAAGCTCGTCATATAATTTCAATGGGCAATCAATATTTAAGAGATGATCGAAGTTGGTTTCTAACAATTTTTCTCTGACTAACCCATTATCAAGCACACGGCGGCGGCGCTGAGCTACGGCAAAGGCGGGCGCAGCGCGTGATTCACACACCTCGCCCGAGTGAGCTACATTCGGGGTCTGTTTCCATTGTACTGATGCCGCAACCAAATAATGATCAGATATTTTATGTTTTATTACTGCAGAATCGATAAATGCAGAGGATGATTTAATAAATATATGATCTAAACATGATTCGACTACATTACCCATTAAAATTTCCCTCCTCGTCACGTCTTTAATACATTTAGTATAACCATGTTCGGCTAATAAATCTTCATAACATTTAACATATTTTTCTGTATCTTTTAATAAATTTATGTTCATATCCCCGCATATAATATCCCCGCATATGTGATGTGCTTTAGGCCCTCACGTCTTTTAGCTGACAAAAATAATGATAATGATTATTAAAAACATGCTTTTTTGCATCTTTTTGTTGTACACACAATAGTATTTCCCAAAGCTTACCTAGAAATATCATTAAATAAAAAAAGCTTAGCAACAAAAACTAAAAAAGTCCACACGTCAAGCCCGACTTCGAACACTGATTTCATTGTTAATTCAAAATCAATGTCAAGTCTTTCTAATCCTTCCAAGCATCCGCTACTATGTTCAATTGTTGCTAATCACGTAACGGGGCAGGCACACCTGTCCAAGATAGCGTTAATATCTCTATAATTACATGGATAACATTAACCAGTTACTTTGGAGGTGGTATTTCTTAATAGCCAGTAATTTATTGTTAGTAAATTTGGGGGTAATAATTATTGTTAATATTGACACGGTTTTTAAATTGTTTTATGTAATGTGCAATACGGAGATTGCTAGTTGGACGTAGGCGTCTAGAAACTTAATGTTTATTAGCGCGTTTGAGGTTATTATCGTAATTGCTAAGTTTAATATGAAAGTGTACACTCTATTTGCAATTAAGCTTGGAGGAGGATCGCTTAAAAATTATGTCTAGACTAGAGCGACTTGCTTTCATTTCTCCTCTTCTGACACAAAAATGAACTAATTAATATGACTGCAACCTCAAAAGGTACTACAACTCATCATCATCATCTTCATCATGATACTACTACTTAATAATGCCAATTTTGCGTGGCCTTTGCTTACTTTGGGACTAGGTGAGTAATATTATTGGTATGAATGGTCCCATGATATTCATTTATTTTCACTTACCAATGGAATGTAATTCTTTTTGAACTACCATCTCTGCAATTATCTATTTTTCGAGCATTTAACTTCGTTTGCATTTTTAGCTACATGCGCGGTGAAATTTCTATTTTTCTAATTATTAGTTCTATGAGGGTGATAGTGGTTAATCGCTGGTACCCGAGTTTGATGTAAAAAAAGCCGACTGGAGCACCGTACATACTTGTATTAAAAAAAAGTTAGAAAAAGTTAACGCTTATAATTATATTTTTTATATTGGAACAACAAATTAACGTTTTTTGGATTTTTTCTTTACTTGTGCTGTAAATTTCATAGTTTTAGGTCTATGGGAAGTCCTCTGCGAAATGTTAGAAAATGAGGCTCAAATGGCCGTATCTTTAGATTGCGTTGACTTAGAATCATGACTTTTTACAGCTACAAGGAACCGCAGACATAACTTCTTAATTTTGATTTCCACTTGATACCGCCACGCGTTGCTGTGGTAAAGGGTCTTGAGAGACAGCCGTACAGACATACAACAAAGTGATCTTATAAGTGTTCCGTTTTTCCATTGGAGGTACAGAACCCCTAAAAATAATCTTGTTATAGCTCACACGTTTGCCATATCAACTCACCAACTCTTCTCGCATCATCCCTGGACACTCCCAGTAACTCCACAGACAGACAGTTACGGATTAAGAGGATTAGTATCAATCAAATCACAAATTGGTTGCATCACAAAAAACACTTAAGAATGAAAAAAGTGTCATGCTTTCTTTTAAATTGTTAATTGGCACTCGTTTATGAATGGGAAGCTTTTTTTTTCTACGCGATGTAGCGGCTTATTTGATGGTGTATGGAGTATAATTAAGGGGATTGGTTGGAACATGGGTTGTATGGTGTAGGAAGTTACATGAGAGGTTATGGGGGTCAA
Source organism: Archips xylosteana (assembly GCA_947563465.1). Classification (NCBI taxonomy): domain Eukaryota; kingdom Metazoa; phylum Arthropoda; class Insecta; order Lepidoptera; family Tortricidae; genus Archips; species Archips xylosteana. Next base: position 10,426,170 of record OX387361.1, on the reverse strand, counting down.
GTTGTAGGTTCTAATCCATGAGATAGTGTGCTTAAATGTTTGTTGAAACTGTTAACCAGGCAAGTAGGTACAGTGAAAAAGTTTTAAAAATGGTTCATATTTCTGGCTTTTTTTATTAATTTTGGGAGGTTTCTTTTCTTCTTACCTAATTTCATAAATCTATGTCAACAGAAAGTACGTTACAGGTAGGTAATTCTTTCGATTTTTAATTTTATCTTTGTATAATCGAAAATAATGCCACCCATGCGAGCCAGTGATTCTTAAGTTGTGAGATCACCGGGCCCTTGTTCCAATGAGAAGAGATACTTTTAAATTGTTGACAGATCATATAACGCTCGTCAAATCGACCATAAAATAGCCTCTACAGCACAATAACAATCAAACACCGTATAAACAATATTAATATTCTCATACATTTGCAACCTAATATCCGTGTGACATAGTCTTACATAAGTATCAAACAATGTTGCCATGATAGTTTTCGCTGTAATCAAATGGAATTTTAAATCAAACTTGAGACTAAACTAATGGAGTCCGTAACACAATATAGGCGTGTCCTCTATCGGTAAAACCATAGATTAAAGAAGCGCAGAAGAGTACTTTTGTGCCTCTCGTTCGGTTCAATGGGCAAAATGCCTACAACCATTAACAAAAGACGATGCCACCATTCACATAGACGGTACGGTATATAGCTTATCTGCGCACTAAACTACTATCGTCACTTTGGGGTTAACACGTGCAGCACATAATCAAGTCAAAAATTGTTACGTTCCTATAAACTCATGATCAAAATCGTCATACGAATGCGGAACACGCGCACAACTAAAGATTTCCCATCACCTACGTGGTTATTATTTGTGTCGCGTTTTTTTTTAGTATCTGCAATGCAAAAGTTATGCCTTTAGAAAAATATTCACCTGCTACTTTTAGGTAATTTTCGCACCAGCAGTCCCAATAGTGATGAATATGTTTAACCACATGCTCGATTACCGGATTGAATACAAAAAATGTATTTTACCCCATTAAAAAACTAAAGGATAAAATAATGCAAATTACAATTCTTTAGTATGACTGTCGATGGAGTTACGCTACTGTGCTATTATATCCTAACTAAGAATAGCTTTAGGGAATATTCCAAGCTTATTGATATTTTATAATAAATAACTATACAATGGGAACTATACAGCAATTTGGGCGTCACAAATATAAATCTAATTCTATATTTTCTAATTGAAACAATACAAATGGTGCTATAAATTTTAAATATCAAAATTAATAGAGCGCTGTGTTGGTGGTCAACAAGATGAATGCCTTTGTTTTGATTAAAGTCTACGATTAGGTCAAATTACAAAGAGAAATCTAATCTATTCGTAATTAAATTACTCTTGGAACGGATAACTGCGTCCTATAAAGTGTTCTTTCTGTAATAAATTTGCATATTCTATTTATTTTCTATGATCCATGATTGGGTAGCTTAATTGTTAGATTTGTAATTTATACGCAGCTTTAGAAAGTGACACTGCGATGTACAAAAAACTGGTCCACCGTTTGTATATACGTAAATTAATCACATAATTTTTAAAGGAGTTAATGAAGATAGTGCCATAAATTTTGCTCTCTTGAAAGATAAAAACTAGTCCCGAATCCTATATAATAGTACTTCTAGTGTATCTCTATAGTACTTAAGGTCTGTCAATCTTCAAGTCTATCTCTAGTGCTTAAAGCTTGTGTTATTTTTAATGCATAAGACTATTATTTTAATTTGTCTATAGAGACTATACAGGCTGGTACATTTAGATCGGTCAGTATAGGCAAGTCTGTAACTATAAGACATACAAAGTATTCAGTATTTATTACATCGCAACATTTCTTACAAAAAAATGTACACAAATGATGCCCTCCTGGGGCGTAGCAATTGAGCTAATTACATTTACTAAAGGTCTTGTTAATAGGAACCATGTCACTGATTTTAGTAAAAAAAACGGCGTTCAGAAATTAAAAAAAAGAAATAAGTTTAATACAAAATGTTTTGCTGATTGTACTTATTTTAACTGTATTTTTATAGATACTACATTATATCTACGCATGACCACGAAAAATGGGTAAAACTTAACATTCTTGATTTGGTTATCGACAGACGGCTGCCGGAACTGGAATGTAAATATTATTTTCAAACATGAACGGGTTCGATTCTCGAAACAATTAAGATTTTTTTTCGAAATCTATGAATGCAGTTTTTCTTGTCCGTAAAATCGATGACATGGTTCCTTGAGAATAGATCTTTGTATGTCTTCTAGTTTCAGACTTACGCATACTAACCGATCTAAATGTACATCCTGTATATTATGTAACCTTCACGAAACATCGATTAACCTAAAGTTAATTTTATCGATATTAGCACAGCACTAGCAACTTTATCGCCGTCTTAATACTCGCCACCTATGCAGTTAATTGTAACCTATAGGTATTATTACTGGCGAAATTACGCCTTTGCCGAACGATGCCAGAGATGCACAGACAGTCCACTCGTTTCATAGTAAACGCGCGTTTTATACAACTTTTGTATGTTTTTTTAAAGCAGCTTTACTTTGGGCTTAAGCTGAAGCTAATGTGTACTCAAATGTTTTCTATATTCACAGACAAATCCATACTAACTATAGTAAGGTCTTGTGTCCTACATATATATGTATGTATAGGACATATTGTAATGTTGACATCGTACTCGCTCATAAGTGACATAAAGTTTAAAGTTAAAGCCGCAGAAGGAAAAAGAGGTGACCTTTGCTTCTAACGAAGGAAAAAGGGGTAATATTTGGAACTACAAAATTGATGCGAAAAATCTTTCACTGATACGAAGCTGTTATATCCGATTCACATAACTACCCTTTAAATCGGGAAAATGCAAATTTTCCATGGGCAACACCTGAAAAACCATAACTCTTTTGCTTTTCCTGAGATGCATATAATTCATAGGCACTTGAATCTTGTTTTCAAAGTTATTGTTTTGAAGATTTTGGTAGCATACAAAACAACATCTAACAACCCAAATAACAGTACTATAGACTGGTATTAAAAATAATGTAGACTACCTTTTTAAAAGCTTTTTATTAACTTGCAATGAATGTAAGTATGTATGTACGGGTCAAATCTTGTAAGTTGAATTTGACCCACTTCCAGTGGTCGGACTTACTTGAAATTTGGTGTACTTATGTAGGTTGAATGACAATGCAAGTAACTGCAGTCAAAAAAAGTACGGTCAGCGAAAAATCTTGCATTGAAAATAATTTCTTTAACAAAAACTTATTAAGAATGAACGAACGGCCACACGCGCAGTGTAAAGGCTGTTCTTACCAACCACGTGCCAATGATTAGAAAATAACTGTTTTGTTACATTAGCAAAATCGCCTTTGGGAGTTATTTTAGAAAATAGCAGATTACATAGAGGATTCAGCGTAATAATAGAGCTTGAATGACAGGTTTGTAAACGTTAACCACGAATTTGTGTTCGTTTATTTATGGCTATTGTATAAATCGGTATTATAATTAAATTCGTTAATTAGAGACAGTATTTTATAGGATAACGGTAGTTTACTTTCTGAAAGAATATTATAGTCTGGTTGTTTTGAGTTCTTTATTATTTGAGGTCAAAAAGTTTTCTTTCCGCCCAGTTGATAATGATAATAGTAAGCTCTCAAATTCTCAATACAGTTAGTTTATTATTATTAAAAAAATATATAAAACACTAACTTATTCCTGCGGCTTCGCCCCCGCTGAAGTAGATTATAGTACATTGTGCATCTAGGGCCGTAAGTAGGGGATTACTAACGAGGGTCTATTAGAAGCCCGACGCCGAAGGCGGAGGGCTTTTAATGACTCGAGTTTGTAATCCCCTTACTGCCCGTGATACACACAATGATTTTCATCACATTGCGAGAAAAAAAAATCCAAAAATAAAATTATTTTGTCTCTAAACACTTAAATTGAATAAAATAATGGCTACCCGCCAATACAGATTGTCACTGTTTTGAGTCATCTACCATAGATAATGTAAACTGTGTTTAGTTTAGAATTCGAAAGGTCATACGGCCAGATTCTACCAACATTTTAAAAAAATATTACTAAAATTATTGCAAAACTATTTGTTATAAATTTAAAATATAAAAATAACGAATTTTCATGAAGCGTAGATAAGTTTTGTGTTGTAAAATTTGGGTTATAGCTAAGTTTTAAAGATAATAAATAAAACGTTGGCTGACTTGAAACCTCCTTAGTCTGAAATTACTTGTTTGCAAATTTTAAAACTAAAGTTAGAACTCCCTTGGGTAGAAAAATTGTACGTAAATCCATAACTCCCTTAAGAACTTTTTTCCGGGGTGGTAGAGCCATGTTGTAGCTAGCCGCTGCATCACGAATGGGCCGGCTCGTCCGGGGCAGTACCACCCTCTCACAGAACACCGGCGTGAAGCAGCAGTAATCCTGCTTGCGTTTCGTACGGTCAGTGAGAGCGCCGGGGGCCCAATACCTCACCCCTTCCCTCTCCCCCTCCCTCTCCCCCTTCCCCTATTCCCTCTCCTTTAGGGCCGACAACGCACTGGCATCGTGTAAAGCGCTGCGGGTGTCCATGGACAGTGGTGTTCATTTAACATCAGGTGACCCACTAGTTCGTTTGTCTGGCCTATCTAACATAAAAAAAAAAAAAAAAAAAAAAAAAAAGAACAATTTAGGCCTTTGACATTTAGTATACAGACATGGAATAACACCATTGACGAGCAAGTGTGATGAAAAAACGTATTTTCCTGTGGGAATGAGATATTTTCCCGTGGTAAAAAGTAGCCTATGTCACCCTCCAACCCTTCAACTATGTCTATACAAAACATCACAACAATCCGTCTATCACTTTCGACGTAAAAGAAGGACAAACAAACAAACAGACACACTTTCACATTTATAATATTAGTATGGAAGTTGGATTAAAAATACTAACAAAAGCATCTTGTTATAAAGTATGACTTGAGTCCTTTCAGATACGAGCCCATTCCATCTTTAAGATTATTCTTATGTTACTAGTATACAGAAAATTAAAAAAAAAAAAACAATCTATCAATGGTTACATATCAGGAGGTTAGAGGCTACCTTTGAATATATCAGAACTTACCTACATTTTTACTTTAAATTAACCAAGGTTTTCGATGAGTTGCAAAGATGCTAAATTGTTTAAATAAGGGTTAAATTTAGTCGAATTAATCTTCCTTGACTATTAAAGCCACCACAAACCTGGAGCGCCGAGCGCTGGGCACCGACGGAGCGTGCCAAGCGCGGTCTATAACACTGAATCAAATATACGGTGACACACCCCGGCAGCGCGGCACACCATATTTGATTCAGTGTTATTGACCGCACTGGGCACGCTATTATCATTGCAATTTCGTGTGAATACCTTGACGTCAACAATTTGTCTACAAGCAAAACTCAACTAAGGTGACGAACCTTTTCATTCGCGACTGCATCTAAACACATCTACGATGAAAACAAAGTTCCCAAACCACGTTAGGGACGTATGACTCATAATAATAAAGTAATAGAAGGCTTGGGCATTTTGGTTTCAATCTTTATTTTATCACGTATGTACTTAATAGTAAAATGAGTCCAGAAAGTTACGACACTGAATAAACACTTTTACTTTTAAATAGAAAAAATATTCTCGGTCATTAAGGAGCTTTGATAACGTTATTATTTCGGACTAATTTCAAAGCTTGCTTAAGTACCATGGTAATAGGATCCGTTACCTTAATCAGAAAAAGTATTTTAGAAATAATAGTATTTACAAGATACCAAAAAAAGTATCCAAATACAAGATACAAAATAGTAAATTTGCCTTATAGGTTTCTTTTTATGTTATTATTTATATTAGTATTATTTAATTTAGTATAATAAATATTTACTTGGAATGTATTTAGATTAGTTTAGTTTATTTTAATAAGTGAGTATCAATAAAAATTAGATACAAAATAATTTTTTAAAAAGTATTTCAAATACAAGATGAAAATACGTATTTTATATCTTGTATCTGTATCTTAGATAGGTACTTTTATCTTAGATAAGTCACATCTCTGCTTTTGAGAACTGCCAAAGAAATCTCTCGTATCCCCAATAAACAGTGACAGAAATCAGCGGTATAATTTCTCCATATCACTAATTAGTACGGCCAAAACAATAGGTCAGTCTTAATTATACATTAACGCCCACATGCGCTCACAAAAACAAAAGAAAGTCGTTCTAGCCCACGACTAGAAAAAAATAGTGTCACCAAAACCACGTTGGGCAATGTGACACCTATTTTATAAGTATAGAAAGTGTCTAATGTCCACAATGAGTGGAAACCATGCATACCGAGGATTCAATTGAATCATTCTAGCATTAATTATGTTGTTCGTACGGTCGGCATGTCAGGCTGCCGTTTTTCAAATGTAAAAAACTGTGAAAAATACTCTTCTTTATGTGCCAAAACTCTATGATAATCTGGTACCGAGTGAAGAGACCAAGTTTTTTTTTGTATTATTATGAAAGGGAGGAAAACGAGCAAGCACGCACCTCGTACCCCCATTAAAAATTACCCAAGCGCTAGTACTAAGATTGTACATCCTGGCGCGCGCTGCTCTCTTGTACATCCTGGCGTTCACTGCTCTCTCCTGTACGGGACATGTAAGGACATGTACGGAACATTCAGTCACGTCAAAAAATATCTATCTATGACCCTACCTACTCACCAGTGACTTTTTTCACAACTGGCGTAAGTTCTCGATGAATGGCAGTCTACCACTGTACGTTTTCTTCGGCACTTCCTGCCACGTACCGTACGGTGAAACTGTGGAACTAGCTTCCGGCAGCAGTGTTTCCAGACAACTATGACATCGGGGCTTTCAAGAAAAGGCTTTAAAGGCTGGCAACAGATTAGTGACTCTCTTTGAGTTGTTGATATTTATGGGCGGTGGTGATCATTTTCCATTAGATGACCCGCTTGCTCGTTTTGCCTCCCACTCATAAAAAATAATGAAAAAAAATAAGCGATTAATGTTTTCGAATGAGTTGACTGGGGACAGCGTAGAGCAACTGATAGCACAGTCAGTGCGTATAAAATATACGAGCTCAAATCCTGTCCGGCTCACCATGAAATTTTTTCGTTTTAAAAATCTTCAAAATAATATATATATTTTTTTTTTTATATAAGAGGTGGCAAACGAGCAGACGGGTCATCTGATGGAGAGCGATCACCGTCGCCCATGGACACCCGCAACACGGGGGGTATCACAGGTGCGTTGCCGACCCTTTTAGGAATTGGTAGGCTCGTTTTTTAAAGATCCCTAAGTTGTAACGCTCTGGGAAAGCTGCCGCAGTAAGCTGATTCCAGATCTTTGTCGTGCGAGGAAAGAAGTTTCGCTTAAAACGCACGGTACTAGACTGCCAATCATCAAGATGGTGAGGATGGAAAGACAAACGGTTCCTCGAAGTGCGGTAGTGGAATTTAGCCGCAGGCAGCAATTCGAACATTCCCCAGATAAATACGGTATAAAATACAGAGAGACGCCACATCCCTCCGCAAAGCCAAAGGATCGAGTAGGCCAGAGAGTGCCTGATTACCGACAAATCGAGCAGCTCTACGTTGGATGCGGTCAAATGGAAGAATTTGGTACTTGGGTGCCCCAGCCCAGAGATGAGAGCAGTACTCCATGTGCGGCCTAACCTGCGCCTTATAAAGTTGTAAGCGATAGGCTGGCGAGAAATACCGTCCCGCTCTATTAAGCACCCCCAATTTTTTAGAAGCTAACTTAGCTTTGCCTTCCAAATGACCACGAAACTGAACATCACTCGAAATGTCGACACCCAGGATCCCAATAGACGATTTGCCAACAAGGGGAGTACCTTCAAAACAAGGCGAAACAACAAAGGGATCCTTTTTAGTGGAGAACGCGCAAACTTGAGTCTTTTGGGGATTAAACTGAACTAAGTTTAGTCTAACCCAATCTGCGACATGCTTCAGCATGATCTCAATTTGAGACTCAAGTATATTCCGGCTTTCAATGACGTGATCCCTGGATAAATTAGCACGACCGGTATAATACGTGTCCCCAGTACTGTCATCTGCATAGCAATGAATATTGGTATCATGCAACATATCATTGATATGCAGAAGAAATAACGTGGGGGATAAAACGCAACCTTGCGGGACACCAGAGTTTACAGGCTTTAAGTCAGAACATGAGCCGTCGACTACAACTTTGATGCTCCGACCCGAAAGAAAACTTGCAACCCAAGAGCACAACTTTCCAGGTACTCCGTACGCCGGAAGCTTATATTTTATTATATTTTGCTGTATCACACGAAGTGAACAAATTAAATCACAGTTCGGACCTGTTCTGCCAACGCTACGTTATCAGAGAGTCGCCTTGAGTGATTTTTAATTTAATTGTAATACCTGATTTTGCTCGGCCAAGCGAGAGCGGTCGCTTCGTCGGACAGATGTCAATCTACAGATACTTTTTATACATTTTTTTTTCACTTATGAATCGGAAACCCGACCAGGTTTTTGTCTTATTGTTGTATTATAATGAATTCGTAGACAAGAACTGATATCGAGTGATGGGATCGTTGGTTTTTAATTATATTTTGTCATGCGTGAAGTTTGAGATTGAAAAAAAATGTAGATGAAGTTTAGGAGACTTACCAGTAGGAAGTGTGTACAAACCGAGTACAAATCGAAACTTGAGTTTATAAAAAAACCGCTTCCTTTTGCTGACCGTGCCGAGCGTTATGAATCCAATTACACTACGGTACCCCAACCAATTCACTCAAATAACTTTATCGCTTGCATACGTCAATAATGACTAAAGTATGTTCATACTTAGATCTTAGATTATGTTGGGCAAACTATTTTTGAAGTTTATGAATAAGATTTTCCATAACTAAATACTGTTATTTGGTTGTACCTTGTTTTGCCTAACAACTGTTTGCCTATTATCAGTTTGCCTAATTTTAGATAAACTAATATAACTTAACCTAATGTTTCATTTTACTTAATTTTCATTTAAGTGAAAGTCATTTTATATACAACTTACTTTATATAATTTTGTTTCATCTAATTTTAAATGACCTAAGTTTCATTTTGTATGAACTTATTTCGTATAATGTTTGACTGACATAATTATATTTTGCCTAACGTACATGTTGCATAGTTTTCAATTTGTATAAACATATTTCGTATAATGTTTGACTGACATAACTATATTTTGCCTAACGTACATGTTGCATAATTTCATTTTGTATAAACTTATTTCGCATAATGTTTGACTGACATAATTGTATTTTACCTAACGTACATTTTGCATAATTTCATTTTGTATAAACTTATTTGGTATAATGCTATCGGGAGCGTAGATGATCGGGATGTCAATAATAAGTATTATTGGTGTTGTGAACTAAGAAATAAGGAAAAATGTACATCCAGCGCTGTGCGCGGTCCCAAAGTCAAGCGTGCCTATACAAGTTATAGTTCAAAAATAAACTAATTTTGATGATAATGATTTTCCGGGTTGTCATAAAAAAAATAACTAACACCAAAGGCTAATGCGGCATGCATTAGCCTTTGAACCTAACCATACCCAGTCGCTTCCGCCCAGATAGGTCTTGCTCGCTCGCTTCGCTCGCTCGCTGACTCCAATGATAGCGATTGAAGCCAGCGAGCGATCAAGACCTGTCGGAGCGGAAGCGACTCGGCATGGTTAGGTTCAAAGGCTAATGCGGGAGCGTAGCGCAGCGCATAAAAGTGAAGTGTCAATAACGTTTTATATGATGATTAGTTAAAATAAGAATCGACAAAGTGAGTTTCCGATAAAATAATATTAGACAAAACAAGGCTTATGCAAATGATGTTAGTTAAATCGTTATTCGGCTATAAGATAATTAGTTAAAATAAGAATCGACAAAATGAGTTTTCGATAAAATAATAATAGACAAAACAAGACATATGCAAATGATGTTAGTTAAAACTTTATTCGGCTATATGATGATTAGTTAAAATAAGAATCGACAAAGTGAGTTTTCGATAAAATAATATCTCGACAAAACAAGAGTTATGCAAATGATCATTTAGTAAAAATGAAAATTCGACAAAATAAAAATTATATATAATGAAATTATACAAACTGACTTTAGACAAACTATTCATTATAGTAAAAGTTGGTAGACAAAGTGAAATTAGGCAAAAAAAGTTTAGACAAGTCAAGGGAATACCTGTTATTACACCTACTTGTCTATCATTGTTTAACGACCGCTTTAGCCTAGTTGGTAGTGACCCTGCCTACGAAGCAAGAGGTCCTGGGTTCAAATCCCGGTAAGGGCATTTATTTGTGTGATGAGCACGAATATTTGTTCCTGAGTTATGGATGTTTTCTATGTATTTAAGTATTTATTTATTTATATAAGTATGTTTATCGTCGTCTAGTACCCATAGTACAAGCTTTGCTTAGTTTGGGACTAGGTCGATTTGTGTAAGATTGTCCCCTAATATTTTTTTTTTTTATTTTTTTTTTTAAACTTATTCTTCATTTCCAGGTACGTAACTGAGTGAAGTGACGACCCTGTGGTGAACTCATCACCAGACCCTTGGCCACCATTGAAGAAATAAAATCAAGTCATGTATTTATTCAGTAAGTACAGCGCAAATGACGATTTTACGCATATTTTTTTGAACTTTACCAGCGCTTGCACAGAGCGGCTTGCCTATTGGTATAAGATACATTTCGAGCAGTGTGAATCAGACCTTATTCTGTCGGCTACTTCTGCTTACAGGTCGACCAAAAATAGGCATTGTCTTCACACTTATATTGTCAACATTCCCAAAATTCGCACAAAGCATTACAGCGTTCTTCATTATAGCCCGACAAGCTCATGCGCGACCCTCCGCGGAACCCTGTCGCAGTCAGCATTTGCCGCATTTATTAAAAACAGGCTCCCTGCGACAGGGTTCCGCCGAGCGCCACGCACGAGCTTGTCAAGGTATAGGTATCCGAGCAGTTAAGGAATTAATTCTTGCCTGTATCTGTGTTTCCTCAACGTCACATTCTTATCTTTAAATCTACGGTCTATGGGCATTAATATTAATGAAATTGTTGATAAATCACTGCAATAGCCATAACAAATATTGGCTTAATTTGTCACGGTTTAATAGTTAAAGTGCAATTTAAACTGATCAAGTAACCATACATGCTTCCGATTCCTAATTGGGTTTTGTTGTGAACTACACTCTCCGCCCGCTGGCGTTCGGGTCGTTACAGTGTGTATGTTTTTTGTGTTTAGTTTTTAAATGGGTCCTATTGAAAAACAGCTTTGTGGCTTGCCGCAACATTTTGCTGAGTGTAGACCAATTTATAATATTCGATGTTTTTATTAAGATTTTTTTTCTGTCTATCGAATATGTATAAATAAATATCTATCTCTCTCTCTCTTTCTCTCTCTCATTAACTCGGCAAGCTTACTCCATCTTAGGGCAGTTACACCACATCGCATCCCGACGATTTAGAAAACAAGCGCGCCAATTTATCAAATGCCAAGCAAAAACGCGTTTCAATAGAAATTATAAGTAACGACCACTTTCAAGACAACATGCATACGTGGCTGCGGCTCCTAAACGCTATTGGCTTCCTCTTCTAACTAAACGAGTCTGAAGGAGATGCACTGATCGATAAATGAGAAATTCGAAGACTTGCCCGACCACTTCCCTGCAGTTATCGGGTGGTTGGTAATTATGCGTTACGTGTAACAATAGATTTTGAAATCTCTCTTTTTGAGAAAGCGTTAACTTGTTCCTCGTTTTGGGATACGGATCCTGATAATGAGATGCTGTTAATCCATCTCATCTTCTCCTAAGTCACTTCACTCTTGATGATGCGGTCGTAGTCGTTCAAAGTCAAAGTCAAATCTTTTTATCTACGTTAGTTGAGGATTGATAGCAAACCTTCATGATGACTTTGTAAGAAACCTCTTCACCGTCCCAGCCTATACATATGTACGTCCTGCAGGGCACAGGATTCCTCTCAGAATGATAAGGCTTGGGCTGAAGTTCCCACGCGAACCCAGTGTGGATTGGGAACTTCACACACACCATTGCATTATCTCACAGGTGCGAACAGGTTTCCTTGCGATGATTTTCCTTCACCGCAAAGCTCATGGTAAATTTCAAGCGTCGCACCGTTCCGAGAAACTCAGAGGTGCAAGCCCGCGGTTGAACCCACGACCCTCTGCTTGAGAGGCCCTAGGTCAAATCACTAGGCTACTACAGCTTTTGAACCTGTCTAAAAAATTCAACCTGTACAAATGTAAACAGGACTCTTAGGCTGCGTTTCCACCAGAGATGTGCGAGGATGCGTTGCGAGGGATGTGTCTGTCATGAACCAATAGAAACACTTCATTCAATTAGGACCTTTTAAATTAAGTGTTTCTATTGGTTCATGACAGACACATCCCTCGCAACGCATCTTCGCACAGCTCCGGTGGATACGCAGTTTAATACAGAGGCTTCCCTATGTATCAAAACATTTACAGTGTCATAACTCAACAGACATTTAGCAAAGTTATGAAACCATAAAAAATCTTTAAAAAGCTACGTAACTAATAACTTATACGTAATTGAAGGGAGTGTTGTAGTTGCCAAGCACTTGACTGGTTTCTGGAGCAAGTGAAGTTTCAAGTGACGCTTGTATTTACACTTTCCCGTGCGAGTAACTGGCCTGTCACCCGAGGCAGTAGGTTGATTCCTTACTCAACCCACGAGTCTGTAATACACGACATAGACTACAGTTATTCATTGATACTTATGGATTTATCTTTTGCCCAGTTATCAATTTATCGTCTCAATTAAGTAGTAAGTATGTTTTTGTTCAATTCTTTAAAAGCTTTATACTTATACCGCTATTTGGCACTTACGAACAGCGTAAAAAATACCTTAATTTTGCCTGGATAGTTGATTATGACAAAATATTGTATGGTATAAATAAAATAAATAAATATTAGGGGACAATCTTACACAAATCGATCTAGTCCCAAACTAAGCAAAGCTTGTACTATGGGTACTAGACGACGATAAACATACTTATATAGATAAATAAATACTTAAATACATAGAAAACATCCATAACTCAGGAACAAATATTCGTAATATTCGTGCTCATCACACAAATAAATGCCCTTACCGGGATTTGAACCCAGGACCTCTTGCTTCGTGGGCAGGGTCACTACCAACTAGGCTAAGCGGTCGTTAAAATTTTATAAATTTTAATTTTAATATAGAATTTTATAAATTTAAATATACAAAATATTAAGTGCCTAACCTCCTTACCTATAGTATTTTTGCGTAATGAGTATCGCATATTCTTGCTTAATTTTACAATTAAAATTACACGTTCATAATAAATAAGTTCTACTTGCAGTAAATAATTTCATATTAAGCGTGCATAAAGCTTTTCGGTACTTTAGGTAAGTATTGTTAGAAAGTAAGGTGATTTATAAATTGGCTAATTATGCGTTACGTGTAACAATAGATTTTGAAATATCTCTTTTTGAGAAAGCGGTAACCTGTTTGTCGTTTTGAAATAAGGGTCCTGATAATAAATTTATTTTTTATTTCTTTTGTTTAATTGTTCATATGTGCCTTTGTATAATTTTTTTTCTCTGTCTTATTTCTTCCTTTCTAAAGTAAGTACCACTTCTCATTTACAGTATCAAGTAAGAACTATGAACAGCACATACATAGTCATGTACAGTCGTAATTCGACGAGGTGGTATCGCGTAGACAACAATCTACATCATCGCCTAAAGCTTCAATTTCACCAAAAGTAGGTAATTCATTATCATAACTTTAAATAAGCATAAATAACTTTTGCTTTTACCGGAATACATTATTTTCTTTTACACGTATTTTACCTACTTTTTTAAACTGAGTAGGTTAAGTACGTATTTGCAAATGTTTAGGATAGTACTAAAGATACGAGTTATGACGTTGTTTTACGGCGGATTGACAAGTAAGTAAATTCAAATGAGATTTTTAAAATCTGGTTTTGGTTTATCATCTGGATATAGTATTTACTAGCTGTTGCCCGTGACCCCGTCTGTGAAGAATCTGTTTAAGAGTATCCTGCAGAAACTGTGAAATCTTCCGGGATAAAAACTATACAGACAGACAAAAACACTTTCGCATTTATAATATTAGTATGGATTACAGTTTGTGCAACTCTTAAAAGGATATTATAAAGTAAAAGTGAAATCTACATTTTCATACAATCAGTGATAGTGGTAGTGAGTGCTTCTCTAGCATTATAGGCGATTCGGTCTTCACTGTAAGCCTGTAAATGTAAATTATATCAATAAATAAATAAATAACGGTTCCAATCCTCTAATCGTTAGCCGACTTTTAAAAGAAAACTGACAATGTTTCCATTCAATATAAAAGTCTGTAAATATACGCCAATGTAGACTTGACTAAAAATTTTGGCTATAGACTAAGCTATAAGTTTTGCCATGACCACAGGAGAGACACGATCAAAATAATGTGCGTGACCCTTATAAACTTTTATTTCAACTGACCAAATGTATACGGATGAAAACAATTATGGTTAACAATACCCCTGATCCCTTTTTTAACTCCCGACACAAAAAGAGGGGTGTTATAAGTTTGACCGCTATGTGTGTGTGTGTCTGTCTGTCTGTGTGGCATCATATCTCTTTAACGGGTGAACCGATTTGGATGCGGTTTTTTTAATAGAAAGCAGGTTTCTTGGCGATGGTTCTTAGATATGTTTCATCAAAATCGGTTAACCCGTTTCAAAGTTATCAGCTCTTTTGTTAGCTGCGGAAGGGATCTTAGACGCATAATGGGTATTGACTTAATGTTCAAACATACGAGTGACATAATTGCGTTGGGGGTTTTTAAATTTTTTATTATGAAATAAGGCCGTTCGCACATGGAGCTACTCAAAGAGCTCAAGCAACTCTTTAGTAATTTAAGTTCGTAACTAGTTCTCTTTGAGTAGCTCCATGTGCGAACGGCCTTAGATGGCAAAGAGTTAGTGGATCACCAGATGGTAAGTGAGCGTCATCACCCATGTACCTAATGTTGTACACTCACAACGCAGAGCATTGCCGATGCGTTGCTAGACTAGAGGACTTACATAGAATATCTTATATGCTCTGTTCTCAATGTTGCATGCCAACTGTTGGTAAAATGTGTGCGCCTTTAAACTATGAGACCAATTATGTACTTACCACATTTAAAAATACTTATTGAAATTTGATTTTGCTAATAATTTCACCAGCTGTCTTACTCACACACGTCGGCATACAACAGCACTGGCTCTACTGCTTGGCAGCAGGATTAGCGAGTAATACGTAGCAATTCAGATCTTACACAAGGACCTACCCGTGACATAGTACCAAAGTATTCAAAGTTACCTAGAGCTAGCCTGTACCTAGGGTAACTTAGACACTATTGGCTCTAGGCAGCAAGACAGGAGCGCGGTAATCGCCGACATCCGAGTTACGCTTGCGTAAGCGCCGCTTATGCCACTTCCTTCTAGGGTTGCCGACTAATCAAACTTTAATGTAAATGCTAGTGGGCCTGTTCTGTTGACATTTCATTGATAAAATACGGAAATGTCTTTTATAACCATGTAAATACTTAGTAAGAGCGAGAGCTAGTTCTTGGCAGAAAAAGATAAGGAATGGAGTTGGTGGAAAGAATGGATAAAAGAAGACAAGAAAGATTTTGCTAATGTTGATAAAGGATAATTACTTTTTATTAATTTTTTTTCATTTTATATTATATTATTAGAGGCCAGTAGTGCGTTCTAATAAAAAGGACTGTGAATAACTAATACAATTTAATGCTAACCAAATCGAGCTAAGTATAACTAATGAATCAATGTAATTACGTAGGTAGCACACACTATATGTAGACAATGAATTTGAATTTGAATAGCGAGCTCCCGTCTTTCGCTGTTTACCCAGTCTCATCGCGTGTGGCCAGCGCGATGCTGTCAATTACCCAACAATATTATAATCAATAGAGATGGGACAAATATTAATCTGCTGAGCTCGAGTGATTCCACAAATCGCCTCTTGGGCTCCCCTACTATTATGATAACAAACCGTCAGATGGCGCTGTAATCAGAATAATAATAAAAAAAATTTACACATGCCTGTGTAAGTTTCTGATCGCTACAACATTTTGGTAGGGCTGATTTTTGAGACTACAGTTACATGAGAATAGTGTGCCAATTCTAAGTTATAATCCTTTGAAAATAACATGAAATGTTGGCAGCCCTGCCTCCTAACGATTACGACAGCGCCTACTGCTCCCGCACCTTGCGTCCCTTATTACTGACCAGTTCTGCGATTGTCTTGAGAAATAGAATCTGTATTATTGTTTTTGCATATTTTTATATTAAAGCGTAAACAACGAAAAAAAACTGGTTTTTAAAACATACTTTTTGCCAAGTCTCTTGCGGCGCTTGTAATGAGCTCTTTTTTTATATTAAAGCGGTACACAAAGAAAAACAACAGGTTCTGAGAGCATACTTTCTGCCAAGATTCTTGCGGTCCATTCTTCTTGGCAGTGCTGATCTTTCAGAAAGTGCTTGTAAATGCACCCTTGCAGCATATTTCCAGAATATTTTTTTATTATTATTGAAACAATATGCAATAGTAGGTACAGAATAGCTGCTTTGCCCCTCCCGTGTTGGTTTTTGTCGCCCGGCAGGCGATGATTTACTATATTTTGATGGTCACTAATTGGACACGCGCTAAAATTGACGCTCACATTGATGAGTTTGCAAACACATCGAGTTTAAGTTGAAACAATAAAGAGCATATAGTTCATACTAAAGGTATATTCATACACACCCCCCAATAGTTTGGGGTGGAAAAATGACTGAAGTCAAGCTGGAATCTTTTAGCCTATAATTTTTTTTTATTCGTTTACAAAGCAAATTTTATAAACTATTGCACGAAGATTACGATTATTTGCTCCTGTTATGTGACCGACCCAAAGCTTAAGGTTTAAAGGTTGAGGTCCCAGATACGATCGCCGGTCAAATAGGTCCGGAAAAATTTGAGCCTTGGGCGTTTAATATGCATTGAAAGATGTATTTATCTATATAGGTAGGTATGTATGTTTATCTGTTGTCTAGTATCCGTAGTACAAGCTTTGCTTAGTTTGGGACTAGGTCAATCGGTGTAAATATTTATTATTATTATTATTATAGTTATTGTATCTTTAGATGGCTGCAATAGGTAATTTTATTCAAAAATATGTATATAAAGACAACAAGGTACGTTAAGACATTGACGAATTAGTGATCAAAAATGATCGATTTAGGTTTAGAGTTACAGTAAGTCTTAGTCATAAGTCTTATATTAGGTAATTAAAAACATAAAAGAAGAAGTAATATATTTTAGCTTACGGTTTATTTGCTACGAGCAAGATTATCCAAACCAAGTATTCCCCGTTATGTGCAAAGGAAATGACTCATAAGAACCTGTGAAGCTTATTGCAACTATTTAATTACCATTTCTAAATTGAGCATGCTTAAGGTATAAAATAACGGCAATATGCATAATGAAAAATACTGGTCAATTAAATTGTATGGGAGGAATACAATGTTACCTAACACAGGTTCTTGCACGACGCTCGCAAATTTAAGACAACATTCGATATTCTCTAAAAAGTAAGAAGGCTGATTATCTATTATTATGTGACAATAACAATAATTCAGTATGAGATAAGCCTTCGGTATCCATGTTGTTTAAAATATTGCAAAAAATACTTTATTGCGAGTCAAAAGCTTTTATAACCGCACATTTTTCTAAGGTCCTCTAAAGTTAAAAGGTTAAGTTGTGTCGTCCGTACATTATGACAGCATTGCCGGTCCGTATGAATGATATTGAAGCGCAGGTGCGCTGGTAGAACTAGATGGAAACTACAGTTCAATGGCCCAAAGGCTTACCCTTTATCGAATTGCATTGATTGAGATAAACAATATCTAAGTTTACTACGACCATGTTGTATATCAAAATACTGATACTACCAACGTACAAACTACAGTTGGAATTGTAAGAAAACAATATACAAGTGGAGTTGAAAATTTGGATATTTGTTTGTAAGTACTTAGTCAAATATAGATAAGATAACCATAAGTGTTCAGTTTAGGTGTATGGACCTTTTTAACCCCCGGCACAAAAAGAGGGGTGTTATAAGTTTGACCGCTATGTGTGTGTGTCTGTCTGTGGCATCATAGCTCTTAAACGGGTGAACCGATTTGGATGCGGTTTTTTTAATAGGAAGCAGGTTTCTTGGCGATGGTTCTGAGATATGTTTCATCAAAATCGGTTTAGCCGTTTCAAAGTTATAAGCTCTTTTGTTAGCTGCGGAAGGCATCTTAGACGCATAATGGGCATTTTTTTGTAGTCAGTATTTTTGTAAGGTACGATGGGCTGCAAAAGTGCATGGACATCTCGGGGCGATAATCGCGTGAGCAGTGTTTGATCGTTTGATGTTATTAACATACACGCGCGCGCGCGCGCTCACGCGATTATCGCCCCGAGATGTCCATGCACTTTTGCAGCCCACCGTACCTAACCTATTGGTTAATATAGTCCAACTTTTTAACCTCTATTTATAATATTTCATCCCTGGTTAGGGATGACAATTGGCCTGTTGGCATTGATGTCATTGTCATTGAGCGATGTGGCCTACGCATTACCATTTCAACCTTATAAATCTTTAAATATTATCATCATTTAATACAAAGCATGAATGTGAAGACATCATCATTTCAGACGTCCACTGCTGAACATAGGCCTCCCCCAAGGCTCACCAAACAGATCAGTCCCATGCCATCCGCATCCAACCCGATCCCGTAACCTTAACCAAATGTGAAGACGTGTCAAACTTATTAACAATCTCAGTACATCAGTGTAAGCTAAAACAACCTGAAATCGACTAATACCTACACCTACCCAACATAAATAGAATCTACTAATTTAAATCAAAAAGTCAAGACGTAATAAATGGCCGTTTTACATAAAAGCTAACCAAGATAACGATTCAGTTAGTCACAGACTGTTTCTAAGTAAATTCTTAACCGCAAAGTTTTTGTTCTTTTTCCCTCATAAAAACAGAATTCATGTCCGTTGACCTTAGGAATTGGGCTATTGTTGAAAAAACCAGCTAACACCGCGATGGACATACCCTCGACGGGGTTCCGCGGCCGTTTTTAATTTAGTTTAAAATTTGATCATTTTATTTACAGCATAAAGACTATATGAGAGAGTGTAGGCTGTGGTACTCACGTGGCTCCAGTGCAGGTTGGGATCTTCACGCATATCATTGAACTGCTTTGCAGGCATATTGAAGTTTTCTAAATATAATTCATACATAAATTCCGAAAAACTCGGAAGTGGGAATTTACAAAATTATTAAAATCAGATTTTTGCCCGACTGCGAAGAAGGAAGGGTTATGTGTTTGACCCATTGTCCATTCCTATGTCCACACGTAACTACACAACGGTTAAACCGATTTTTGATAAATGATACGTCATTGGATTCGTCTTGATAACGCGAGTAACACTGGATACATGAAATACCTGAAAAATCAAAATGGCGGTTTTTTGGCGACAAAATGTGAGTCTTCAAAAAATTTTTTTTATTCAAACCTATCGAGTAGGGTATCAAAAATGGGAGTCAGTGGCTGCATGGGATTTACCTAATGTCACTTCATGCATGCCTCCGACTGCATTTTATCGTTGCATTAAATTTTGAAAGACTGCCATCGACGTGCGTTTTATTGTTATTGAACATTTTATCTTGTTTCCACCTTTTCAGTATTTCTACAGGCGGGTTTTTGATTTTTTAATTTATTATTTTATTTACACCGCAGGCGAGTTTTTAGTTTTTTTAATTACTTTTTTTATTACTGTTATAATTAATTGCAAACTAAATTTTGAAGTCTAGTAATCGTAGTTACGGAGATAGCACGTCCTTCTAAATCGAGCATATACACGAACAGACACAACGAAACTAAAACGTGTCCTAGTAGACCACGGTACCCTGATAAAGCGCTATTAACAAAATTTATAGCATGTTACGTAATTTCTAAATGAACAGTAACCAATACGAATCGATTAGTAAAATATTACTCTGTGGTCCGAGCATGTGTGTCGCTCGGACATAGTAAGGATAGTTAGGCTTGGCATTATACAGGGTGTGAAAGGAATACGAAGAAATATATTTAGTTTACGAAATATTTCCAAAGAATACATCTAAAATCGAACAGTAAAATGTGTTTTGACATTTCTTCAACCTTATCCTAGTAGGTAACTTATCTATTAAGTCAAAGCTTAAGACAGTCGAATAATCAATGTCCGTGCGTTTTTCGTCATACAGCATTAGATTAACACTTTAAAAAAAATACCAAAAGATAAAATCATCATCATCCCATCTTATATACGTCCCAATGCAGGGTACAGGCCTCTTCTCAGAAAAAGAGGGCTCGGGTCGTTGTTGCCACGCGGGTCGCGAATTGGGAACTTCACTCACGACATTGAATATTTATCATCGCAAGTGTTTTCGTTCGCCGTAAATTTCAAATATCGTACTAAATTAAAAAAATGTCAGTAAAAAACCGAGTTCCCAATTACAATCGCAAACGTAAAACATCCTAAAAAAGTTTTAACAACTCACTCGCATCTCACACAACAATAAAGTTCACACATATCACCACGCTACACAAACCGGTGTTGGTACAAAGCGATCATATTTATGCGTAGCCCGTCTTAAGTATAGGCTGTAACAAATTCCGAATTAATAACATTCCTCTGGGCACTGCCGCTGATGGCACAGGGTGTAGTAGAAACAAGAAGTTGAAAAAGATTTTTTTTTAAATGAATTTTTTTACATCCTATTTCAAACTGTGAAGTTGAGCGGGCTTTGAAAGGCTTCAATAAAAGGAAACAATAAGTATGAATTTATGTATTTATAATAAAATTTTTTTCAGTACTTTAAGTCAATTTTGATAGGTTAAAGATAACCCAAAATTCACAGGATAAGAAGAGATAGATAAGTGAGAAAATGATAATTGTGGAAATTTAATTTACATTATATATACAACATAGTCTAAAATGACAACAATGTAAACGCTTTACAGTACAAAATAAACCGTAAAATAGGCTAACTTTAAAAAATAGTTACAAGTAGGACTAATCATATTTATTAGCGTTTGCTACGCCATCTCCAGACAATATCGATTTTAAAGGATTTTTGTACGGGGAAGGTAAGGTACTACGGAAACAGACATAATTGACAAACATTAAGACGTGTGAAATTATAATTCCAATAAAATGAGTTTTCATTTTAAGAACCTCTGTGGTTACTATTAGTACTTATATTGCTGTGCCTTTGGACATAAAACTACCGTGAGACTCACTCAAAGTAAAAAATACGGATAACTCACATCTATGATCGAGTTTAGTTTAGCCACACGTCACGGCGGCTGCCAAACGCGTAGCGTACCCGCTCCGGCTCCGGGAAGAAGGGCTACGGATTAGTCCGAAACATGTCGAGCTAAACTCGATCATAGACGTGACGTGAGTTATCCGTATTTTGTCACAATATTGCTGTGCCTTTATAAAGTAAATGTTGAAGTTAATTTTTTCTAAGATCACATCTATTTTAACGCAATAAAGATTCCGAGTTTGAGTTTACAAGAATTCAAGAACGATCAAAAACTTAACTAAATTCGATAGATATAAACACGCTATTTAACACAACCGCTTGCGCAAGTAACGAGAAAAGATCATCCCGTAGCCGCACACCTGTTTGGACCGGCAGATATAAATAACCCAATCGAGGTGAAATTCGTTTTGTCCACAACACTAGAAAGCACAGCACTGGCGTCATGATAAATCGATTGTACATTTTGGTAGCCAAACCCCATTCGATTTACGATACCGATTCACCGATTCGTCGCGGCAGTATACTCTAACGTACGACTTATGTTATTGTGATACGTTTATAATTGTGAGTGTTGAATTAAATATTGTAATAAAATGTTGTCGATTAGTCAGTCGGCTTTCTAATCGTATTCTTTTAAAGTTGCGAATGTGATGTTTTGTAACAACCTGTATCTTTTTATAGATTTTTAATTGATGCTCACATTTAGATTTTTTTTACAATTGAAATTCACTTCGTTTGTTTGTTCGTTAATTGCCTTCAAATCTTTCGAGTAAATTTTGACCCACTTGTAGTGTTTGAAATGACTTAAAGCTTGGTATAAATAGCTAGCCTAATGATAACACAACTGCACAGGAAAATAAAAAACCGGCCAAGTGCGAGTCGGACTCGCACACGAAGGGTTCCGTACCATTATCTATAAAAAGGGCAAAGAATCATATCTGTTGTATAGGAGCCCCCTTAAATATTTATTTTATTCTATTTTTTAGTATTTGTTGTTATAGCGGCAACCAAAATACATAGTTTATGTTAATTTCAACTATCTAGCTATCACGGTTCATGAGATACAGCCTGGTGACAGATGGACAGACAGACAGACAGACAGACAGACGGACGGACAGCGGATCATTTGGATGATATGATATGAATTTTAAGATACAGCGTAGGTACCTTCCAATATATCTGTACTATAATATTATAAAGAGGAAAGATTTGATTGTTTGTTTGTTTGTTTGCATTGAATAGGCTCCGAAACTACTGGACCGATTTCAAAAATTCTTTTGCCGTTAGAAAGCTACACTATCACTGAGTGACATAGGCTACTTTTTACCGCGGAAAAACACTTTTTCCTACGGGAAAATTAAATTATCGCGGGCGAACCTGCGGACGGAAGGCTAGTTTTATATATTTTTAAAGGTTCTCGAATGGCTTCCACGAAGCGGAAGACGCAGTGTAGGTAGACCTCCAACAAGGTTGAGATTGCGGTAACGTGTTGGATGTTGATGGCGCAGGACCCGTCTGTTTGTCGAACCTTCCTATGTTCAGCAGTGGACGTCTTTCGGCTGAAATGATGATGATGAATTTATTTATTCTAACGTCGAGTCATAGCCTCTTTTAATCAAAACATCCGGTGCAACTGACCACTCCCAAGAACCATGTAGGTACTATATAGAAAATTCAATATGATTAATTATAATATCCTATACCACTTCCATTAGTAGGACTGACTTTCTCAACAAGATTTCAATAAAATTACTCAGATGCTTAGTGAGAATGCAATACTGGTAGCGCTTAAGTTTTCCTGGAACTAGTTACCAAGAAGTCTAGAATTATGTGCAATAGAGTGATTACCGGAGAGAAACCGTGAGACAAAAAAAAAATTGCACGTAACACAAAGGAAGATGTTTTCATTATTTTTAAACGCCATAGTATCCATCCTAACAAGTACCTACCTAATAGAAAAATTGAATTATAATAATTAATGTTTCCGGATTTTTTTCGGACCATTGAATTTGACAGTTGAATTGACTTTCTTGGATTTTATTACATTCCCATGAGAATTTCCAAAAAATACATCTTAATCTTCATTCGCGTTGTACTCCTGTACAAAAATTAATATCTTTAGACTCAATGGTTGAGATTTCCCGCGGGTATATTGAAATAGAAAGTAGCCTATGTATTTTTCCCGATATCCACCTTATCCCGAGATGCCAGACTTTTTGGTTCACGCAGGCAAAGCTGTGGGTAAAAACGTGTAATTAGTAAATAATTTATTGAATCACTTTCTTTGCGGGGAGGTCCATATCAATGAACAGAAATGAATGAACTGCTCACCCGCGACCTTAAATGCAGATGTTAAGGTCGCGAATGAGCAAAGTAATTGTTTGAGTTCATTAGCCTAATAGTACTTTGCGATTTCTGCACCAGTAAAAAAACTAATGAAAAAATTCGGCTCCTAATTCACCTAAAAATACTAAATTAACATCTAATTAAAAATCACCTGTACTTCAAACAGTGTCCACTATCCACCCGTTAGCATTCCGTCGTGGTGAATGGGACATTAATAAAACGAGCTCCATTAAAAGGCTTAATGTCGTTTATCTTGATTTAGATTTATGATAAGTGTTCGGATTGAGATGCGGCTCGACCATTGTTTAGTTACGTTTTAGTTTATTTAATCACAAACATCGTTAAAATGTTGAGGATTAAAATAGCGGAAACTTTAAATTGGTGGGGTAAAGCAAAATGATAAAATTAGGCGTTTACAAAACTCTCATCATTATTATCATCCCAACCTATACCTCCCAGCACAGCAGCCTTCACTCAGAAAACAAAAACAACTAGAACATAAACAACCGTTTAACATGTCACAAAAAAGTCAGTTCATAGAGAACTGTCTTTTTAAGCATGTCTAAGACGTCCTTAAACGTTTTGAAAGGCAACAACTCTCAGTTTAATTCTATAACTTATAGTCTTTCGTCTGTTTGAAACAAACAAATTTTAATAATTTAGCCCTCTTTACTTGCACGCAATACTTGCAATGTCATATATTTATTAAAATAAGATAAGGGCACTGTCTATGACAATGGACTAGGACAATGTCTATTTGGTTGTTGGTTTGTGTCAAATATTTTGAGCCAAATTCAACCTATGTTTTTACTTCAAGTATTCGGATATAGACTTGAAAAAATAATAAAAGCAGAGTTTTTTAGCAATTATAACCCAGCGTGCTTAATTTAGTACATTACGTCAATATTAATGTGAACTTTTCCTGGTTGCCAATATGTTTCAAATTATTATGACTAATCAAAATTGAACCTGGGCCTTTACGAAGTCGAAACGGTGCTTTTAACACTTCCTTTGAATATTCCATCAAGTAGAAACCAATTCCACAATACTGTATAGATTCAGGCGTTACTTTGCGGAGGTCCATGTTTAAAATAAATGGAATACCTGTGTTGCTCCTCCGCTAAGTAGTAAGTGGCGGAGGAGCAACACAGGTATTCCATTTATTTTAATTCCACAATACTAACCTTACTCCGCAATTGTGCTACATCTAACAATTTCTACTATGTCTAAGTATGTCTATGTAATTACCTAATCCCACTATCGACGCAAGCGAAACCTACTAACTTACTAACCTTACTCCGCCAATTCTCAAAACTACCATTTTCTACTATGTCAGTAAAATTTCTACCAATCCCACTATCGACGCAATCGAAACCGGTAGCGAACAAAAGCTCTCATTGTCCAGATGCGATGCTAAGATGCGATCCACAATCTCGACGTCTGTTTGTCCGTCTACAGATTTATCTACCTTGACTCCGGAACAAGCTTTATTACAATAGTAATGATTAATGTGGATTTACATGGTAATTTATGTGCGTACTGTTATTAAGAGAGTTCCTTTGTTAGATAGCATCGAGTCGTATAGGTAATTCAAGAGTAATGCGGTTATGATTTGATGCTACCAGTTGTTTAGATACATTAATTGATAGTTGTTTAGATAGACGTAGTTTTTTGCATTAAAGACGTGGATTATTCTGAAAATTTGAGTGTTACTATCTACATGATATTTTTCATTAAAGATTATAAAAGACCTAAGAAATAAAACTGAAAAAAAAGAAACAAATGTCCCGAGGAGAAGTGACCGGTAAGTGTTGGTTGAATATTTATATGGAATTATCGAAAAAAAATCACTTGGTTTAATAATAATCAATAAAATAGTAATATCGTAGGACAAGATGTTTGTAGGACATTTCAAATTAAATCCTCAGTTTCAACATGTTTTATTTATTTTGGATAATTTTTAGAGCCTGAACGGTTAAGTAATAATAGGCTATGAAATAAAAAAAAAAACTTAAACTACAAAGCTAAAACGTCGTAAAGATTTACGAGAGATTACGGGTTAGAATAAGTGGACGCAATGGGCACCTATTACAATATATCAGTTAGTAGTTCATATAAATTTTACACACTGACACCAATGAATTTTCCGAGTTAGTGTATGTTATTCAATTATATTATATCTCAAACAAGTCTCACTTCATCTACGTACTGTCAGTACTGTCCCCATCGGAAACGCGCCTCGAAAACGCGCCGCTGACGCAACACTTTTGTCGCTGCGCAAACAGTCTCTGTAAACACTGGGCAGCTTCTATTGTCTGTGGTTACAAAGAGACGGAGGCGGTATTCGTGCGGTTTATAAACAGCCTGTAAATAGCAAGTGGTTTTTTTTTTTTTTTATGTTAGATAGGCCAGACAAACGAACTAGTGGGTCACCTGATGTTAAATGAACACCACTGTCCGTAGACACCCGCAGCGCTTTACACGATGCCAGTGCGTTGTCGGCCCTAAAGGAGAGGGAATAGGGGAAGGGGGAGAGGGAAGGGGTGAGGTATTGGGCCCCCGGCACTCTCACTGACCGTACGAAACGCAAGCAGGATTACTGCTGCTTCACGCCGGTGTTCTGTGAGAGGGTGGTACTGCCCCGGACGAGCCGGCCCATTCGTGATGCAGCGGCTAGCTACAACATGGCTCTACCACTACAAACATGGACGATGGATGGATGGATGGGGTTTGGGGTTTATGGACATTTTCCATTTAAAGTACCTACACTATTATCTTTTTTTAAAATTATATCATTTTGGGATTTTCTTATTCAAATTTTCCAACAAAAACAACATAGTATAAAGAAGTAGCTGTTCCCTGCGACTCCGTCTACAAAGAATCTTCTAATATATAAAAATCTCGTGTCACGGTGTTTGTTATCGAACTCCTCCGAAACGGCTTGACCGATTTTTATCAAACTTTTTGTCCATATTTGGTAGGTCTGAGATAGGTCGTAGGCTATTTTTTATTACCCCTATCCTTCGCGGACGGAGTCGTGGGATAAAGCTAGTAGGGGTATATTAAAATACCCTACGACCTATTCTCAGAGCAACCATATATAGATAAAAAAATCATAAAAGTCGGTCAAGCCGCTACGGAGGAGTTCGATAGCAAACACTGTGACACGAGATTTTTTTATATTGGATAGATAAAAGTGTCTTTTATTTCATTACAATCTATATAACTCGTTACAAATCTGACAAAAAAAAATTATATGAAAAATAAAGGTCCTTTTTATGTAGCGATCATAATAACTGGCGCTCAGACTGACAAAGAAAACCCCAGAATCATCCAATTCTGAAAAAGTAGCAAGTACATTTAAAATTATAACGCTCTTATTCATGTCATTGTCGGTACAAATTGTTCGAGGAATAGCCCTTCTCAACTGCCTTCCTACCATTTCATATTTATAAAGTGTACTATAATAATTAAATTAACTGAAACAATTACTTTGCTCACCTTTGACCCCTTAAAGGTAGTAGATAGGTCGCGGGTGAGCAAAGTAATTGTTTCAGTTAATTGGAGGAAGAGTTGGAGGAAGCCATTTGTCCGTGTTTGAGTGCTATATCTTAGAATATGATTGTGCTATAGGCACATATAAATTTTTACTAGCACCAGTACAAAACATGGATAAGGATATAATTAGTTGGAGATCCTAAAATTTAAGAACGCACTATGATTTTTAGTGCGTTTTTACATTTTTCTGGAACCTTGTCATATGTGACATATTAAGGGTGTAACCCCACTAATGCATAAATACTTGTCATATATAGGAGGCTGCAGGTCAATTCTAGCCGAGCTATGGCAAGGATTGTAAAACCTCGCACTTAGGCGGTTTAGTCCTAACCTCAATAGATGGGAGGGAAAATGTAAACTCTACAGGCGTTCGAATGATGCTGGTACTCTAGTGCTATATTTGAATTCAAAATAAGAACGGATCGAATGTCTGTACTGGAAATTCTGAGAGTTATGATTTAGCTGTAAGTCAATAAACGTCTTAAATACTAATCCTCTAGTTTATCTGAAAATATACTGAAGCTACACCCTATTGAGTAAGGTCTAACAAGTGACCTTCGCAAAGTAACGGCTGATTCAATAACTGTAATAATTGTCTGCCTAAACTACCACATCCATCTGATCCGTGTGTCACATCCGCGCGCAAGTCAATATATTCTTGACACACACTCGCTTTTGTCTGCCCACTCCCGCTGGACAAAGGCGTGATGTCACAGAGCAAGTACCGCAACTACTATGATTTGCTGAGATTTAAATATGCTAAAAGTGGCTTTGCACGCCGTGCGCGGTTTGAACCCGCTGAGGATGATGGGTCAACGTTGGCCCAACTTACCACGTTCCTCAGGTTCCCCGACGTTAGCCAAAATGTACAGTACCTAGTATTAAGGATAGGACGGATCCATCTCTAGTCGGAGGTGTCGTAAAACGCGACTAAGGGAAGGGAGGGAGGAAAGGGGGAGGGGGACGCGATTAATGTGAGAGAGGGTAACAGTGCTCTATCTATTGGAAAAAACTAGGCGAGTTCTTTGCTATAAATTTCACCTGAGTAATATGCCGACTGGACAGCGTAAGAAACAAAAGTGGAGATCAAATTAGTCAGCAAACTTGAGATTTATTTAAAAGGGCCGAAAATTGGCCATGTGTCCCACGCGATGTAGACTTGACCAAAAAATATTGGCTATAGATAGACCCTTAACTTTTGCCATGACCACAGGAGCGAGTCTCGAACAAAAAAAATTTATGACCAAGGTATGACCCAACTGTTTTGGTTGGTGTAATGACTATAGCACGCATCACGGAATGATGATACGCTTGGGTTCGACTCCGTATACTTTTTTTTTTCAATTTGTTTCAGTTTCATTCAGTACAATGTTTTAGTAGTGGTAGAGCCATGTTGTAGCCGCTGCATCACGAATGGGCCGGCTCATCCGGGGCAGTATCCTCTCACAGAACACCGGCGTGAAGCAGCAGTACTCCTGCTGCGTTTCGTACGTTCAGTTAGAGCGCCGGGGGCCCAATACCTCTCCCCCTCCCTCTCCCCTATTCCCTCTATTTTAAAGGCGCCGGCAACAGATCAGTGACTCTCTTTGAGTTGTTGATATTTATGGGCGGTGGTGATCATTTTCCATCAGATTTGCCTCCTTCATAATAAAAAATAGACTAATTAAATTTCAGCTAGTCACTTCTTGCTGTTATAATATATCTGGTACATAACACTCCAACGGCCATATGTCGTAAAACCAATGTTTAGAGTAGACTGTGTCCGCACAATGTACAGTGGACGCATTTATGCCAACTGTTTCACATAATATGCTTATTTAGCAACTTGGTTGATATGGTTATTTGTTTGGTCTAGAAATCTTGGTTTCCGCCATGAATAGACATTAGAGACGTATATTTTGCAAGCATTATTCATAGTTAGAATAATGTAATATTTTGAGAAAATGTTTAAAGATTTAACTTTTAAGAGCCGATTTTTCCAACCCCAGATAAAGGTATCCATCACTATCACTTTCCTTTTCTCAAGTTATAGGAAAAAAAGGACAGAGCTTACATTTATCTCACAGATACTTTTATCTGGGGATTGAAAAATCAGCTCTAAGACTAATAGTGCCAATAAATTCTCAAATAGGATAAAATATTTATTTTATTTAATGTAAACTGATTGAAGAGAAATTGAAGTAACTTAAACTAACACAAAATTTGACGATATTTTAACTGATATATGATATGATGATGATGATTTTTTTTATGGTAAAGGGGGCAAACGAGCAAACGGATCGCCTGATGGTAAACGATTACCGTCGCCCATGGACACCTGCGACACCAGAAGAGTCACAAGCGTTTTAGGTAGGAGTAGGTACGCTCTACTACTACTATTACTAGTCAGTACTAAGTGAATCGATTTGGACCAACTTATACATAAACTTCAAAATGAGTTAGTTAAGAAGGCACATAGGTATATTTACCCAGATGCAAAGCAGATAAAGCGTGGTTGGTTATGTTAGTCCACTTTCTAGCAAGTTAAAATGTATAATTTTCTATAAGAACTAGTGGAACATGAATGTACCTACACTAGTAGCTTTTGCCCGCTAGTTCGTTTGCGCAAAATTCTTTGATAAAACTGGGATATGGGGCCCTCGATCCGCATCCAACGCGTTCCCGCAACCTTAACCAGGTCATCACTCCATCTTGTTGGAGGCCTACCGACACTACGTCTTCCGATCCGTGGGCGCCACTCGAGAACCTTTCGGTCCCATCAACCGTCAATTCTACGAGCGATGTGCCCTGTCCACTGCCACTTGAGTCTGGCGATTCTTCGAGCTATGTCGGTGACTTTAGTTCTTGCGCGAATCTGGCAAATCGGTTGATTCCGTTGAATTGGTCCGAATGATGATGATGAGGTCCTGTGGCCTCTGAAGCACAAGATCGTGTTCAAATCCCCGGCTCACACCTCTTTGTTTTTTAAGAATTCATGTGTGAAATCACATTCGAAATTTACCACAAGCTGGTGAAGGACAAACGTCGTAAAGAGACCTGCATGCACAGCGAAGCAATTCAATTGAAATTCCCAACCCGCACTAGGCCTGCGTGGGAACTACAACCCAAACCCTCTTATTCTGAGAGAAGGCATCTGGTCAGCAGTAGGCTGAGATGATGATGACGATTAGATATTCTCAGAATTATCTCTTTTTAGAGGCTAATAGTAGTTTATCGCATACGTAGACCACCAATTATATGCGAGCGATTCGTAATTATTTTCATACTTCGTTGGGTACATTTCCATTGCATCACGTTTCTTTCATTTTACCGTCTATATTTATTGAACATATTTTTTTTGGAACGGCTCAAAGAATCGCCAGAATCAAGTGGCAGTTTGCAGGGCCGCTCGTAGAACTGATGGCGGATAGGACCAAAATGTTCTCGAATGGCCTCCACGGACCGGAAGACGCAGTGTAGGTAATCCAGCAACATGGAGCGACGACCAGAAGCTGAATTCTCGAATGCGCAGACGCTTGCTATCGCATCCACTACCTATTTCTTTCTGTTAAACGGTACCTATAAGATGGTGTCAGAACGAGATGATAAAATCGATAGCAAGCGCCCGCGCGTTAGTAAATATGGAATCTGGTTAATGTTACGGGGGCCGGTCTGTTTGGAGAACCTTGGACGCAAGCCACATAGAAGAGACGCGGGACGGGGGCGCGTCGCAGTCCGCGTCGTTTGACCGCAGGCCGCGTCTCCGCCCCGTCTCTTCTGTCTGCCTTAGGTCGCGACGCTTCTATCTATGCATTTAGTACGAAAACTAAAAGCGGGGGAATAAGCGCTAATGGACACGCGCCCCGGTAATGCCCTGCGCTTGCGTCGGTGCTTGCGCGGTTTTTACACCAGCTGACAAACCGGCGCCGGCAACGACCGGGCATAACGCGTTTTGATTTTACTATGGCCTTTTAGAAAATGCAGAATAGTTTAAGGCCCAAGTCACACAGAAGAGACGTGGGACGGGGGCGCACGAGCTTCCACCTCTGAGTTTTTCGGAATTTACGTGCAAATTTACATTTGAAATTTACCATGAGCCCATGAGCTTTACGGTGAAGGAAAACACACAAGAAATTCCATTGAATTCCATTGAATTTCTTGTGTGTCACACCATTGTGTGTGTAAAGTTTCCAATCCGTACTGGGCCTGTGACAACCACGACCCAAGCCCTCTCATTCTGAGAGGAATTCTGTGTCCTGCAGTGGAACCTATATAGGTTAGGTTAGGTTACCTATATAGGTGATGATGAAGGCACATTGTGACTGAAAGAAAACAAGAATAATGGACTGAATTGACGCCAGAATTAACGTGTAACCGATGTTTTAGACAATACGACCTCTGGTTCCCGATTTTGGTCGACAAAGCATCTCAATCAATTGGCAAGGGTTTCAATAAGAAAGCCTGCGCCCGCGCCGTGTCGGATTAGCGAATGTGCCGGCTATTAGCGCGTGATTTATGATGTGAGCCGCGCGATGGAACGCTGCGTGAGATCTAGGGGTGGGAGTTATCGATAGTTAGGAAAGTTATCGATAGGATAGAAGCATTAATTCAATTTAAGCAAGCATTTAAGAATGTCGAATAATCTATCTCTATACTTAACATGTGTTGAGAAGGAACCGGCATGAAAAGCAATCAGATTTTTTTCCTGACAAATCCAGAACGTTACTCATTCAACTGTATTTAGCACAGTAGATACGCTATTTGAAGCCAAACATGTGAATCAGGATTATGTCCTTCCATGATAAAATCTTTAAAACTTAAGAGATTTTTAGTTATTATACTAAACACAGTTCCAAAGTAAGTGCTAAATATAAAATGAGACTCAACGAGTGCGCTGGTTTTCAGTCCCGAACCTGACATTAGTTACTTGAAATTGTCACAAGTAGAAATATTAAAAATAATTTAGAAAAAAGTTTTAGGCTCACTTACATAAACCAAACATCCGGCTGAAACATGTACTTAAGTATTTTAACTCTTTAAAATACAACTGGAATCCTTAAATAAAAAAGTATCATCGTAACATAATCAATTCGTGTCTTTACTTATTATTTATTACTCTCGAAAATGTTATAGAGCCTAGTATCTTGATAGTTCCAGACATTTTGACACTAAACTAAAAAAAAAATACCTTTTACAATAAGTAACAACCCTGACTAAGATTATAAATACAAAGGTAACTTTGTATCTCTGTCTGTTACCTCATTTCAACCGCTACATCCATTTAGATAAAAAAATACGTAGATATAGTTTAAGACCCTAGAAGTACATAGGACAGTTGCATAAAATTGCATAGTTCCCGTTAATAAATTCTTCGCAGACTGAGTAGCGGGCATCAGTCGTAAGAAATAAAACTAGTGATTGCGTTAGCCCAATAAAAGCAGTTTTATCGATAAAAGTAAAGCAGCAGTGTATCGACCCGCGCGACCCTGGCAGGTCGACCGGTACGGCTACAGGTGCGTTAGGTTCTCACAGCTCTATGTGTGCGTGCGCGCACACCGATTTGTCCGGCGTTCACGTCGAGATAGCATCTCGAGATCGCCACTTTATTTGTCGCCGGCGTTCTTAATGCTGGTGGCGGATGCTTAATATGCATTTATTAATTTATTTTTATTTAATTAATGGATACTAGCGTATATGTGCGGTTAACGGGGTAATGTGAACTGAACTAGAAAATAGATAAATAGTTTTTTTTGTTATTTTTCTTCGTTATGTTTAGTCTTTTATTTTTTTAACGCTTTTCTTCTTTTATTTTATATGCATACTGCATGCATCGGTGTCTATACAGTGTAATGGCTTCAAGACAAAGAATAAAACAGAAAAAAGCGTGATAAGTTTTAATCGAGTCAAACTTATCACGATCAAAATAACCCGTTAAAAATCTAAATTACTAAAAACCAACTAAACGTGAACAATTAATCGTAATTTCAATCTTCTCCCTATCACATCACTAATGATGCGCTGTCAAACGTCCAGAAAGCACTATTAGTCGAACATTTCAATTAAAATGAATTATCGACTATCGATACAACGTTTTACTCGCTAACACGTATTTATCTAAATTGGTTTGGACATCCTTTTCTGTTACTGTAAATAATTACTTACACTGTTTCATTTCAATATTTTAGTTCTTTCAATTTGTTGTTGTCTAAGTCAATTTATATGTCTAAAACCTTTTCTATGTTCTCTAATTATTGATTGCACTCTGATTATAAAAATAGCAAGCTGTACAAATCAATTATGTCATTCAAAACTCTAAACTGATAGCATTAAGAATTTTATCTCCTCATTTCTTTATCTTTAGATCCAAGCGTCTCATTAACATAAATTCGTTCATACGTTCCAAATATAACAAGATTTATCTTAAGATATATCTCTAGATGGTATCGTGTTGTAGGTATAACAAAGCACACAGAACAGATGACCAGTCTCGGGCCGTATTTATAGGCATGACCATATTTGAAGGTATTGAAAAGCTAAACCATTGTTTTAGGATTGAGCCGTAAAACTGAGCGTGAGAAATAAATGCGAAGGACGATTACAACTGGGTTAAGGAATAACGTATGTAATTACAAACATAAGTAAATTAATTTAAATTAAAATCATAATGGTCCCAACAGAAGACCTGCGCCGAGCACGAAGCCATCTCGTTGTTGTGTTTAGTTGGGATCATTTCGAGGCATTTTTTTTTTCAACGACCTTGTTCTAATTTTATTATGTACCTACATATTGTTGGAATGTCACGAAAACATTTCTATTTATTTCTTTCTTTTTTAATCATGATTGATCTCCATTTGATTAATCTTTCATCGATATCGATAACTCGTTTTATGACGATTAATTTTGTCACGTCACTTGTCGA
Organism: Archips xylosteana; assembly: GCA_947563465.1. Lineage (NCBI taxonomy): Eukaryota > Metazoa > Arthropoda > Insecta > Lepidoptera > Tortricidae > Archips > Archips xylosteana. Next base: position 10,391,812 of record OX387361.1, on the reverse strand, counting down.
AAGTTAAATTGACAACAGTAGGTAAAATTTAGTGAAACTATTACTAAAATCAATTTTCCTTCTCAAATCTGCTTCAATTCACACAGTCAATAAAAATGCTCATCCCACAAAGACCGGTTTAACAAATGGTACAAAACCCGCACTATAATGTGGCCGGTGTAAAAAATTATGTAGAAAGTAGAATGACAACGCGCACACATGCGCTGAGCATTGCGTTGATTAGGTGGCTGCGTGTGCGCAAGGCCTTAGAGCTAGGGAGCTGGAAGCGACAGTGACATATATCTTTATGCTTATGTGGGTGCTAGCATAAAGTAACAAAGTTTTAGACGTTCAGATTGTGAAATAAACCTAAGTGGGTATTTAATTAATATTTGATTAGATTGTTTTATTGGTAAGGGGGGTCAAAATTTAATTACAAATCACTAAACTAATAATAGGAGGAATAAAAATATGGTGCAAGCTAGCAGTGTCAGGAGCTTATCTGGCTGAGAAATGATGTATTCTTTATTTTAAACTTTCGTGATTTTCACTCATAAATATTATACTAAACGGGACTTATCACAGTTATCACGCAAATAATCTTTACCTCGACGTTTGGGCCACATTGCAGCAGCCGTGGTCACGAGTTAGCATAATAATTATAACTTATAACTAAGCTTAGTGGCGATATTGAACTGTGAGACCGTGACCGTTTGACCGTGAGACTCACCCCGTAGCCCTTCTTCCCGGGCTCCCCGGAGTAGGGATTAGCCCAAAACATTCAAAGTTAAACTAGGTTAGACGTGAGTAATCCGTATTTTTTCACTTAGTGGCGAGGCTATTGTAGGACATGGTGGTGCCGTGCATCGGGGCCCTCACGCTCAGGAGGGCTACGAAATTTGAAGTTCTTATCGTGCCCTCCCTTTCATTATTTTGTTTCATTCAGTTAGAGTGAACCTAACGGCACGATACAAATTTCGAAAATCGAATTTCGTAGTGAACGTTCTGGAGGTTCTAAGACTGCAGTTATCTGCAAATAATGGATAAAAAATAAACCTACTGGCGCAAACTAGCTAAGAGAGAGAATATAGGTAGTAAAAATTTGGGGGCCGAATTCCTTTTTTGCAATGGGGTCCTTTATTTTCTAGCTACGGCACGGACCACGCTTTTAAAATACACAATTCAACGTTGCGGCCACATCCAGTCGTTCTTTACATCTCAGCCGCATATCTGTATATGGTATAAGATGGTTGTAGCTCCTTTTACTGTTACCTTGTAAACAGATATATGATGTGATTAAAGATGTAACTAAGTACGTGTCTATAGTTTATATCGATACACTAGGCACTCAGTCTTTCGTAAAAGTGTATGGGAAATAAAATGGCTTTGATTTAAACAGGTATGATGTACGGTTGTATGAAAGTGGATTTTATGTTACATAGTAAGTACTACAGAAACTTGTCTTGAATTATGTTTGTTTGGAAGTCATTGTTAGTGTTTTAGTGACGTCATGGGTTAGAGTTTTAAATTATGTTCTTTTTTGTTTTGTTTAATTTATTGAATCAGGCGTTACTTTGCGGAGGTCCATATTAATGAATTGAAACAATTACTTTGCTCACCCGCGACCTACGCACGGGTCGCGGGAGAGCAAAGGATTGTTTCAGTTCATTAGTTTTGTTTATTTATTAGTTTACGTGCCAATACTTTGTATAAGGGCTTATACAGTCTGACTGCATTCCAACTACAACGTAACTGCAACTGCCGAGCCTGTACAGTTGCAGCTAGCGTGCAGTTTCGCCGACTGCAAAGCAAGTGCAATGGAAAATGTACGGGCAGTCGGCGAGTGTGGCGATGATTTTCCGAAAATAGAATTTTACTGCAAGCGACTTTTCTATTCGCAAAACTTCCCAATGTAATCTTTTCCTGATAGTTTATCTTCCGATAGAATAGATGATTTTTTCAGAAGCTATTTTTATTTTCGCAAAATTTCCCAGTCTAATCTTTTCCTGATATTTTTTTTCAGAAGTTGATTTTTTCAGAAGCTATTTTTCTTTTACAACTGCAAATGAGGAATCTCAAGTGTTATGTTATTTTATTAATTCTAAATGGAAATTTTTTAAGTTCTCCTTTTTAATACGATAAGTTTTTACATGAAATAAATATTATAAACAAATTTTTATGTTTGATTAAAAGTAAAAATTAGAGTTGGTATGCAGGTATTTAGTTCATCTTGTCGTAACCTAATATAAATTATGGCGAACTTCACAACATACCCATACTTGATTAGAGTGGAAAAATTGCTCATAATAATATTCCCTAGTGATCATGTAAGCGAATGTGTAAATTACGCGACAAGGAATATTTGAGAATGGATATATTACTTTTTGTAAAAAAAGATTTTCACAAATTTACCCTCTGGGAAAAAAAACGAACAGAAAATTAAAAATTGGAAAATTTTGCGAATGAATAAATCGCTTGCAGTAAAATTCGATTTTTGGAAATTCATCGCAACACTCGATAAACACTACCTAGTAATTAACTCTGCCCAAATTGTTTTTGTTTTTAATTTTCGTACATTCTAAATAAATATGGAATTTTAGTCATTGTGAAAGGTCCTTCAGAGTTACAAAAAGTTAGTGTCAAATAAATAATAAAAATAGATAACATTAAAAAAAACCCTGAAGCATAGGTACACTGAGAGAAATAACCGTCCAATATCGGAAGGATTTTCCTTCTATTATGACTCAGTAGGAATTTTACCGTCTAGTGTGGAAGGATATTTGACCAAGTTTTTACCGTCCAAACTTTCCTTCCACTTGATTTCCTTCTGAACTTTCCTTCTTTTTTGATAGGAAAAATGGAACAATACTACCTTCCAAATGTTCAGCTTCCTTCTGATTTATTACCTTCCTTTTTTTTCCTACTGAGTCATAATAGAAGGTAATTAAACGGAAGGTAAACGCAACTGAGATTACCTTCTAATAAATTCCGACCGATTAATACCTTCCATATTTTTCCTACTGAGTCATAATAGAAGGTAATTAAACGGAAGGTAAACGCAACTGAGATTACCTTCTAATAAATTCCGCCCGATTAATACCTTCCATATTTTTCCTACTGAGTCATAATAGAAGGTAATTAAACGGAAGGTAAACGCAACTGAGATTACCTTCTAATAAATTCCGACCGATTAATACCTTCCATATTTTTCCTACTGACTAAAAAATAGAAGGAAATACCAACAGATTTATACCTACCGTAATGGAAGGTAAACGCAGTGGGAAACCTGGCAAATACCTTCCATAGTAGGAAGGATTTTCCTTCCATATGTTATAATTCCTCCTAAAATGGAAGGTGAATGCGGTAGGAAAACTGGCATATACCTTCCATAGTAGGAAGGATTTTCCTTCCATATGTTATACTTCCTTCTATAATGGAAGGTGAATGCGGTAGGAAAACTGGCATATACCTTCCATAGTAGGAAGGATTTTCCTTCCATATGTTATAACTCCTTCTATAATGGAAGGTGAATGCGGTAGGAAAACTGGCATATACCTTCCATAGTAGGAAGGATTTTCCTTCCATATGTTATAATTCCTTTTAAAATGGAAGGTGAATGCAGTGGGAAACCTGGCAAATACCTTCCATAATAGGAAGGATTTTCCTTCCATATGTTATAATTCCTCCTAAAATGGAAGGTGAATGCGGTAGGAAAACTGGCATATACCTTCCATAGTAGGAAGGATTTTCCTTCCATATGTTATAACTCCTTCTAAAATGGAAGGTGAATGCAGTGGGAAACCTGGCAAATACCTTCCATAGTAGGAAGGATTTTCCTTCCATATGTTATAATTCCTCCTAAAATGGAAGGTGAATGCGGTAGGAAAACTGGCATATACCTTCCATAGTAGGAAGGATTTTCCTTCCATATGTTATAACTCCTTCTAAAATGGAAGGTGAATGCAGTGGGAAACCTGGCAAATACCTTCCATAGTAGGAAGGATTTTCCTTCCATATGTTATAATTCCTCCTAAAATGGAAGGTGAATGCGGTAGGAAAACTGGCATATACCTTCCATAGTAGGAAGGATTTTCCTACCATATGTTGAAATTCCTTCTACAATAGAAGGTGAATACAATGGGAAAACTGGCTGGTACCGTCCGTTGGAGGAAGGAATTTCCTACCATATGCTTATAATACCTTCTAATTTGGAAGGTGAACGTAGTGGGAAAAGTGGCATGTACCTTCTATTGTAGGAAGGATATTCCTACCAAATGGAGATAACCTATCCAAATGGTAGGAAAATCCTTCCCATTACGGAAGGTGCATATCAGGATTCCTACTGGATTTACCTTCCTCTATAGTAGGTAACCTAAACATTGGTATATATAACCTACTACAATGGAAGGTAAACCCATTGGGAAGCCTGGTATGTACCTTCCATTATGGGAAGGATTTTCCTGCCAAATGGGGTAATCTATCCAAATGGTAGGAAAATCCTTCCCGTGATGGAAGGAATATACCAGGCTTCCCACTGGGTTTACCTTCTATTGTAGTAGGTAACATATACTAATGTTTAGGTTACCTACTATAGAGGAAGGTAAATCCAGTAGGAATCCTGATATGCACCTTCCATAATGGGAAGGATTTTCCTACCATTTGGATAGGTTATCTCCATTTGGTAGGAATATCCTTCATACAATAGATGGTACATGCCACTTTTCCCACTACGTTCACCTTCTATTGTAGTAGGTATTATAAACATACATGTTAGGAAACTCCTTCCTACAACGGACGGTACAAGCCAGTTTCCCACTGGCGAGGGATGAAGGTAGCCAGGTATCCCGTGTATTCATCTTCTATGTAGCAGGTTCATTATTCGTACCAAGCCTGAAAACAAGAAATTAATCAGTACTCATAAATTTTTGATTTCAAACTAATATTTAACTCTGTCAATTGAAAATGGATATATATAAGTAATAATAATTAGGATATAAAAAAAAACATGTAAATAATTCAGAGAAAAAACGTTTATTCATATTTTTATCTTTTAAATACAAACCGAAACACCTTACGTGAGTGACCCATTGTTTACATTTTACCTTACACATAATAATATATTGTTTATTTTCTCACCTTACTTGTTTACACCTTAGTAGGTTGTACTTAATATTATATTAAGTCACATAATGTTGGCTATAATTTACTGCCTTTGGTGATCGAGAGATTTCCTTTTGCTGAGTTGATCCTTACGATTCAAATATGGATTTAAGAAGGTGACTTATCGCGATTTTTGGTATAGGAAGAAGGAGGAGGTCATGCATGACGTCCTCAATATTTTGTACGGGATTTTACTTCAGAAACCTATAGTGTGGGGTATCTAATGAAAGGGCATCATGAGCCGGTTCCAAAAATTTACTTCAATATTACCTTTTGACCACTTGAAATACAAAAGTAATTGTAATCTAATTGTATTGTATGTGAAATGTAACTGTAATAATTATATTGTAGTAATAATGAACATTCAAATTACTTTCTAATTATAATTCTAACATAATTGACATGCAAAATTATTGTATAATTTAAATATTGACTGATGTCTATTCTATATACGATTCTGATTTTACATTAACTTTCACATGCCTGATGGCCGAACATAAAAATCATGGATCACTAATAATAATATGTAACCATCCTGTTTGCACTTACCATAAATGAATAAACGATTCATTCATTCATTCAAAACATACCAAGTTTGGACTCCTGCAGGTAGAAAACGAAAAGAAAAAAGTAAATGTTGATATTTTCAATATTGCTTACATGGCGTTAAAAATGAGGATATTTCGAGTTACTTGGCGTATGTTTTATAAAAATAATTCAGCAGGTTGCTACAAGAGTCCAAACTTGATATCTTTTGAAAATACTTTATGGATTTTTAGAAAACAAGTGGCCGAAAGGTAATATGTTGTGTAATTTATTTTTAGAACCGCCTCATGAAGCCCTTTTATTTTATATTCCACGAAATAGGTTTCTGAAAAAAAAAAAAACAAATCGCATACCAAAAATTGATGACTTCATAACCAATAACTACGAGATGGCTCCCCTTCTTAAATCCATAGGCTTGAGTCGTAAGGATCAACTCAGCATAAGAAAACTCCTCGATCATCAAACGCCGTAAATTGTAGCCAACATGTGCGACTAGTAAAGGCAATAAAACACACAAATTAACAAAGACACGAATCATCAACAAAGACACAACACCTTTTGTCCTTAATTTGTATAAATTATTTTATCTGCTCATCTTAACTTATGAACTATAGTTACATTGTAATTTAACTTAAATTTATAGATATTTGGACAATGAGTCAATGAGATATTTTAAAATATTAACCCATTAAACAGTCGACGTCAAAGATATATTTACACTGTAGTACCTTGTCACTGTATCATTTCTGACAATTATAAACACAAAACTTCAAATACTAAGTGACAGCGACAAGGTAGTAAAGTGTAAACATATCTTTGACCTCGACTGTACAGTAAGACATTTGGACCAAAAGTACCTGTTATAGTGTTTCGTTTTGGTTATGTCCAATCCACTTAAAGAGAACAATACTATTGTTGGTTAACAACAATACCATTGTATAGCTTACCGCAAAAAACGATAATGACCACGTTGTATAAAATCGTTATAACCGCCTTGAGAGTTCAACAGATTATCTACTCTATTTCCATGATCAATAGATAACAAGACTTGTTATCAAGACTTAGTGCACTAGTAGAAAAAGGGCAATCACGACGCCTTTCTAAAATACAATCATAAACAAAATTATACACGCCTGCGACGGACGATAGAGCGCATTGAAAACGCCATTTATTGTTTATGGAGATAAGAGTCGATAATCAGTTGAACTTTAAATATGGTTGTAACGCCTTTATACAACATGGTCATTATCGTTTTTTAAACTATACAATGTTGTTAACTAACAATAGTTTTGTTCTCTATAAGCGGATCGGACATAACCAAAAACGAAACAATGTAACCTCTAAGATTTCTAACAGCTGCCTTTTGACCAAGGATGATAAGTATAGACTGCATTGGCAGTCGCCATAGTAGGCACGGATCAGCCGTGGTTTTTGTAGTTCGATTATTAAATCTAGATGGCGCTGAAATATAGCCAGAGGCTTTGAAGGCAAAACAATATGACTACAGATGTTTCATTTTTCAAAAATATTGCATAATAATACATTTGCAGTGATATGAAATATCTGTAGTCTTATTGTTTTGCCTTCAAAGCCTCTGGCTATATTTCAACGCCATCTAGATTTAATAATCGAACTACAAAAACCTCGGCCGATCCGTACTATGGCGACTGAAAATCCAGTCTATATCATCCTTGCTTTTGACACATGTAGTCGTAGTTTGACATTATGATTTATGTTATACTACAAATGCTCCCAAGAAAACGCTTTGCATTCGGCAAAGAAATATTATGAAAAAAAAAGATGATTCTCAGTATTGAATACCTTCCTTAAATTAAGCTAAAGCTAAGTTATCAATAAACGCAACAAAGAAACGTTTTAACTTTTAGTTAACGCATACAATCATTACACTTTATATTTCTAGATAAAGACACAACCTTTTGTCCATAAGGGTACAGCCGGGTGTATGGATCTGCGCTAGGCAGAGTTGGACAGGGATAAATACATAGATATAATACTGTGAAGAAAGTGTACCTGCTTTCACTGCGTCGCTTCTCGCAGGGCCCTGCTTGCATCCACGGCGCTCTTCAGCTCGATCCACTTTTGGGTTGGTGTATGGGTGTGTGTATGTATGTTTTATCGTATATAATGCCCGAAAACCGAACTTTTAATGTTTTATATGCGCACAAGCACTCAGCGCGTACCGACCGAATTCACGAGAGCTTTAGAACTGTCACCTTGACAGGTCAGAAGAGTATTTCTGAAGGATACACTGAGAGGTGTATTTTCCTATCAAGGTTGAAAACCGAACATTCCCCCGCCCAAGCCATTTCCAATGGCTTAATCCCGAAACAATCCGAATAGAAGAAACCGAAGCCTAATCCACAGGCAGCCGAGAAAGCTTGGCAATCGCTCGTTGTAAGACCATGCCTTGAGCCAACTTAACGTCAGCAACCCGAACCGTACCATCTTTGCCTGGGTACAACTGGACAATACGTCCACGACGCCAATGTAGAGGAGGGGCGTTTTCCTCCTTTAATAAAACCAAATCTCCCACCTTGGGAGGGACAGCAGGGTCATTCCACTTGACTCTCTGCTGTAGAGTATGGAGATACTCCAAATGCCAACGATGCCAAAATCTTTGTGAAATTTGCTGTAACAGCTGGAACCGAGTTAACCGATGCAGTTTCTCCTCTTGGAGGGGGAATTCAGGAACGCCATTTAAAGGCTGACCGATTAGAAAATGACCCGGAGTTAGAACCTCTGGGTCGTTAGGATCCGAAGAAAGGGGACACAGAGGTCGCGAGTTTAAAACGGCCTCTATTTTGCAAAATACGGTACTTAACTCCTCGAAAGTGAGAATGGTCTCTCCGATTACCCGTTTGAGATGAGTCTTGGCTGACTTCACAGCTGACTCAAACAAACCTCCCCATGAAGGGCATGCTGGGGGGTCAAATATCCACGAAATTCCACGACAAGCTAACTCATGACCGATTGTTCTTTGATTCTCAGTCAAAAAACTTTGAACTTCTCGTAAATAATTGTTAGCACCCTTGAAGTTGGTACCGCAATCCGACCGAATGATAGTAGGCAGCCCACGCCTAGACACAAACCGAGAAAGAGCTGCTATAAAAGCTTCTGTGGAAAGTTCCGAGACTACTTCCAGATGGACACTCTTAGTGGCCAAACAAACCAAAACGCATAGATAGACCTTTGTGATTTTCGGTTTCCGCAATTTATGTGATTTCACAAGGAACGGCCCTGCAAAATCTGTGCCAACACCTTCAAAAGGTCTGGCTGCTACAACCCGATCGCGAGGCAAATTACCCATTAACGGTTGAGTGGTAGATCCCTTCAGTTTGTAACACGGTATGCAGTTAGTGGTGACCTTATTAACCGCTCGTCGAGCCGATAATACCCAATATTTGCGTTGCAGAATACCTAACAACGTATTTGGACCGACATGTGCATTTTTTAAATGTAAATCCCGAATCAAAATAGTTACAAAGTGACCCGATTTAGGAAGCACTAACGGATGTCGCGAATCATAGGGTAAGTCCGAATTTTGTAGTCTACCACCTACCCGAAGCAACCCCTTAGAGTCTAGGAAAGGGGTTAGACGTTTCCAGTGGCCCTTAAGCCTTCGATTATTCCGCAGAGTATCTATTTCCTCGCCGAAGTTCTGTAATTGTGACACGCGATTCGCTTCAAACACCTGTAGAGTATGAGGTGGCGTTTTAAGCCACGATAGGACAATTGAGCTGTCCGTCCATCCGTATACCTCCGAGACATCCATGGTTCTTTGCAAACAAAGACAAACATGATGCAGGAGCTTAGCTAAGAGCACGGCTCCACACAATTCCAACTTTGGAATGGTGAGCCGAGATCTGATGGGAGCGACCTTACTCTTTGCCATTATCAGGTGAACCGAAGAAGAACCGTCCTCAGTGATGGTACGTAAGTAGACCACTGCTGCGTATCCTAATTCCGACGCGTCACAAAATCCGTGAACCAAAACTTGGCACGTTGACTTGGGAAACATACATCGCGGAACCTCTATCTGATTGAGGTTACATAAATCCATTTTAAACCGAATCCAGTCTCTCGCTAGACTCCCACCGATTTCCTCGTCCCACGTTAACTGTACCTACAGCATGATGAGGAATGACGTAAAACTTCTGACCCGATAGAAAGTCAAACTTTGAAAGCGACATATGACCGAGATTTAAATATTCCCGCATAAAGTTCACGTACTTTTCGCGTAAGGCAGGCTTCGCCTTAAGTCTACGTTCTAACGCCAGAAACCGTTTCTCCGCAATGGCGCGGGAATCCCCTAAACCCAGTCGCGATGATATAAATGGCAATTTAGTCATAAACCGTCCGTCATTCAACCGTACCGTATTATTTTTATAATGAAGCTCACACTCCTGGTCTAATGGATTAGACTGGCACGCTTGGGGTGGCTCTTCCACCTTCCAAAACTTCTCTAAGGTATCCGAAATTGACGCACCAAAAAACTCCGAATCATCTATTAGAGTTGAGGCAGCCGGCTGCACTAGCACCGGGCCTAACAACACATAACCGAAAACCGAATTATAAGCCGTCAGCCCGTCAGGCTGTAATACTATTTTATCTCCTCCTACTAGTGCGCCGAAAACATCCGAACCTAGTAATAAATCGATAGGTGCCGGTGAACCGAAATGTGGATCTGCCAGAGTTAAACCCTCTGTAAGCCGAAGAACCGAATTATTTAAATTAAGTGCAGGCATATGACCGATTATATTTTTCATACTAACCACCGGAGTAGTAACCATAGGAAACCGCTTAGTAACCGGAGAGAAGGTCAACGAACCCTTCCCACAAATACCAATAGCCTTTGTATTACCAATACCCCGAATATGGTTGTCCGATGGCTCTAGCCGTAATCCTAGCCTGCGAGCTAAATCCGAAGTTATTAAAGACCCCTGCGAGCCTACGTCCAGTAACGCCCGAACTTCAATGCCCTTATCCAAATCCGAATTGAAATAAACTTTTACTAAAGCCGTGGGCAGTAACACTGTTACTGGAAGTAGCCCCGGGGCAGTATGACCGAGAGAAACCGTATCCTATGGTCTAGTATACTGCTGGTCGTGACGACGAGCAGTATCCCTTTCGCCATGACGACGTTGGTCATGACCATCACGAACCTGACCCTCACCTTGGTCATACTCTCTCCGCTGTTGAGCCTGATGAGGAGACGGAGGTTGAGTGCGAGACGGATTCACTCTTCGTCCAGACCGAGAAGGCGAGCCACGGTGCAACCGTGAAGGAGAACCACGGTGTGGCCGTGGTGGATCTGAAGCAATATGACCCCCGCCCGTACGGGCCGGTGACCGCTCAGCCGAACGTCGCTGGTTAGGGTGGCCCTGATGAGAGCCCGACCGATTGAAACACAATAAGGGATGATGTTTCCTACTCCCACACGATGCACAGTTAGGAACCCGATTACAATATTTATATCCATGTGGTCCGAGGCAAAAGAAACAAAACCGATTTTTCTGCACATAATCCTTCCGAGCATATGGGGACATCGCTTTGAACTCCGAACAGTGTGGAAGATCCCGATGGTCCCGATCTCCACAAAAGCCACAAGGCTGGATAAGTGTCACTCCTGTGAACTGCGGTGCCCTACGACGTGGCCTAGATGGACTCGCAACAGGCTCCTGAACGGGATGCACAGGGTCAGCCCTGGCACATTCCAATAACCGACATTCTACCTCGAGAAATTCCTGTAAATCCGAAAATGTTGGAATGGTCTCCGCTTCATTCCCACACTTTTGCTCAAACCGTGTCTTGAGATTAGTAGGCAATTTTGCCAGACAGATATGGAGAAGTAGAAAGGACCACTCAATGACAGGAAAACCGAGACGCTCCAATGAGTTGACTGCCATAATGATTGGATTGAGAAACTGTGCCCGCAGACCGATAAGTTTGGGAGACACAGACGGCAGGTTAAGGATTTGGTCCACATGCACGTCTGCCAGCCGACGGGTATTTTGGTACCTTTTCATTAAAAGTTCCCTTGCAATTTGGTAACCCTCATCCGATATCCGCAAATGTTGGATCAAACCCCGAGCCTCACCGGAGAGGCACGACATGAGATAGGCCAACTTTTGAGCTCCCGATAAGTCCGAACGTGAATCCACCAAACTATCAAACAAATTATTGAATCCCACCCATTGGTCCATTGCCCCAGCAAAGGACGGTAATTGTAATGTTGGCAACCGAGATAATAGTCCATCTGACTCCGACCGACTTGAATCCGACTTACTATCCGACCTATTGATAGTTTGTTTATATTGGAAATTCGCCTCCATTAGCTTATCGAAAGCCTCTAAACCGCGCGTATACTCAAGGCGACATGCAGCAAGAATTTCCGCCTGGGCTTGCACGTCCAAATCCGCTAGTTCGATAATCCGTTGAAACGCCTCTTCAAATTTTAAAAATTCCGTATTTACCGTTAAAAGGCGCATTTTCAATCGACCCGCATGCTCCGAACGAGTAATAAGGTCCGCACTATCGATCAACCATTGTAATTTAACTTTAAATACCGAGAAACTATGTTTAAACGACATCGCAATGTTTATCAATTCACTCACCGAAAATAAGTAATTAAATCCGTATATTACTTATCAAACAGTAAACACCGAATGTTACACGTATTACGCAAACCGAAATTTACTTATTCACTTCACGATTTCACTTAAACACTTAGTTAAACCGTAAATTAAACACCAACAAACCGATCAAAACAAACCTAACAAATTACCAGTAGATAACACAAGTGAGTGATAAGAATTGTCAAACGTCAAACGTCAAATTCAAGTGACACCATAGAAATCCGAACTGTCATATATGACAGCGTTTATTAACACAAGCCCGAATACACCCAAGTTACCAACCCACTATTAAAAATATAAACCGAATTGAAATTCGAAGGTAGGTATAAAATCCTTTGTTCGAAGATAAAATAAGGTCAATCCGACCGAAATAACCAAAATAAACCGAAATAAAGCCGAAACAAGCACGCTCTGCTACCAAAAATGTATGGATCTGCGCTAGGCAGAGTTGGACAGGGATAAATACATAGATATAATACTGTGAAGAAAGTGTACCTTGCTTTCACTGCGTCGCTTCTCGCAGGGCCCTGCTTGCATCCACGGCGCTCTTCAGCTCGATCCACTTTGAGTTGGTGTATGGGTGTGTGTATGTATGTTTTTTATATATACTAGCCCGAAAACCGCACTTGGGATAATTTAAGAGGCGCACAACCACTAAGCGCAAGCCGACCGAAACTCCATAGGTTTTAGAACTGTCACCTTGACAGGTCAGAAGAGTATTTCTGAAGGATACACTGAGAGGTGTATTTTCCTATCAAGGTTGAAAACCGAACACCGGGTAAGCATGGTCAAACTGCCCTTACCGAAAAAAATATTTCAAACGCATAAAAAGGAAAATCATTTTTTTAGCCAAACTACTGATGACTACTATCGATTTCTTTGTAATTTGGATGTGTTGTGTATATAATTAAAGTAATTTTCTGAAAAAAATATATTTCGTGCTGGTGGTCTATAACACAGTTTTATCGTATGGCTCCTGCCTCACATCACGTCACGACACAAAAACATAAGCAACAAAATTACAACGTAACGTTGACCGCTATTTAGTAGACGCTGTCTGTGCTGTGCTTCTTCTTGAAATGAATGAAATACAAAATGGCCGCAGCCGCAAGCCATGCAGGCAGACAGAGCGGACAGAACAGACGCAGACCAAATGCCTGGTCAAAGTGCCCTTACCGAAAAAAATATTTTCCTTTTTATGCGTTCGAGGGTCCAAACGCATAAAAAGGAAAATAATTTTTCAGCCAAGCTTCTGGTGACTACTATAGATTTCTTTGTAATTTGGATGTGTTGTGTATTAAGGTAATTTTCTGAAAAAAATATATGATCTAATCTTAACTACTTGAATAGTACTGACTGCCACAAAATGATACACAATAGAAATGGTATTGTTCTTGGGTCATCGGTGACGCGTGGCGCTGAAAGGGTTATGGCAAATAATTCGGCAAAAGGAAAATCTTCTCGCTAAGGGCAGTTTGACCATGCTTACCCGGCTATAACCTTTGCATCAAATCATTCATTAGTTTCATTTTAACTTTTAAAATATAGTTGCATTGTAATTTAACTTATATTTATAGTTATTTGGACAATGAGATAACATTAAGAAATTTATTCCAAAATTACCTGTTAGCTCTGAAATTTCTAACAGCTACCTTTTGAAGTCTTTTACCAACCATGAACTCAAGAATGTTATACCACAAATGCTTCCAAGATTTTTTTTTTCTCTACACAAGAATCAAAGAACTTATTTTCCAATATACCACTAACAAAATATACACCTTTCGTATTTGTAGATGTAGTACATATTATATAATTATATTTCCTGATGCTAACACTTTAATTTGTAGATTATCATTTGAGATGAAGAATTGGTCTTAATTATGTAAAAATGTTGGATTGATGAAATCTGAAGCTTGTACTGTAGTAAATCATAAAATACAGTACGTTTGTCAGGTTTTATTATTATGTGTCGTAATATCATATTTCTCTCTCCGTCCTAATAAGAATAATAAATTTACAATTACAGCTCATTTGGAGACAACACCATTTCATTTGCAAGGTACCTATAGCTGCTTGGAAATCGTAGCATGTGGAATTGCTCACTTTGATTAGGTATTTTCTTTGGCAGTAAAAAGACAAACACATTTATAAAAAAAGATGTTTCTCAGTACCAAACATGCCATAGTTTACTTAACTGCTATAGCTACCTTGCATATAAAATAGTGTTGTCTCCGGATGAGCTGTCATTGTAAGTATGACAAGGGCTCCCGATCAAAGAACCACAAGTCCTGCTGAAAACCTTGGTATCAGTTGAGTCCGCGTGATCGTCGCTGGAAACAACTGCCTCGAGACCTACGGTTACAGCAGTTAACGCCGTTGTATGCAATGGAAATAGAGCAGTGGACGCTTTGGAGGAGGCCTCTGTTTAGCAGTGGGATCTCCCAAGTCATGAAATTAATAAAAATTGTCTGAAACAATCAGCATCCACTATCCGCTGTTACTGGTTTATATGCTTATGCTATAATTTTTTTTTTTTATGTTAGATAGGCCAGACAAACGAACTAGTGGGTCACCTGATGTTAAATGAACACCACTGTCCATAGACATCCGCAGCGCTTTACACGATGCTAGTGCGTTGTCGGCCCTAAAGGAGAGGGAAGGAATGAGGGAGGGAAGGGGTGAGGTATTGGGCCCCCGGCACTCTCACTGACCGTACGAAACGCAAGCAGGATTACTGCTGCTTCACGCCGGTGTTCTGTGAGAGGGTGGTACTGCCCCGGACGAGCCGGCCCATTCGTGATGCAGCGGCTAGCTACATCATGGCTCTACCACTACAAAATGTTATGTAAAGAGGAAATCTCAGCAAAATAAATGTCTAACAATAACATACCACCAGCTGTATGGAGGCAACATAGTCAAATTACTTGGCTTCAAAAAAGCTATGGAATCAGGAGAAACATACTTTATAAAATTAGTTTTTTCTACACAATAAGCATCAACATGGGGATCAAAGAACTTATTTTCCAATAATTGTTAAAACCTGATCTACTACTAGTTCAGATACAATGGCAGATTCTTTATCCTTATTAAAATCAAATTGACAAGAGCTGTGTGCTCTTTTTATGCGAGTTCTTAGTGCATTCAGTGAATCAAAATGCTCAAAACAACCTTGTCCACATCTATAGCCGTCTCCACTTAAAAAGTTTGAAGCTACATTATTACAATTCCTTTTTAAATGACTAATTAAAGTGTTAGTATCAGGAAATATACTTGAACAGTGGCCACAACTCAACATTTTGAAAACATGTAAGATACACAATTATTATTTGGACCAGTCTTCTTACAACTACGACTTATGATCCTAGTTACTGACGATTTAATCTATAGATATTTAAGCAATGAAGTGGTGCTTCAAACAAATTTGGTTCATTTTTTTGTCACTTTCCTCAGTCTCGCTTGGGCATTTCGCTTTAATGTTAAATTTAATGATTCAGCTAACTCAGATGTCGATCGGTGGTTCCAATCGAAATCCGTGTATATACCATAGACTGCCTGTTGTATAAATTCCCATACGTTATGACATTCGAGGGGATACTGGGCATGAAATGAATGAAAAAGTTGGAAACACACTTCAACTGCCTCTAGAACGGTCGGAAAAGAATACAATACTTTATCTACAACGAGGTGAGTCTGATCAATCTGGGCCCACGAGGTACCTACTGATAATACGAAAGGTTGTAGATGCATTTCGTTTTTCCACTTCAGTTTACGTGAAACTTGTTTAAGGTGCTCACGCAACTTTTCGATTCCTTCAAACACGTCAGCTTGCGTGTGGACTAAGAAAACAAAAGAATCGAGTACGTTACTTTTAGTGGGCTTCCAATTTTTGCTGACTTGATATACACCAGGGAACAGAAACGGAAGCAGCAAAAGCAGTCCAGTAGTTTGAAGTCCAACACTCTCTTCTGAAATATAAATAAAATTGTTCAAATACCTACGTCGGCTAAAAAATATTTATATCAAGAACGAAAAGACTCCTTGTTATAAACTTGCGCTGAACGTTACGTTCGAAACTCAATTGCCGTGATAAAAACATAACTATTATTTGTTTTTATCAACAGTACGTTTGCTCAACGAAATCTAAGATTATATAAATTAAGCGAAAAAGTTTTTCGGGTGCGCCGGCGGTATTCGAACCCACAACTCCTAGGTATGCGGCACAACTAACCTTTGGCTAATTCCAGTAAAACAGAAACTTTTTCTTTTTGAATTTGAGCCGTTATTTTACTTTGCACTTCGTTAGCAAGCTTTAATATATTTTCCTTCTTCGATATTAGGAAATCTTTCAGTTTGCTGCTAGATTCCAAATCACCGAACAATAACTGGAAATCCTTTTTTATCTGCAAATAAGAAATAAACGTTAGCAACTGAACTCGAAATATCAAAAACCGAAGACAAAAAATGCTACCAAAATTCCGGGCTCTGGTAATAAATGTTATATGAACCTAGATCGAATTATGCTTAGTTTTGAGATATTGCCATTTTTAACCGACTTCAAAAAAAGGAGGAGGAGAAAATGTTCGACTGTATGTATTTTTTTTATGTAAAAAAGTTACTACGAGTATGAAAGAAAGTCTTCGATCAACATGAAAGTGGTCCAAACATAATGTATTTATTATAATGTATGAAAAAATAAAAAGTTAAAAAGCATAATTCGACCTAGGTTCATATAACATTTATTAATCCATATGACCTCAAGCATGCGTGGTTAAAGTTTGTCGGATCGCTCACGCACACGGTGTCTACAACAATATACCATACTTACTAATGAGGGTCCAATATTTGGTAGGGCTAGGCCTTTATATGACGTTATATACTGCCACAGAGTGCCTTCAGTTTCTTTCAATTCTTTCATGCGAATTTCGTGAGTATCTGACCAGGCTTGTAATAATTCAGCAGACACATGTGTAGGCACATTATTTCTTAAATCGATCAGCACAGATTTAAGTTTTTCACTGTCCGGTTCTGCAAATAGAAAAATTACGTTAGAGTTAGACCATGAATCAACAATGTATATGTATAATGACTAGGCTAGCTAGACTAACATACATACCTGGAGCCAAATATGGTACTTTACTTTCCTCTTGACCTACAGGTCTAAGGCAGGAAGCCCTAGTTACTTTTTGTGGTGTTTGTGTACTGCTACTTGCACAATCAACATTGGAAGATGGTGACGCTCGTGAACCTGTTTCGCTATTATCACTATTACTAGCACGCAATTTTGCGGAATGATCTTTACTAAGTAGTTTTTTACGAAGAAGACATAATTGATTGTATAAGGCTCCTGTAGCTCTAGCTTTATTAACAACTTTGCCACTTTTAGTCTGGTATTTTTCATTTTGCACTAAATAGAATCTCGACGTGCTTGTATTGGGAAATAAGGGAGCAAAATAATTTTTTGCCCAAAAAGTACAAACTGCTGGTAAGACTTGTCGCTTAGGAGGAATAGCTTCTGAGAATAGATATTGAGCCGTTATTACAGCAATTTCTTTTATATCAGATGCGGTAAGAGGAGTTTCTTCAGATAAGGCGACAATTCTTTTTCCTGTCGAATATTTGTTCAACAGCACCCAAATAGGATTTCTCCTTCGTGCCGATTGTAACTCATCGTCTGGAGATTTTTCTTGATCTGTATTTAGTTCCTCACTACAGACAAAGTTTTCGACATTTGTCAAATCTTCGACGGCTCGCACATGTAAGTCAATGTTTTCTATGTCACCATTTAGTATTGAAATATCTAGATTATCTATACTCTTTGTCTCAGCACTTGCTGTACTTCTAGTAGTAACTGTTGAGGAGCTAGTGCAGTTTGTACTTGTGGAACTTTTGTTATCATTATCTTCGGATATATTTACACTTTTAAGCTGACTGGAGTGAATACCAGCAGTCTGGAAAAATAAATAAAAAGCGATAAAATTTAGCGATAAAATATATAACTTCATTTACTGCATATTTCATTGAGGAGACGCTACGCGACAATGCTTCAATTAAACGTGTATGTGTCTTTTATGCAGTACCTACCCAAATAAATAAATATTGTAACGCTTACAAATGTTGATTGATAGAGAATGTAAGAAAAGAAAGAAACATAAATTTATAAAAAAAAAACAGTGGCACTCTGAGTGTGCTACGGGAACAGCTAAGCTATAACAACAAAATAATAATAAAAATTTAACCAAAGTTAAAAATGTTTCAAGCATGATGATGATGATGATTTCAAAAAAGTTTTACAAACTATACCTTATGGCATAATTTTCAATTTATTTATGAAAGGGCTTGTTGTGACTTGAGGGTCTCAAATATATATTTTTCATAATTTAAAAATAAATAGCTAATAATTTTTTTTGTTGACTGTACTTTCATTTCCAACAGAGCTCTAAACATTTTCATTTAACATAATATATGTCAAGTTGATGCCATTTAACCGTTGAAGAGTTCTCTCCTTGCGGAGACAATACTGGCCGCACCACCATAATTTCACTACCAGATCACCACCACCACCAAACTTACATAAGTATGCCAAACAACTCAACCGGATTTACCAGCAAGATCTCTTTTTTTTCAGCTTCAAATATGTGTTATTTTGTAATTATGTATAACGTAACTTTCATTTCTTAAATTTTCTGTCCATTAGCATTTTTTAAATTGGTTATTAGCAAATAAGGCAAATTATGTCAGATGTAGGCAATCCGATCCACTATATATATATATATATATATATATACTAATGGGGCTTGATGCCAAAAATATAAAAAAAATAACCATAAGAAGATTTTCTTCAATATCTTGATTATTATCGACGAGCCAAGAGACAAGACCGAATGCAAAGCGTTTTCTTGGAAGCATTTGTGGTATAACATTCTTGAGTTCATGGTCGGTAATACTTCTAAGGTGGTCTACATTCGTATAACCATTATCTGAAAAGAAAATCACACATAACCACACCAATCATGCATTTAAAATAGTTTGCAAGTATAGTCAACCAAGTAAGTGCTTCACCATTTTTTTAAATCAAAAAGAATACAATATGGCTCACACAAAGCTCACATTGACTTGTAAGTGAAAATGGGTCAATCAACTTTTTATTGCTGTTCTATTATGCCCGGGACTCATTAGTTGCATTCAAAGATGAAGGATGTAGAAAATATTTTATATTTTTGCTTATTTTGTTTATATATGTAATGTTTATATATGGAACAAACCAATGTTTTTATTTAATTATTTGTGCCAATTATTATTCACTATTTTCATTTAATTTCATTATAAAGTAAATTGATCAAAATGAAATGTACGTTTGGAGATAGGTATGTGAGCCGTCCTTGTCAGGGCAGATTTATTTATTCTCCGATACAGTTTGGACAGCTCTGAATAAAACATACTAAATAGTTTTTAAACGAATTTGAATATAATGTATTCTATTAGCATGCTTATATGACGAGCCATGAAGGAATTGGCTTATAACTGTCACAACTTCTATTTTTTGGTGGATTTTTACTCCATAAAATCATACTTTCAATGAGTGACCCAGGAGACAGCCATTGGCAATAACTAGTTGATTGACCCAAATAGTCTAATTAACCCTTTCAACGCCATGTCTCGACAAAACGTAAACTGCTTTGAATCTTATGTCATTGTGTCAAGATTACTTTGACAATGTACATTGTGACACCTATGTGTCGTTGGCGTTGAAAAGGTTAATGCTAGGGTGGTAAAGGAATTTCTTAGTCAACTATAATTAAGTCAGGCGAGTTAGTTCGTTATTATTTTTCTTTTTTAACCCACGACACAAAAAGAGGGGTGTTATAAGTTTTCTGGTACCGTTAGGTACATACTGCCGTGCTAAGCCAAAAGGGCCTATGTCCGTTTTAACGGTTTCGAGAAAAACGTGTTTTTATGTTTTTGTTTCTTAGTATTTGAGTGAAAAATAAGCCTTTCTTAGCAATTTTTAAGGCACTTCTAATAAAAATATGACTTTTTCGTTAACAGAACTTTATTCCTTATAAAGTTATAAGCTAAGGAATCCAACGCAAAAAAAAAAACAGAATTTGGTCATTTTCGGACATAGGCCCTTTTGGCTTAGCACGGCAGTATAGAGGTCTATGATTTTATTGCATAATAAATAAATTTAATATTCAACTGATAGTAGATTCGATTTGTAACATCGAACATGGCGGATGTAGACAATATCTAATTTTGTTATTTCTGTTTCTATGGTTAAGTTGAAATATAATTTTGATAGTGTTTTATGTGGCAATTAACCTTAACAGTGCAGTGAGCATAAAATTCTATATTGCTCTCGTGTTTGACATTTTGTAATGCGCAAGTGGTTTCCACGTGGTTTTTGGAATTTTACTATAAAGTTGTAAAAACTACAATCACCGTACAACGTCCCTCTCAAAGAGAGTTTACTTTGACTTGACACTGGCGAAATTGTCCTCTTAAAGAGGACAGAAAAGCCATTTAAAAAAAACAATTAATACCTTTGTCGGGCGGGATTAAAGTACAAGTTCTTGGTTCGCCGGCCGCCTATAGGCGGCCGGCGAAACCGACCTTTCGGGCTGGTGCTCTATAACAGTTTTATCGTATGGCTCCTCCTTCACATCACGTCACGACACAAAAAAATAAGCAACAAAATTACAACGTAACTTTGACCGCTATTTAGTAGACGCTGTCTGTCTGTGCTGTGCTTACTTCCTCTTGAAATGAATGATATACAAAATGGCCGCAGCCGCAGCCGCCGCAGCAGTGTTGCCACCTCGCAAACAAATATGTCACTAGAGTCTATCTTGAAAACCGCTAGATTCGGGTTTTTTTATTTTCAAAAAAATCGCTAGATATCGCTAAAAGCTACTCCAAACATTCAGCTAATGTCTTAAACATTTAATTGACATTATGCTATTTAAAGAGTGATATAATTATTTTTTTAGTTTTATATAAAATTGTAGTACCTACGGTATAAATGACAATACAGGCCACCACAAACTAAAGTACGGGGCGCCGACAGAGCGTGGCTAGCGCGCTCTATAACATTGAATTATATTTACGGTGA
Organism: Archips xylosteana; assembly: GCA_947563465.1. Classification (NCBI taxonomy): domain Eukaryota; kingdom Metazoa; phylum Arthropoda; class Insecta; order Lepidoptera; family Tortricidae; genus Archips; species Archips xylosteana. The sequence goes on along the minus strand of OX387361.1, from coordinate 10,370,362 downwards.
CACACCGGCAGTGCGGCACAGCGCATATAATTCAGTGTTATACAGCGCGCTGGGCACGCTCCGTCGCCGTTGCGCGCACCCCTCGCGCTGCGGTCTGTGGAGGGCTATATAGCTATGTTGTTTTGTAACATTGCAAGATTAATGTAATGACTGATCAACACGTTTGACAAACCTTGCCAAGCCGGCGGGGCACAGTGATATGTTATTGAAAATCCTTTTTTGAGAAGAAAACAGGGGATTACGAAATACTGTTTTGATCAATTTTACGCGCCTATTAACGGTCTGAGGTGCAGTTGTCCCGCTCTCGCTGTACTGACACGGAGGGGTTCGGGCGAGACAGCGACATATTTCATTAAAATACCTATTTCTCAAAATTCTCCCAGCCATCGTATCCTCTTTATCGAGTCTCGCTGTTTAAAAATACAAAAAAAAATAAAAAAACAAAACAATAGGTTAATAGGTAGGTATAATTATGTTCAAAAAGTTGAAAAGTGAGTCGCGATATCGCAGCCAGCGTTGAGCTTAGAGAAAAGTTTATTTGACATTTTACGTCTATTTTGATGCGTTCTATACGATAGAAGTAAAATAAATACTAACAATGTAAAATAAAAAAAAAATACAAAAAAAATTCTGTCCCAGAAGTGCCCTTTGCGATATGTTATATTATGTATAATACTCTGACCCAAATAATGATCACGCGGCACTTTGATCAATTATAACTGTAGATCCACAGTCGCGCTCGCGCGCCCGAAAATGTCCGAGCCAAATGAGCGCCACTTTGATAAAAGTGGCCTTCTTTTTTCTCAGTACGTTGCGTGAAATTGTCAAGTTTAGCTGTCAAGTGTCAACCGAAATTAGACTGTAATGAAGTAAAGACTAGGTTCAAATTTCTGTGTAGGTGATGATTTTAATTGTTATGCAAACAAATAAAAAAGTTCGGACATTTTTTGAAGGGGATTTTGTTCGGCAATGTGTATCTTCAGTTATAATTGATCAAAGACGCGGCATGAAGTTTGATATCTTATAGAGTGACGTCACGTCAAGCCAGTGAGAGTTTACGCGCGAACATTCAATGAAAGCTCCCTATTAGAAAATTCGAACGAATTTAAATTCTATCGTAACAAATCGTAAACACATGCATGACGTATGGCGGATAGCTATATATACATATACATTATAGTACCTATGTAGGTAATCTCGATTAATCGTCATTAGCGTATGTGATGTATTTAATTAAGTATATATATATAAAATAACCGAAACCACAGATATATCTGGAAGCATGCCAGTGCAAAAGTAGAAAGAGAATCAAAAATTAAGGCCAACTATCCTGCCAAAAACATTTATGTAAAATAAAGCCCAACGTCCTGTGCTGTCCAAAAATCTCGCACGCTAAAAGTACTGAGATCAAAAAGTCCAAAGTCAAGTCCTTACTGTTCCACTCGGTATAAATGTATTTTATTCATTAATGCAGACAATTTTTTAAACCGACTTAAAAAAGGAGGTTATTCATTAATACAGACAAAGCAGTAAAAGGCTTGCCAATTCAAAAAGAGTGGAGTAGTCAAATTATGGCCCAAACGTGGTCTAATTTTATATTAAAAGTCCTAGAAGTGACCATCCTTTGCTACAAAAATAACTTAAAACCACACCCGAAAACAACACAATAACACACGTAAACAACAATTTTGACGATACCTAAGTACAATTAAAAGCACTCACCAGAAAAACTTTTCACCGTCTCATTATCAGCTCCCAGTTTAATTAAAATGTCTTCTATAGACATTTTTTAGTTTATTCACATTCACTTAGTTATATGTATACTTTCTTTTATATTAGATAATATTATAATAGGTAGATACTAGGTACAGTAGAGCTTACTAAAAGTATAGCTCGCTAACATTAATAATCTGCACGACTAGTTACTCAACTACTTAATAAGTAATGAATGAGCAGTGAGCACTGAGTTTTGGTTTGCTTTTCACACACACAGACACAGACACCGAAATGCTAGGTTCAAACTTCGTGGCGTTGCATCACTTTCGCACTATAGATGTCACAGACTCGCTCGAGGGAGAGAGAAAGTATGAAACTAAATTCGTATAACGCGCAATGTTCATGTATACAACTAGATGGAAGGAAAATTAGGTGTATTCCTTCTACTTAGTAGGAATCATGATCATGTTTCCTTCTGTAGTCACAAGTAACGGAAGTGATGATGTAATTTGTGTCGGTATACTTAAGTATAATAAATAATACCTACCTTTCTAGTGGTCGTATGTATCGTAGTAAAAAACCCTCAGTGTGCGAGTTCCACTCTCACTTGACCTGTTTTAATATTGTATTAAGTAGGTATGTCTTATTATCTTCTATATAATGTCCTAAGTTACATGTCCTAAGACTAAGACCTAAGACTGCATGCCAAAATAACGTAATGCACTAATTATATTTTTAAACCCCGACGCAAAAAGAGGGGTGTTTTAAGTTTGACCGCTGTGTAATGTGTGTCTGTCTGTCTTTCTGAATGTCTGTCTGTGTGCACCTACCGCACCGTAGCTCTCTCAAACGAGTGAACCGATTTGAATGCAGTTTTTTTATTATTTGAAAGCAGGTTTTCTAGCAATGGTTCGTAGTAGAGATGCACCGAAATTCGTTTCACATTCGGTATTACCGAAGTTCGGCAGCTTTTACCGAATTTCGTCTCCGGCCGAATTTCGATTAGATCTGCCGAATATCGGCCGAAATTCGGTAGCTTAAATTAATGCTGGCAGCATTCCCTCGCTGTATAGCAAACAACATGAAATGGAAAAGTGAAAAACATTCATTTTAAAATGAAATTGGTATAGTATATGATAGGTATAAAACCAATTAGGTACTTAATGATTGTCAAAACTGTTTACCTATACATGGCATTTGACTATAGGAATGGATGGATTAATATTATGGATCACGAACGAGACCCATGTTTAAGTCTCGAATCAGTAAAAAAACCACGACCGGATTTTTTAAAATTCCCACTTGGTAAGTAAAAAACCGGCCAAGTGCGAGTCGGACTCGCGCACCGAGGGTTCCGTACAAATTCATATGTACCTATCTATGAACATCCTGTGTTAGTAGACCCCTGCGCCTAAGCAAAATTACGCAAAAGCATGCAATGTGAGGTCATTGTAGATTGGTTACTGATATAGACAGACAGACAAAAAGTGTATGCTTTTCGCAATTTTTCCTTTATCTGTGCTATAATACAGGGCTATTTGTAATTCTCATAACCCTGAATTCCTATCACTCAAATAAATGTTTTTTGTTTTACGACTTTTTAAAATGAAGCACTTTTTTCCCATACAAATACACAGAGTATCGTAAAAATAAGAGGTAATCTCAAATTTTCAAAACGTTATTACACCAAAAATATTAAGTTATGACAAAAGCCGTAAAACAAAAAACATTTGTTTAAGTCGTAGGAGTTTAGGGTTAAAAGGATGCTAGTGAATTACAAATAACCCTGTATAAGACGTTGCTTCGTACTAAATTTCATGATTCTGAGTTCACGGGAAGAGTACCCTGTAGGTTTTGTTTGATTCCCTTGCGAGTTTCGAAAATTTGCAGCATAAACGGCTGTATCTTTTGATTGCGTTGGCTTAGGACTTTGATTTTTTCACAGCTCCAAGGGACAGTAGACGTGAGTATTTGATATGAATTTCAGCTTGATACCTCCACGCGTTCCTGAGAAAAAGGGTCTTGACAGACAGACAGACAACAAAGTGATCCTATAAGGCATAAGGGTTACGTTTTTTCCTTTTGAGTTTTTTAGTTATGTATACAAGTGCAGCAAAGAAACATATTTGCCCAAACTTTCAAACGTCATAATAAAAATGCGTCATTTTGTGGTGGATTAATATACAGAGACATTACAATCAGGTTAATTGAAAAAAAAAAATACCTAGAATTATCTAATTATTTAACAATGTTTTAATTAGTGTCCGACCGAAACACGATTTTTAGCCGAAACTGAAACCGAAACCGAATATTCGGTTTTTTTCTGATTTCGGCCGGAACGGAACCGAAACCGAAACTTCGGTCGGACACTAGTTTTAATGGATCGGCTGGGAGGAACAAATTTTTGTTCGTATTTTGACTATAGAAATATGTACCTACCTACCAATTTACAAAAGACACCCACCTACTCGCAAAATTTAATTCATTCATGTCGATCGCGGCTATTGATTCAGTTGATTGTGCCAAGGCAGAAAAATACATGTTCATGCAGAACTATGAGTATGAAATAGTACATTGTGCATCTAGGGCCGTAAGTAAGGGATTACTAACGAGAGTTTATTAGAAGCCCGACGCCGAAGGCGGAGGTTTTTTAATGACTCGAGTTTGTAATCCCCTTACTGCCCGTGATACACACAATCATTTTCATCACATTGCGAGAAAAAAATCCAAAAATAAAATTATTTTGTCTCTTAACACTTAGAGTCGTTTTCAAAAAATGTGTACACAATTAAGGGATTAATTAAAAACAAAATTTAATTAATTATTTTTGTGTAATGGAGTTACCCATATACTTTGTATGACTAACTTTCGTTACACAAAAATAGCGATCGTGATTTTTGTTTTGAGTAAGCCGTTAACTATGTACAAATTTTTTGGAAACGATCCTAAATTCAATAAAATAATGGCTACCCGCCAATACAGATTGTCACTTTTTCGAGTCATCTACCATAGATAATGTAAACTGTGTTCAGTTTAGAATTCGAAACATAATACGGCCAGATTCTGCCAACATGTTTTAAAAAATATTTTTACTAAAATTATTGCAAAACTATTTGATATAAATTTAAAATATAAAAATAACGAATTTTTATGAAGCGTAGATAACTTTTGTGTTGTAAAATTTGGTTTATAGCTAAGTTTTAAAGATAATAAATAAAACGTTGGCTGACTTGAAACCTCCTTAGTCTGAAATGACTTCTTTGCAAATTTTAAAACTAAAGTTAGAACTCCCTTGGGTAGAAAAACTGTACGTAAATCCATAACTCCCTCAAGAACAATTTAGGCCATTGTCATTTAGTATACAGGCATGGAATAACACCATTGACGAGCAAGTGTGATGAAAAAATACTTATTAATTACTTATGTAATTAGTAGATCGCGCAGAGTTTATTCAGCAAAAGTAAAAAGCGACCCTACTTATTTCTCAAAGCGCCGGCCCGGCAATGCACTTGTAATTCAACTTAACTTAAAAACTATGTCGAATACCTACCTAGTCAGAAGGATACTCATTATTCCTTCCAAATTAACCTACCATTCGTGCAACCGTCCGAATTCGGTAGGTAAAAAAGGACAGTTCCTTCTACATATTTACCGTCTAAAATCTTTCCGTCTAACATATCCTACCAATTCAAAAGGAAAAAAAAATAACGTTCTAAATTTTAGAAGGTAATCGTATTTTAAAATAGTTGTGTACCGCAATGAAATATTTACAAATATTTATAACTAGCTTTTGCCCGCGACTCCGTCCGCGTGGAAATAGTAATTTGCCCAGCTTATTTTTTTATCCAATTTGCTTTTTCATCAATTATGGCTCCCCTTAGTTCCTCGATATAAAAAAATTACCCGCCCCTGCACCCCCCCCCCCCCACCCCCCACTCCAGAGCCCGTTCACATTCACTACCGTACTCCCAAGTCAAGCGCGCCTAGAGAAGTTTTACTTCAAAACCCCCCGATTTTGAAACATTCTTCCGCTCCCCTCCGCTCCTATTGGTGTTAGCGTGATAATATATAGCCTATATCCTTTGTCAGGCTCTAGACTATCTGTGTACCAAATTTTATTTAAATCGGTTCAGTAGTTTTAGCGTGAAAGCGAGACAGACAGACATACAGAGTTACTTTCGCATTTATGATATTAGTTAGGATTAGGATTATCTTTTTTATTGCACTTATAGTTACAATAGATGTGCTAAATCGTATATTTATGACAAACTATTAAGTCATTATGTTTTAGTATAGCTCACTCTCCTATACAATGCGCAAATGCCTGTTAAATTACTATGCCTACTTTAGTGCAGTAGTAAGAGTTGCTGTCCGGTTTTGTATAGGCGCTGCGACGCTCCAATAACTTTTGTTGCATTGTGTTACATCTCTTCATCGTATCGTCGTTAAAAACACCGTACAAAAATTGAAAATTTAAAATGCTTCAAAGCGACCCTACTTATTTCTCAAAGGGCCGGCAATGCACCCGTAATTCAACTTACCAACGAGTTTTCACCCCGCGCCTGATGAAGAACACTTCTGTAGAATGCTGAATACCCACTCAAGATATCATTGTTCCTTCCAAATTCAGTAGGTAAATTTTTTTTTTCCTTCTTTTTAGATATTTCTTGAAATTTCCGACTGGATTGGTAGGAAATGTGGTAATATCCTACCAAATATTAATTCCTACCAATTTGGAAGGTAAAAACTATGTCGAATACCCACCAAGTCAGAAGGATATTCATAAATAATCCCAAATTTACCTTCCAATCGTGTCACCTTCCAAATTTGGAAAGTAAAAAAATGTTTTTCCCTCTAAATAATTTCCTTCTAAAATCTTCCCAATCAAATTTCCGACTGAATTGTTAGGTAATGTGGTAATATCCTACCAAATTTGAATTCCTATCGATTTGGAAGGTAAAAACTATGTCGAATACCCACCAAGTCAGAAGGATATTCATAAATAATCCCAAATTTACCTTCCAATCGTGTCACCTTCCAAATTTGGAAAGTAAAAAAATGTTTTTCCCTCTAAATAATTTCCTTCTAAAAACTTCCCAATCAAATTTCCGACTGAATTGGTAGGTAATGTGGTAATATCCTACCAATTTTGAATTCCTATCAATTTGGAAGGTAAGAACTATGTTGAATACCCACCTAGTCAAAAGGAAATTCAATAATCCTTCAAAATTTACCTTCCATTCGTTCCACTTTCCAAATTCAGTAGGTTAAAAAATGTTTTTCTTTCTAAATGATTTCATTCTAAAATCTTTCCAATTAAATTTCCGACTGAATTGGTAGGAAATGTGGTAACATCCTACCAAATATTAATTCCTACCAATTTGGAAGGTTAAAACTATGTTGAATACCCACCTAGTCAGAAGGATATTCAATAATCCTTCCAAATTTACCTTCCATCCGTGCCACTTTCCAAATTCAGTAGGTAAAAAAATGTTTTTCCTTCTAAATAATTTCCTTCTAAATTATTTCCAATTAAATTTCCGACTGAATTGGTAGGAAATGTGGTAATATCCTACCAAATATTAATTCCTACCAATTTTGAAGGTAAAAACTATGTTGAATACCCACTAAGTCAGAAGGAAAGCCAATTATTCCTTTCAAATTCACCTTCCATTTTAATACCTACCAAAATCGGTGGGTAAAGTTAACCGATTCCTACTTATTATTTACCTTCTGAAATATTACCGTCTAATACATCCTACCTATTATTTTTCCCACCTATTTGGAAGGTAAATATTTTCATTTTTCCGACTAGATTGGAAGGTAATGTGGTAATATCCTACCAAATTTGAATTCCTAACAATTTGGAAGGTAAAAACTATGCTGAATACCTACCTAGTCAGAAGGATACTCATTATTCCTTCCAAATTAACCTACCATTCGTGCAACCTTCCAATTTCGGTAGGTAAAAAAAACCAGTTCCTTCTACATATTTACCGTCTAAAATCTTTCCGTCTAACATATCCTACCGATTCAAAAGGAAAAAAAAAAAAAACCTTCTAAATTTTAGAAGGTAATCGACATCCTTCCTAATTTGAAGGAATTAGTGGGACGGAAACGTCTTTTTTTTGGTAGGAAAAGCACTTAGAAGGAAGAATTCAGAAGGTATTGCCGGTTTTTTCTCTGAGTGTACTAGTCGCTACGTGTATGACAAATGAAATTATGTAAAACGAAGTGACACGCTATTTCCTATGACCGATGTGGTCGGCAGACAGGTTATCTCCTGATATAAAAGCTTTGCAACTGAATCTATAAACCTGTGCTTATAAAATTGCCATTAAACAATTTCTATTATAACCCCAGGCCTATTTCACCTCTCGCATATTTCTAGTTTTAATGTCCACTTAGTTCGGCATAAAATAGGCTGTCGTGGCCATTAAGGCCTTTTACGATATTACTTTCTAAGTTATAAAAATACAATAAAATTAAATTATTTATTGTGATTAATTGTGATCTTAAAGACAAGCGCGGCGGGGTCAAACAAATAGTATAGGTGGACTGAAACAATTCACACGTCGCGGGTGAGCAAAGTAATTAGGAATGTCTAAAAAAAATTACCAGTGGTTTTATATTTTTTTTTGTAAGTATTTATTTTATGTAAAAGAAACTAATTTCAAAACTTTGTCATTTAGCTCACTACTTTTTCAAAATTAATTATTTATTCTATTTTGGTTGATGACGTCAGATTATAATTGAGGGCTCCCAAATTTCTAAATCTATCTAAATGCGTACGATAAGGCGACCCCTTAAATTATTTTTTGCGTAGTGGTACACTGTAACTAGTGTCACTTTACTGGCGCTGTCAAAGTGCTAGATGTCAGGCAGCGGGTCCAAATCAAACTTCGTAGTATAATCCACGCGTAAATTTTGAAGAATTCTAACCACACAGAATAAAGTACGACTTGGAGCAGTTACGCAATTTACACCAATGACAAATGAAGGTCATCGCTTATTTTGTTACCTAATAAATTCATTACATAATATTAAAATTAAATAACTACAGAAAACAAGTTAAAAAGCATTTATCTCGAAATGGTTTTCGATTACTATACGTTGCAAAAAAAATAGACAACCCCAATTGTTTCAGTTCATTGTAATGGAATTCCGCAAAGTAACGCTTGATTCAATGAATTAAATAGTATAGGTGAAAAACTTAATTAAAGGACCTGCAGGCTTATTGTCTAACGCGCTGACGCTTGCTGTCGCAATCACTATTTCTTTCTGTCAAACGGTATAAGATGATGACAGAAAGAGATGGTGAAAGCGAAGGCAATCGCCCGCGCGTTAGATAATACGACCTCTGTTCTATGTAGTAGTCCACAGAATTGATATGGAGCTTACTACATATAATAGGTCCTTTACTTATGTTTTTCACCTGTCCTTTTGATCATCACCACCAGAAATAATGGGCCGTGCGATGAGATGATTGATGCTTTTACGGGTGGGAACATTGGCAAGGTCCGTTTGGGTGACTTATTTATTCTCCACCATATTATTTGCCAGTTCTGTAGCTAAACAGCAGTACTTGCAATGTTTTGTTCTGTGAGAGGTCAACAATAATATGCGTTTTCCTGTTCGTTGTCGCGACCCTAGAACCTTTCTCCTCCAACGGTTATCTGTTTTCCACCGATATGACCGATGTGAGAGACTAGTTTTTCGGTGAATTTTTGTATTCAGAGGTCTATTACGCAAGGAAACTTCGGCCAAGTCTTTTTCAAAAGCTCGTTGCGCGAGTCTTAGCCTTTCCAAAAGACCAACAGTCGAGGACTATGGAGACGTGTCTCAGAGCCATAATTTATCACTGGCAATATACACTCGTTGAAGAGTCTTGTCTTCAAGCACTGCAGAATTTTGGACAGTTTCCGAACGCTGTCCATATCCCGTTGGCCCCTTTGTCTCTTTAGTAGTATTCCCGAATAAAAGATTCTCCCTGGCCGTTGATGAGTCAAGTCTGATCAGTCCGTCAATTTGTAGGTACTGTACACAAAGTAACTTACATGGTAACTTTAAAACCACCTAGAGAAGGGCCTAATAAAATACATAAAAAATTGGCGGACAGTTCAAATCAACCAATGGTTGGTTGGCAAGTGTCATAATTTCAATTTAATAATAAAATCCAGACCAAGTTAATCCCCAATTGCCGAAGTTACCCGTCAGGGTCAAAGTAAACCGACTTTATGGCACTTTTTTATATGAACTTTATTACTGACCTGAGTTCAATCTGGTTGAAAGGCTAGGTCAAACTTACATATTAGAAAGTAGCAACTACAACCTTCAATCATCTCGTTTATTATGAAAGAAGTACTTTGGTGGTTTTGCTCTAGACTTTTGCACATCGCGAACTCTACTGACAGAAGTCCACGTCAATCCCTTGTCTCAATTATTTTAGTATACAATTCGTAATCCACCGAAACGTGGCGTGTTCTGTCAAATAAACGTCAAGATTGGCACAGCATGACGTTTAAAATAAGTAAAGTTTTAGACCTTTCTACCTTGGTATTGGGTCTAAGTTGAAAGCGAAGATGCTCACGTACGGTTGGCAGTAAATATTGGTTGATGTTAAATTTAGATATCAGGAAACTGTTTAAAGTAAGGATGTTTGATTTTTTAACTACATGATTTATTTTCAGTGTATTCTGACTTTTTACCAAATTATATTTAATTAGCAAATAATATTCTAGATTAAGAGTTAGGGGAGACCGAGGACTATTGTGACAGAGGAGAGTAGTGTCAACGTTGATTTTTTAGAACTTATTAACTGCTTGCGAGCTCGTAATAGCGCGCGTTTTTTAGTTCAAGTCTCGAGCTATCAAACACGCGCTGTTGCGAGCTTGCTAGCAGTAATTAAATAACTTTCCAAAAATCGACGATGTCACTAAATCTCCTCGGTCTCCCTTACCGTGGCATTTTTAAATCAAATTTATAAAAATTTAATGAAAAAACTAATCAACAAGACGCATCATCTCATAGTAGCTGACACATGGTATTTTATTTTATCCTATAATTTAAACCATTTCCGTGAGTTAACGAAACTTGCGAAATGAATTGTATGTACAGTCGAAAGCATAAATATATATTCAGTCACCGCGTCAAAATACATTATATAAACATCATCAACCTTATAGTTAAAGACATAGAGTACTAGTATGGATATTTTTGACACCTTGTTAACGTGTACTATTACTACTTGTTATATAATTTTGTATGTGACCCTACCTACTGGTAAATCCAAAAGTATAATTAAAAGTAGTTTCTTTTTAATAACGCGTCTGTACAACAGTTGTCAAGTTAAACTTCAGAACTCTTAAAGCCTGGCCACGACCACGTGCGATCGGCTGCGCGGCGAGCATTTTTCTGTTCATTGCCGCGCAATGTTTACCTGGCAGCACACGCTCGCCATGCCGCAAATTAGGTAGAGTCAAGTGCAAAAATATGTATCGATTTAATCCGCTCATAATTATGAACTGTCACCTTAATTCGATGACATAAGACCTATGGGATATATTTATGAGTTAGTTGTATGCACCCATATTTTTACACTTGACTGTACATAATACTGAGATGAGGTCTACAATGGAGCATGCTAGCCTAGTAAATGCTCAAATCATTCATCATTCATTTTGACAGTCTAAACTGTCAAAGAGAATGGAATCACTACGTATCAACAACAGCAGAGGGGAAGTACTCTGTGAAGTTTTAATATAACTCAAAATCAAAATTGTATTTCTGTAAGTAGGCCGTTAAGAGCCACAGCTCGTTTAAATGTATTTTCTTTTGAGTCTATTAGACCATGATTGCCAAGAAGAATGCGCCGCAAGAAACTTGGCACTTGGTATTTTTTTCTAAAATCAGATTACATATGATTTATCTATTTTATTACAATTACTGTGTTTATTGAGCGACGAAACACTGGCCACGCTGCCAATCGCGCGTGGTCGTAGCCAGGCCTTTATGCATCATTTGCTGACCGTACACGCGTTGTACTAACAATCTGTCAACGGCGTAAAACTGTCTGCGCACACGCAGCACGATTGTTCCGTGCAGATGATTGATGCGAGAAATTGTCTAATTTTGTTAATGGTTTAAGCCAAGAGAGATAGCGGCTGTGTTATATCACTAACTATGTTTTTATAGCTTCGACTCTTTTTTTTGGTCTCTGGCAACCCTTCTTTACTATCGACCAATATTTTGCTGTCGTTTGTTTCTGTTGCTGTTGTCGGTCTCTAATACTTATAACGACTTTTCAGCTAACTACTGTGAGGAGAAAACAAAACATTATTATGGGTTTTTAGGGTTCCGTAGCCAAATGGCAAAAAACGGAAACCTTATGGATTCGACATGTCTGTCTATCTGGCTGTCTGTCTGTCGGTCCGTCCGTATGTCACAGCCACTTTTTTCCGAAACTATAAGAGCTATGCTGTTGAAACTTGGTAAGTAGATGTATTCTGTGAACCGCATTAAGATTTTCATACAATAATAAAAAAAAAACAATAAATTTTGGGGGTTCCCCATACCTTAAAACTGAAACTCAAAAATTTTTTTTTCATCACTCAAACGTGTGGGGTATTTATGGATAGGTCTTCAAAAATGATATTGAGGTTTCTAATATCATTCTTTTCTAAACTGAATAGTTTGCGCGAGAGACACTTCCAAAGTGGTAAAATGTGTGTCCCCTCCCCTGTAACTTCTAAAATAAGAGAATTATAAAACTAAAAAAAATATATGATGTACATTACCATGTAAACTTCCACCGAAAATTGGTTCACGAGATCTAGTAAGTAGTTTTTTTTTAATACGTCATAAATCGTAAACCGCAATTTTATATAGATAATGGTACGGAACCCTCCGTGCGCGAGTCCGACTCGCACTTGGCCGGTTTTTCTTCTATGCGAGACTAAACTCTTTATGGTGCATACTAAGAACTCGGCAAGACTTCGGAATGATTTTAGTGGGTATGTTCCCCTCTCATTTTTCAGTGCGGAGAGAAGACAAAAGAGAGAGTCCAACGTAACCAGTCGGGCCTCTCTGGGTTTGGCGGTGCTCGTAACGAGTTTCCCGTCAAAAAAATAAATAAATATATTGTAAATGTAAGGTTACATTTACGTACGTTACGTCCTGATGGAAATTAAATGGCAATGTGAAGATAACATACATGCACCTTATTATATAAGCAAGTCTCACTAATCTCGCTGGTCGCTTGTGCCTCGTTCCGGATTTAAGAAGACCGTGTGAAATCAAACCCAGCTCTGCTAACAATCGGAATAATGTTAAGACAATACGGCACCATGTGTTACTGGCGACCCCTGATCGTGATCTTGGTTGAAGGTTAAAGATAGCCATCTTTTTTATGTTACCTGTATAATTCTAAGAAGTTTTGTAAGAGGGTCAAACAGTCGTTTAAATTTTTCTTTTTATGATAAGTATCTAATTCGTTCTAAATTTAGGTATATGTAATCCAAGTTTAGAATACATTTACACTCATAATTATTGTAACAGTTTTACCAGCCAAATGTTTATTTGCCCGAAAGTTTTATATCCCAAAAATGTTTTTGACCGAACACATATAAACTCGAAGACTATATATAACACTGAAGAAAAAAGTAAACGTACGGAATTATCTTCGGTATTAAAGTCTTCAGGTTTGTATCTTTTCGCTTAAATATACTTTTGGGATTTAAAACTTCCGGTCAAATAAACATTTGGCGTTTCAATATTCGTTCATAGGTAGTACGATGTGTGTACCCAAACAGACACGATAGATAGACACGATGACCAATATAAAAATTATAACAATAGATAAATAAGAAAGTAATTTAGAGTAAAAAATTTCTGAAATCCTAATGCAAAAAAAAATTGATTTTTGGGCAGTGCTATGGAACACTTCGTTTGTGGCTGGTTTTTAAAAAAACGTTGATTTTCAAAATATTTATTTTAAGCACCTACAACTTAAATGAAACTGTGTACAACTCACAAATAATCATTACTTGCACATCATCATGATTCAATTGTAATCTAGTAAGTAGCCAAAAAAACTTCCATTGTCAAAAGGAAGCTTAACTGTTGTGTTGACGGTACGAAAAATGGCACAGTCATGGTTTTTTGTGTTTTTAGGGTTTCGTAGCAAAAGTAATTTTATTTCGTCGTGGTATTGGAATAAAATATAAAATTAGCTGCTTCCACTCGTTCAGGAGAACCATGACAATAGCAGATTGAAATAATTAAGCTTTTTTTTCCAAATAGGCCGCAGAGGACGCTAATACATAGGTATCCTTTTCTGAGTCTACCAGTGCTATCGGAAAGACCATCATTACTAAGAAGAATGTGTCGACAAAAACATGGAAAAAGTCACTTTTTCCAAAAAAAACACGATTTCTTTATTTTACTTAGCACAAATTAAATATTCTTTAAAGTTAGACATAGAATATTCTAAATCCCTCCCCTCCCTTTGAAGCAACATGTTTTTTACCGATCTGAATTATGAAAATTTGTATGTAAAGGGGCACGGAACCTCTCATAGAAATTTGACTCGCACTTGATCGGTTTTTTGAATGATTATTAAGTAGTTAGTGCCAGTGATAACATGGGTTTTATGATGTCGTCGGCCTAATATGTAATTAAGTATTTTTCTAATTTTGATTGTAATTTACTGACTGACTCATTAAACAAGCTGAAATCCTGTGACCTAGAAAGCTGAAATATTGCAAACAGGTTCCCTATACTTTGGAATAAAGTTGTATACTTGACTCTCATAAAAATTATTACTTAAAGCTTAATATGTTTTAAATGGTTTTCGGACTGCAATATTTATGAATGACCTATCCAATGAAAACCCATTTCATGAAATCGACAGAAAACAAACATTCCTACATCACGTACCTACCTATAGATATCCATTCCAAACTATACAGCTTTGTAGTAGTAAGAATCTCTAAACTAAGCCATACAACTAAACAACTAAACTAAACAACATACTAAACTAAGCTATCTACATAGACAAACCAAAATTTCAGAAGAACCAGAAACCCACAGATACCTAGCACAATAAGGAGCACAGAAGAGATGTGAGACGGGGGCGCGTCGCAGTCCGCGTCTTTTGTTCGCAGGCCTTGTCTCCGCCCCGTCTCTTTTGTCTGCTTTGGATCGCGACGCTTCTATACATTTAGTATGAAAACGACGGGGTACCGCAACTGCGACGCGCGCCCTTCCCAAGTCTCTTCTGTGTAGCTTGCGCCTAAGCTTACCATATGACTGGCACATGTCTAGATGGCTTAGCTCAGATACTCTTACTTTTACTTAGCTGTAATTAAAACCCTCAACCTTGTTGACTACGGAACCCAAAGAAAGCTCAGCCCAAAATCAGACCAGCCATATCAAAAAACAATGGCCATTACGAACGAAACATTGGCACTTACATAACACTAATAAGTGTAAAAGCGCACGGGCTCCGAACCAGCACCTAACCTCTACGGGTCACGCAACATAATTGATTTATGCCGCATTGGACTATGCATTAACATAAGATAATGCTTAACCTTTGACTTTGGTTTTAAAATTTCACTCGGCCAGCCTAAGTTGAGCTGGGAACGGAGAAACTGATGTTAACAACTGAGGTGTAGGAGTAACAGGCCTTATACTACGAAATTCGATATTCGGACTTCGTATCGCGATACGAAGCGCCGTTTCGTTTATGCTGATAATATTAAACAAAAGAGTGAAAGAAATGGCATGATGCGAACATCGAATTTCTATTTTCGTAGTAGCCCCCAGTTTACTAGCAGACTGAAGAATATATTGAAGAATTTGGAGGTTTTCATATTTGTCATTAATAACTATTTGCATAGTACTACACAGATTTATAACATTTCACTATTGCTTCCCATATACCACTCATTGTTGGGGTCCCTAATGAAAACAAAATAAAAGTTACCTTTAAAAATTAAATAAAATAAATTATTTATTTTGAGTTAGAAATTTCGAAAGCGCAATGTAGAGCACGAATGTTGTCATAAGCACCATGCTGCTCATGCGTCGTAGTATAATATGGCAAATAAATTACAACAAAATCAAATCTTTAAATAATTTACGCAAATTTTCCATGATGTTAATTCATACTACAATCATTGAAACTTTTTTTTGTTACAGGTACTTCTCACCATCTGAGTCTCAGGATTAAAGACCATCCAACAGTGGTTTAGCTCCTCCAACGATTTGTACGGTCATACAAAGCTTTCTGACCTCTTGTAATGGATGTTGAGTGCCGTTGACTTATTGTTGTTGATTTTTTGTTTTATTCGCATCAACGTTCGTTTATCATTGTTCTTTTTTGTTTTATTAATCGGGAAACTTTCGATTGTTTTTAGTTTCGAAACCAAGTTGCATTTTATTTATATTATATTGTCCACCTATTAGTCTCATCGAACTACAATATCGAGTTTAGAAAGTCATGATATCTACTCCGATAAATGTCATTTCTTTTCTAGGTAGATATAGCTTGTCTAATTTAAAATGACGCGCCCTACCACCGCATTAACGCACAGTATTTTTCATGTGATTTGACGATCGTGATGTTGGACACTAATGTTGATCAACGGAATAGTCGACGCTCCCAAACAAATGAAGAGTCGTAATTAATATTTACACTTACACATCAAAATCAACTGATTCAGTAGAGGGGCGTGCGTCATTTTAACTTAGACAAGCTCTACCTACTTTCGTGTACTACAGCTGAAGAAATTATCTTAAATTTTACTAGCTACTGTGGGCCACGTTGTCTGCGACGAATTCATGCTGAAACTATTAAATTTTCTGAAATAAAATATATTTTTTTTTAAACCAGAGCACCGTTTATGTGTGATGGAGTAACAAACATCTAAACATATGCATTTATAATATTAGTCCCATATAGATTTTTTCATTAAAACACAAAATAATGCGCATTCTGCTACAAGACTTTTTTTTGCTCATTCAAATTCAGTATTGTATTCTGTGCTTATGTGCCTACTTATTTATGGTATTTCCGGCACTCACCGTTTTCTTTACGAGTCAATCAGAGGTGTAAAAGTATTTGACATAATGATGAGTAAATTTCGTGACTCGCTCATCATGACATTACTTAAATCTGTTGACACGAAAATTTGAAATCAATTGTTCCGTTAAGTCATTACCCATTCTTTGTTCTGATGATGTGGTTTTTTGCTAGACTTCAATGAGATTTTGCATCATGATTTAAAAAATGAATATCATCTATCACTATGTGTCATTTTCTAAATCGCTGTCTGGAAGAGATTGTTTTTATGCGATATGACCGCCTGTAGTTAACCCTGCTTTTTGATTTTATATTCAATAAAAAATACTTGTATAGCTTTAATTTGTAGTCTTCCTTGATTAAAAAAAAAGTACCTATAGTTAATCGATTATTTATCAATCATGCCACAAGGGTAACTGAGAGTTTTAAGCTTATGTGATTGAACGATTGCGTGCTTCAATAGAAGCTCACTTAATTGGCACTTAAACTTGTTTGTACTAAGAAAGTCCAGGATTCTGAGTTTGAACCACCTGCTCATTTGGTAGGAGATAACAATATGCAGCTATACTGCCGCTAATTACCACAAATATAATCCCTTTCGCCATTCAGTCACATTTTTCCACTCACCGTTGCATCACAATGATTGTCCAAACATTTCTTCCTCGCGTTAATTGTGAAAGCAACAAACAAGAGACCGTCCATAATACGCGACACTGAGGTGGTCTGGACCACCGCACCGGACCACAGCATTGTTGTTTGATTAACGTCCCCGTGTTTGAGCTGTGGACATTCATAGGTAGTGTGAAAATGTGTGTTTTGTGCAAGGTTTCGTCATGCAGCGCATTGTTTTTCAAAAAAGATGTTTGTGTGATATTGTGGATGGAAATTGTTTCTTTTGGTCTAATAATTGAAGAAGAAGGCAGTCTCGTAAGTACCGCAAGATATCAATTCAATATAAGATTTTTTTTTTCTTAAAGCATGATACCTGAGATTTATGTCAATATTTAGTAAGGTAAATTACGAACTACATTTTTGCTAAAATTACCTCGACGTTTCGTCTATATTACAGCGGCCGTGGTCACTAGTCGACTCAAACATAGAGGTAATTTTAGCAAAAAGTAGTTAGTGATTATGTTCCGCAAAAAATTATCTATGTATTGAGAATCGCAGAAATTTAAATCATTATGTTAAATCAGCGTGGCCATCTTAGATCTCATCTTCAGTTACCGTCAGATGTAATGTGATGTGTTTCTCGCCAGCTATTACATAAACCCCATAGGGGTTTTTAATAGTGGCTCGTAATTTTCCACCCATTTGTACCAGTTTGTTTATATTAAATAAATCCCTCGTTTGGGACACAGGATTGGTCTTAATAGACCACGTTTTTTGTCGCAACAATCTTCTCGGCCGTGTTTACCACAAACTGACATCGCTATGTTTAATCTTTATGAGAACAGTTTGTTACCGATATGCGCCGCTAGAGGTACTGTCAATTTGCTCAACGAGCAACGTCAACTCAATGCGATCAAGACGTTTTGCTGTATTTAAAATTACATTAGAGAGGTACTCATTTGTACCAGCGAAGCTCATATAACTATACGTGTTCCGGTCCACCGCACCCATACTGTCACTTCATCGTTGTTTGTTCGTCCCAGTACTCACATTGTTTCGTAATTGAGAGCGGTGGTCGAGGGCCCTTACGACGAAGAAGTTGCTGATTGGTTGCTTGTCCACAAAAATTTAGAACATGCAAAGGTTGGTAGAGAGCGACTTAATGTTGGTGTTTTTGATAACTTCCCTATTTGAATGTGATTTGTTTTATAATTGTGCTTGTTTCGTACAGATTCGCCTAATGATTTAATCAGCGGACTAATTTTTGAAATTGTATCACTCAAATGTAACATGCGAACAAGGTAAAAGATTGTGTAGGATTTCTACAAAATAACAGCTCAAATGAAACTTTTAACTGGTTGACAAGATTCGTCGAGGTTGTTGCTATTTACTCTAGTGTATTTCAAATTCAACACAATGGTTTTGAGTATTTGAAAATCAGGACAATTCATAATTTGTCCTGTACACTTTGATGTATTTTTACGAACTTCCATAAAATATGTAGATACATTGTTTTCTTTCAATTCTTGCTTTTTCTTTGTTCATTTGTCATCAATTTTTCAATTGGCTAAGTAAAGTTTTTCGAAGAGGTGCTAATTATATTTTTTTTCGACAGTGGTCGACTTCAACACTAAGAAACTGCAGGTGTTTTATTTTTATCTCCTTTTATTTATTGGAAATATTTTTTTAAGTGTTCGAGATGACATTTGTGAGATTTTACGGCTGACAAGCGGTTCGTGCTCAGTACCAAGAAGAAATAGAAAAAAAAACGAAGTCAACTGTCGCTTCTGTCAATGTCAAATGAAATCTAACCGTTTGCGTTTCGTTTGCTTTGCGTTGTCCAAGAAGCAGTTCCAAAATAGTGATCGGAAGTATTCAATCGTTATCCAATTAACGTGCATAGGTCGTGGAGAAATGCGATAAAATTGAAGGTCTGGATTTTATGCGGAGGTCGATAAAAATAGTCCAAAAATCATACTGAGCACACCAAAACGCAAAGCAAACGAAACGCAAACGATTTGACATTGACAGAAGTGACAGTTGACTTCGTTTTTTTTCTATTTCTTCTTAGTACTGAGCACGAACGGCTTGTCAGCCGTAAAATCTCACAAATGTCATCTCGAACACTTAAAAAAATATTTCCAGTAAACAATAGGAGATAAAAATAAAACAGCTGCAGTTTCTCGATCTCCAGAACGCCGACTGTCGAAAAAAAATATAATTAGCACCTCTTCAAAAAACTTTACTTAGCCAATTCAAATCATCATGTTACTTTAGAGTTCGCTATTACGTTAGTTTTAGCTCTCTAGGTACATATGTACTCCGCTTCTAAAAAAACCGTTTCAACATTCTTCACACTACGTTGTGTATATGGATGACATAACGACATTCTTTTTGTTGAGAATGTGTGTCAAAATTACCGTCAAACACTACAAGTAGACAATTATGACCACTAGAACATATTTATACTAGAATCCGTGAAATCATGCTTAAACCGCAAAGGTCAAGAGTGCTAGAGTTTTGGGTGTGATGAGTCTTTTCCTAAGTGTTTGTACAGCTATTTGTTACAAGATGTTATTGTAGTTTCTTGGGTTCATTGTGTTTCATTGGTTTTTTAACGAGTCTGAGCGTTCTTTTGTTGTATTCAGGGTAAATAAACTTTGTGAATTATGAATTTATATTCTTTAAAAGATGATACATATGACAATGTTTTCAGTTATGATATTTTGTAATTCGGCCTTAAGTTAAGTTATTTTAGCCTAATTTTTTGACTTGTTTACGCGTTAGCAAGCGGTTGAAGCCAATTGTCAGCTAGGCTGGTATTTAACAAATCACCAAATATTACAAAATTTACATATTTTATTTTATTACAAATCTTATAAATGAAAAAGTTTGAAGAGATGTTTGGATACTCGGATGTTTGAATATTTGTTAATCAATCACACAATAACGGCTGAACGGATTTAGATGTAACTTGGTATACAGGTGAAAAATGATCTGATGCCGTATTGTCTAACAATTCTGACGCTTGCCTTCGCTTTCACCATCTCTTTCTGTCATCATTTAATACCGTTTGACAGAAAGAAATAGTGATTGTGAAGGCAAGCGTCAGAAGCGTTAGACAATAAGCCTGCCGGATTGAGACATAGAATACTTAATCCCGCTAATGAGTTCCCGAGGGATGATTTTTACTTTAAACCAGAATAGAGGGCGCTGTTCAAGAACGTTAAAGCATCTCGGCTTTCTAGATGTTGTGTTAACTTCGTCTGCAACCCATAGATGGCATAACCCGAGTGAGCGTTTTGCTTTAAAAATGTTACCTTTTTTCATGGATTTCTAACACGGGTGATATCACGGGATAACGTTAGTATGTAACAAAAGGCAAGACAAATTTGTAACATACAAACACTTCAACCAACCTTCAAAAGGTCAAACTCATACCTTTTATTTTCCTTGCCTCAAATTAATGACCATACACTAAGAGTAAAAATATTCAAAAAATGCTAAATCCGTGTATTGTAATCGAGAGGCATTGTTGAATCACCTGCGTCCGCGCATGATAAATAGTACGTATGACGTGTTAATACAACGTGTATTGTTCCAAGGGGCGGTAGGATGGCGCTTTTGTAAGTAAGAAATTAAATCATTACGATTTTTCACATAATTTAACAGCTTTAAATGATGGATGACCGGGGTTTGACGAATGAAATTAAAATTAAGGTTTGTGTTCAAAAGGAGGAAATCAAATGATTTTTTTTTGTTTCAGTTTTCTCTTGTGATCCTTACCTTAAGTTTAATTTAGTTAATTAATTGGTTTATAAACTCATGAATACTCTGAGTGGAGGAGCGGGGTCATGCATTGTTTTTGCTTAAAAGGAGATCCCAACCCTATTTCGTTAAAACAGAACTGTTTGTTTAAGGCAAAAAACATTTTTCATTTTCATTTTTTTCAACTTAGTACGGAACACTAATTTTGTATCACCAATTTGATTTCACCCTGTAGAGGCTGGGGTGATGATGAAGGCAGCATCTTAGGGCTCCAGCGGTCAAGCTTTTTGCGGTCACTCAGTCACAGCGGATGATTTAACGTAAAATAGCGTATCCCGGATCAAAGTTCTCTCATTGTTGTCTCGGTGTTAATGAGATAATGTACTATTAATAGCTAATCGTGATTAGCTTTGATTGATAAGTAAATAATTATTTACCGTTAACGTATTTTAAATTAATTGGGATTATAAAAGCATTGTAGAGCAAAAACTTTTCGACTTACGTTAATCTAATTTGTTGAATCAGGCGTTACTTTGCGGAGGTCCATATTGAATTGTAACCGTTACTTTGCTCACCCGCGACTCTTTGGTATTGGTTTTGGTTTTTTGGTCGCGGGTGAGCAAAGTAATTATTTCAGTTCATTTACGTTAATCTAATCCATACGGATTCTATTAAAATAAAAACCGCTTGCCTCGAAAAATAAGTTATCAATTATTTTGATTGTCATTGATGGTTCGGATTCCAAAACACTCTGTATATAACTTAACTATGATAAAGTCAGCACATTTTTACCATAACACCAATAACCTATAACTTAATCGATAATCGCACTGCTTTCTCATTTTAAAGGCTATTAATAACATTTTATAGATCAATATAGTTAGACATTTCATCATCAGAAACGTACTAACTCCAAATTTTATTACTTTCATTTTAGATCTTATCTCAACGTGTGATGATTGATATTTGAGTGCGTGATGTTTGGTGTTCGAGTGATTTGGTTTTAACAGTCAGGTGTTAGGTAATTGTGGATCGATAAATATCTGAAACATCACTAATCATAACAATCAATTAGGATTGCGTTATTTTGGCATATCGCTGATTTGCCATAGAGCTAAGTAAGACGTAGATGTCTCATTTGGCGTAATTTCTAAAGCGATAAAAACTTGTTTTTATTTTTCACTTTGTAAAACCTTTAGTATTTAAGATCTGTATGCTCTGACCACTTTAGCTACCGGGTTTCGGTCATACACATTTTATTGTTCACGTCTTTTCTGTGGACATGGCAAATATTAAGGGTCTATAGTTTATACCCAATAGTTTTTAGTCAAATCTACATCGATGTGTGGGACGCGTAGCCATCTTTATAAATAATATTATGTTTGCTGACTCGGAGGCGGTAATTATATGTCCACAGGAGAGCAACTATTGTTTTTTACGCTGTGTAAGTATCACTCGTCAGTTAATAGGGATTTCAATAATTCGAACAAAAAATTCGAAAACACGACTCCAGTAAGAAAACGCTTTATTTTAGCCCTGAAAACCAGATTGATTTTCGATTAACTGCAAAATTTAGATTTTTTGTTGCTTTAAAACAAATAAATAGTTAATTGATTGAGTTAGCGAACAAGTGACGTCATGAGTTGCTATTGCCATTCAAACTCTATGGGAGAATTGTGTTTTGATAGCTCATGAAAGGGGTCGTACGTCCGTTGATTGGCGGTGTCAACGTCCCTATTTGTAGCCTTAGGGCCTTCATTTGGTAGCTCGTACAGGGATCTCTGAGTTTTTCAGAATACATTTACGGTACGATGCAAGATAAACAACGAGGAGACTTCTACACACTTGAGAAGCAATTCAATGGTGTGTGTGAAGTTTCCAAACCGCACTGGGCCCGCATAGGAACTACAGCCCAGACTCTCATTCTGAGAGAAAGTCTAAATAATTTCAACAGTATTTCATTATATGATTAATTCCCATTATTGGTAGTAGCTATAACTGAAAATTGCAAAAGAAGCTCTATGACTTTCCTGACTCTATGTGTTCTTAGAGGTCAAAATAACTAGTTATCTGAGAGTCCACATTTATTTAATTATCGTAACTTGCCACTCTCGATTGTTGCTTGCACAATTGGAGAGTCCACTTTCGATGCGGTGGGCGATTCTATTGATATACAGCGTGATTTAATAATGCTGAATAATTAATAAACTAAAAACTTTTACCTTTTTCTAATTGTTCATTATGGTTATGAAAGTAGCGTAGCGTAGTTATGTTAAGTAAGTAGCGTCTAAAATTTATATAGATCAGATAATTTTTCAACATTATTTTAAGTTAATTAAATACTCGTCGTCAAGCTTTCACTACCTTTTGATCGATTTCAAACAGGAAGACGTTCTATTTTCAACTACGTGTTTTTTTTAAATGTAGACATAGGTTAGTTGGAATGTTCAGTCTTTTTTTAACGCATTTGGTGATAATAGTTTTGATATTTTGCATAACATCCCTTTAAAAAAAAATACTAGAAATAATCAAACTTTGAGATTATGTTTTTGTAACGTTAACAACCACTAACCACAACCACCAACGAGATGGACGGACGATTTAGTAAAGGCCGTAGGTTCAAGGTGCAAGCCGCTTCCAACCGTAATGATTGGGTATCAATGAGGGAGGCCTATGTCTAGCAATGGACGTCCTGTGGTTGAAATGATGATGATGATGATAAACGTTAACAACTTTTCAGCAACATACACCATAGGCTTTATTTGGCGCTAGCGGTCATTTTCACTTTTTTTCCAAATCAGGTAATTTTGTATTATTCTCACTCAGAATATAGAGCACTATTGATTTTGATGATAAAAAATGTCCCAAAATTTTTTGTCAGTTTTGTGACGTTTTTTTCATACAGTTTATATGACACGTCACAAAAAAGATGTATGGAATATTTTTTTGGAAATGTCCTAGCACGTTTTCTACAAATCCTATGTAGAACTCGTCCCCTTCAACTTCTTAGTATACTATTTGGGGCATTCATAGCAAACCACTGTAGGAAGCACTAGCGGAAAATTCAATAAAACTATAAAAAATACCACATAATAAATAAGTAAGTAATAAAACACATCCTGTATAAAGACTTGACCACAAGGCGAGCTGCTCTACTTTATTGCGAACATTATAATTTAGTGTGAGAACCTATACCAGCGGCATCGGCAGTGTTACGGTAATTGGGTAATAGCTAACACTGACTGTTTCATGCCATTTTAGGGTTAATTGAGATCATTAATTTACGATTTATGGGTTGAGTAAGAATTATGTAGCTATACAATGCTACAAGCTATAAATGCGTGCCGTTACTGACTGCGTTCTTACCGTAACGTAACTGCAACAGCTGATCGGTTATATGTTTCGACTGCAACTATAGCCAGACCGTTTGTCGTCATACCCCCAGCCCCTGTACCGCGCGGGCGAAGACTCATTTAAAGTCTAGCTATAGGATACAAATGAACTGAAACAATTACTTTGCTCACCCACAACCTTACGATAGTTACGTTTATGTAAGAAATGGGTGTTCATACAGTTCCTCCACCTTCACACCTGTAGGTACGAACACACACAAATCACATAAACCCAACTATCACCTCCACCAAACTGCACTGACGCGTTTTGAACTCAACCAGAGCTCATCAGAGCAGGTACCACAACCGTTCGCTATGCTACCAAATGTTAATGTTAATGTGTCAAATGTCAGTGGTAGTCTAGCCCTTCAAGGAAACAGGCTCTGTTTGTTAATTATGCTATGATCCGACCGCTACCATTGTCCAATCTTTTATAACTTTATCAGCGAACAAGTTCCAACGATCCTTTGGGTGCGCGCGCGCCGCCTCTATCCATCAGGCCGGCGCCCGAGCTGATCGATGACTTGTCGCCGTAGATCCGATCGATTTATAATTAATCGACAAACCTGTGGCCAATTGTTGTGTGTCCGTGCATCTTGTTAATCGTAGTGTAAGATCTATCATACGGGGTCTGATGCTTTACTCACTTATGAGTTCCTGATATTTTATGTGATAGATATCAGTTAAAGTATCAGAAACTTAGTAGAGAGTGGTGGACACCACAGAATAAAAAGCAAAAGTAGTCTTTCTTGTAGACATAAAGTTGATGATTTAGACTATTTTAGAGTCATCGAACTTATTTTATGTAAGAACGTAAGAAACGTTATAAAAAAACAATACTTAAATACCCGAATGGGGAACCATTTCTAGGATTTTAACCTTTTCAACTACCAATTTAGACATACAGCATCTAAAAACTTATTTTTTTTACATACAACTGACCCGCGATTGACCTCTCTGATGTAAAGTGCAGATGAGGCCAAAGCTGTATTTCATCGGGTCAGTAGCAGATGCGATTTAGCCTTAAAGAGCCCTAGGTTCTATATTCGGTTCTCATTCATTTTCCCGAATTTCTCATACCATAATGCAACATTTAGGCCTTAAAATAGTTGATTTCAGAAACAGTATTTTTTCAGAATTGTTATTTTATAAACTAACCTAACCTACAAGATAACATTTAAAATACAGCTTCTAAATATTTTATAGCAAACGTTGGTGGTAATCGAAATTATGAGAAACGGAGTGATCCCTCTAAAAACACCTCTTCAACACGCTTATCAATATAACTTTCACAAACTATTTTCACACAGTGTCAACAATGACAGCCACAGCAAAGCGTATATATTAGCTTGCCGTTCGCACCTAAACTAGGCTAGCCCCAGCTTACGGCGGACATAACTTTCAATACACAGCGATATTAAACCTCTAAGCTCCTAACAGATGCCGTACGTAAATCAATTTTTCGCAACAATGGCTCAACATAAAACCCCAAATGACTCAACTACCATTCGCGAACCATAGGATCTTCACCCGTGCGCAGTTAGTATTAGATACAAAACTGGTTGACCATTCCTTAGCTGATATGTTGTGATGTATGTTGCACATGTAACAATGTACACTTGCGTTTGCGAGCATGCGAATGTTTGCGCCAGATTTGACCCGCCGCGATTTCACTGGCTGCATTGAAGTAATGTTGTATTATTTGAGGAACAAAACTCCAGATTGCGACGCTTTGCAAACCTTTACGATGTGTTACAGTTAGATTACATAGTTCTAAGATTTTTTAATTACGATAGTTGCGACAGATGGGACCGTACCAAAATATTGGCTAAGTTTTCGATTGGGTTGGTTGGAGACGAAGTGGTGTAATTAGTAGTATGCTCGACGCGCATCTAGCCTAGAAATGCTGGTGGAATTCCGTCTGGCGCCCCTTAACCCGTCGAGCGTACCGCTTTTTTTTTATAGTAACAATTCTAAACTGTTGTGCGCACACGTGTGCGCACAGGACGCTCGACGGGTTAAAAAGTATTCGACTTTATAAAAAGTCGTCAATTTCGTTGAGAAAACGTTTTGCTAATAAAAACGAAGAGTATTATGTACCTACATACTATCTACTTTTAAAATCGAATACGTTTGACCACTTTAATAATAAATAATGATAATAAAAAATCGTGGGACAATTGACACCAATTGACCAAGTCCCAAACTAAGCGAAGCTTGTACTAAGGGTACTAGACAACGGATAAGCATACTTATATAGATAAATACATACTTAAATACATATTACACATTCAAGACTCTAGCACAAACATTCGTATTTTTCACACAAATATCTGCGCCGATTTTTAATCGAACCCAGGACCTCTAGCTTCGTAGTCAGCTTCTCTAACAACTAGGCTGTCCGGTCTTCAACAATCTCGTTCGCTTTACCGCCTCGCAATGTACCTAATGTATAGTCGGGGTAAGAAAAGGTTCGTCACTTTTCGACTCTATGTCAACGAGTTAAGGCCTATACTTAACTTGCAGGTTTTTTTATTGTAGGTCTAAACTCGGCTTTATACGGCCAAGTGCAAAAATATGTATCGATTTAAACCTCTCATAATTATGTACCGATCGATACCTTAATTCGACGACCATAAGAGCTACATTTATAAGCAAATTCTTACACTTGACTGTACACTGCTAATATTGTGAGGGTATTCCATTTATAACAGAGTCAATGCAAAAACAATTAAATAGAGATTATGCAAATCATCGCACTAATAACCATCGCCTGTCAAACAACGCGTATAGCCACACATAGGTGCAATCTAACATTCACACATGGCATGACGGCCTTGACACAAAAACCTATGCAATATTATATATTCATTTATCATT
This sequence comes from Archips xylosteana, assembly GCA_947563465.1. Lineage (NCBI taxonomy): Eukaryota > Metazoa > Arthropoda > Insecta > Lepidoptera > Tortricidae > Archips > Archips xylosteana. Next base: position 10,342,909 of record OX387361.1, on the reverse strand, counting down.
CTAAAGATTCCGTTCACTTTCATTAATATCATTATTAGCATATTATGTAATCTCAATACATATTAAGTGAGGTAAATAGTTTGATTTATTGGCTAATTGCAATGCCATGTCTGTTATCTTTTTAGGCCCAAGAAATTGTCATTTTTACATCTTGATGACAGCAAGCTGTCGAAATGATAGAGAAATATTTTTTTGTCATTTCTTTCGTATACTGTAACATACTATAGTAGATTGCACAACAAGTGCATACAACTTGCGATTTTACCCGAGATACTTATAGTTAGTAGGTAATCACTTCGTGTTTCAGTTCTATTGCGACGAAATTAAACAGCAACAAGTAATTTTTTTCTCCCCACAAGTGACTTAAGCTAAGGTTATATTTTACAAGCTTTTTATGCATTTCTATTGCGACAATAACTTATTATTATTACTATTGCCAAGTTTTATCAATTTAGTAACGTCGAACTAGGATAACAAAAAAAAACATAAGAAATAAAACAAACACATTTTCTTTCACAAAATTCAAATTTTCGTGGCTGGTTGCTTTGATCTTGGGGTTAAATTTTACTTTATGCACTAGAGCATAAAGTATAGAAAAGTAAATTATTTGTCCACATTACAAATTCACTCTTTTCTAATTGCAGAAGCTAAAATTTCGTATTTTCTGGAACCTTCATTCAATACATTCTGAAGGACTTCATAACGTATTTTTAATAAGTTTAACGTACGCAAATTTTACCGCCAACTCCCGGCGTTTCCCTGTGCCGGCGTAAGGTTGACAAAGGATATTGTATGGAGAGGCCCTCCCTATTGTTGTTTGTTTTCAGCGCGCACAATGCGACCAGTGACAAGCTGTTGACTTGTGCAAGAGTGCCTGGCGAGAGGCTCTACTTACATTCTAAAAGTGAAAAAAAGTTTCTTGAAAGATTTTATTTTTAACTAGCTGTTGCCCGCGACTCCGTCTGCAAAGAATTCGTTTATCGCTATCTCGCGGGAACTACGCAATTTTTCGGGATAAAAAATACCCTATATGTTAATCCAGTTTATAAACTATCTGTGTGCCAAATTTTATCAGAATCCATCAAACCGTTTTAGCGTGAAAGAGTAACAAACATCCATCCATCCATCCATCCATCCATACTTACAAATTTTCGCGTTCTATTAAGTAGGATAGAAGCTTTTTTTGCTGTCTTCTTGTTAAACTACAAATTCGCACACAATTTCAAGTCAGTCCGGTTACTAAAAGTGTTTAAAATTCGTCTAGTAAGATTTGAAGACAACTTAAGTACATATTTACACACAATTTTTTCATGTTAAACCTAAAAAAATAACTCCCTGTAAAGAAAAATGTAAAGAGAAATTACTAAGCAACAATAAAAACTTTGCTTTTCATAGAAATATTATGAAGTACAATTTTATTACGGTATCCTTAATGCGCAATTTCAGCTCACACATGGAGTTTCTTTTTTCACATACGATAAGTTCAAATGGCGTAGTTTAGGCATATATCTATGTACAGTAAGATTTTCCACTTTGACACTCGGGACGTCTCAGATTTAACCGTAAAGGTTCGTGTTTTCTCATTGGGTACTTATATAAAATCCCAGAATTTAATCACAATACAATACAATACAAATATTCTTTATTGATCACCAAAAACAGTACAGTAACATTACAAAAATAAAAATTCAGGTAGACAATAGGCGGTCTTATCGCTAAAAAGCGATCTCTTCCAGACAACCAATTACTCAGAAATTAATAAATATCAACAGACTAATGTAGGTGGCAGGAATAACAGACAAGAGAAACGTAGTATTAATAGACAATAAACAATAAAATCAATACAAATATAATATAAATTTTATAAATAAACATATATATTCAATATAATACATATACACTACATATACTTAATACAAAATATCAATGGAAAAATGTCAAAAGGCCGCATGTGAGAAAAGGATTTAAAAAGGAAATTAAAGAAACAATATAAACAAAAAACAAAAAGAACTAAGAAGTGTCAAAGACCGAGGATTATGTTAGTGACAAATAGTGAGCCTTTAGAAGGTTTTTAAAAATGGGAAGGGATTTCGCTTGCCTTAACGCCAAAGGAAGAGAATTCCAAAGACGAATGGCGGTCATAGTAAAGGAGTTATGATAGAATTTGGAGGAAGAAGGAGGAAATCCAAACCAAACAATGTAATTAATAACAAAATCTCAGCCTAAGTAGTGCACTTCCGATCTCTCTTGATGTATGTCGAGAATTGCCGAGTGCCAAAGTGGAAATAATCTTACAGTAAAATTACATAAAGTTTACCACTGACAGATGGTTTGCTATCATTTCATATTCAACTTTAACGACCTACAAATAAAGCCAATTTTAGAATAGTGGTACCCACGTTTGCAGATTTTGTAATAGCTACTTTATTTGTATGGTGTTAAAGTTGGAAATGAAATGAAGGCAAGCCATCTGTCAGTGGTAAACTAAAAGTAAACGTATTGTACTGTAGTAAAACGTTTATTATGGGCGACAACAATCTAAAATTTTACTTAAGGCCTGGCAAGTTTATTTAAGGCCTGTTTTATCACTTTCTACATAGTAAGTCATTAATTTTTAGTGGAATCTAAAAAGTTGGACACTTTAAAACCGGTAGTTAAAATAAGCATAACAATTTTTTCGCTTTAACACGAAAATTACCCATACAATTGTTTTTTTTTCAATCATGGTTAACTTGTTAACATAGTCCAACTTTTTGGTGATCTACCATTTAGTTTTAAGTTAGATATCTGTGTTCCTATCTCTGTTTATCTTGTACGAATAAATAAAGACGGTACTACAAATATCCGACAGTTAAGACATCAGAAACTCTACAGAGGGTGGTAAAACCGGCTTGTTTAATTTGAATATGAAGTGGATCAATTTGATGCCTGTGTGGCTCATATTTGTGAATGTTCAATAAAAAGAAATCTATTTAGTAAATATATAATGTGATTAAGTTTGCTTGCATTAGAAAAGTTTTCTTCCAAAATTCCTTCAAACTTAAAACTTTAAAGTTACTTAACGGTTCGAAAACTTCAAAGTCACATGTTAAGTTTTAAGAATTTAATTGGAATAATGAGACGTGACCGCTAACGATGGGCCTCATAAGAAAGCTTAAAGTCACTCAGTGGGCGATGGAGAGGGCTATGCTCGGGGTTTCTCTGCGGGATCGCATTAGAAATGATGAAATCCACGCAAGAACTAAAGTTACCGACATAGCTCGAAGAATTGCCAGACTCAAGTGGCAGTGGGCAGGGCACATCGCTCGTAGAACTGGTGGCCGATGGGGCAAAAAGAGTGGCGTCCACGGACCGGAAGACGCAGTGTAGGTAGGCCTCCAACAATATGGAGCGACGACCTGATTAGGTTGCGGGAACGCGTTGGACGCGGATGGCACAGGCCCGATCTGTTTGGCGAGCCTTGGGGGAGGCCTATGTTCAGCAGTGAAGATGGATTGGAATAGTAAAAAATGTGCTTAACATTAAAGTAGAGTAAACATACAGACGAACACACACCGGAGAACAATAGGAACTTTAGTGGGCAACGACTTGAGATTGCGTTTGAAATATGCACAAACTCATTCCGCCCGTCCGTCTGTCCATAACCGCGTTTCCACCAACATACTAAACCGAACTGCCACACCTAAACCAACTTTATGTTTGTAGAAATAAAAGCCATACGAGATGTATGATTACACTTGTTTTTTTGTAGAGAAAATTGTTACAAACTTTATGTGTACATTTATGATTATGTTTACTACTGTATTAAAATGTATTTATGCATAACAATATGACCAAGGCGGTGACCCCGAGAAATTGATTTTTGTTTGAATATGAAAATCGTAATAACAATTTTTATACACTGTTTTGTATGTAAGGTGATGGTATGGGTACCGGTGCGGCTTTGATTCATTTGACGTGTGTGATTATAGATTGTTTGATGATTTATTCATTATTCTGGTTTACGGTAAATTTGAGGGAAATTTAGAAGAAACTCGTAGCTGTCGTCATCATTATATTGTAGGTACTCTGAGATGTTCAAAATGAGTTCTTAGGTACAGTCAGCAGCAGCAAACGGTGAGCAGTGGAGGTGCTCAAAATCATTATACAATTTGATATTTGGATTAGATGACAATATAAGTACAATCAGCAAATAAACTTGAATTAAAAATATTTTTTTTAATTAAAGAGTATTTTCAAGATTCTTTAAAGGTTGGAGAGTTTGGCATATTAATTTAAAGATTCTTCGACTTTCATATTTAGGAGCATCAATTGATGTCTAAACTGAACAAAAATTTTAACTTTGACTTTATTTGAGTGTTGGTTCCGAATCTATTGCAAGAACAGATTTCTGTAGAATTGGCTAAGTAAAGTTTTTTTAAGAGGTGCTAATTATATTTTTTTTCGACAGTCGGCGTTCTGAAGATCGAGAAACTGCAGCTGTTTTATTTTTATCTCCTATTGTTTACTGGAAATATTTTTTTAAGCGTTCGAGTTGACACTTGTGAGATTTAATGGCTGACAAGCGGTTCGTGCTCAGTACTTAGTAGAAACAGAAAAAAAACTAAGTCATCTGTCACTTTTGTCCATGTCAAACCGTTTGCGTTTCGTTTGCTTTGCGTTTTGGTGTGATTTTTGAACTATTAACAACCTCCGCACAAAATCCGGATTTACAATTTTACCGCATTTTTCCACGAATTATGCACGACAATTGAATCACGATTGAATATTTTTGATCATTATTTTGGAATTGCTTTTTGGACAATGCAAAGTAAACGAAACGCAAACGGTTAGATTTCATTTGACATTGACAATTGACTCCGTTTTTTTTTCTATTTCTGCTAAGTACTGAGCACGAACCGCTTGTCAGCCATTAAATCTCACAAATGTCATCTCGAACACTTAAAAAAATATTTCCAGTAAACAATAGGAGATAAAAATAAAACAGCTGCAGTTTCTCGGTCTAGAAGAAGACTACTGTCGAAAAAAAATATATTAAGCACCTCTTCAAAAAACTTTACTTAGCCAATTGGCAAAAGATTCTGATATAGCTCCCAGTTATCTGGTAGAAGTACAGGATCTCTAATAAATAACTAATGTCTTTTTTGAAAATTTACGAGGTATAAAAATGACGACATGAAAAAATTATTAAGTTTTTCCCAACTTTAATCGACACAAAAACATACGTAGGTTTAGGTTACGTTAAGTTTGAATCGGCCCGAAGGGCCAAAGAAGCACACGAAAGAAGGAGCACCGCGTGATCGGAGTTAAAAACTTGGAATTTTTTCATGACGTCATATTTATACCTCGTCATTTTCCAATAAAGACATTATTAGTCGCCCAACTCAGATTCCTATCAAAATCTAGTGCCGATTCGTAAAAAATATTCCCATGAATGTGAGGCGGTTGAAACGCTCGAATAATGACCCTAAAAACTTTTGAACTTAGCTTCCGTAAAAGTTCGCCAACACAAATGCAAATTATTTTTCAATACATTTAACCATCATGAGGGCGATTGAAAATACCATCACTCACACCAAGACAACTTGTCAAATAAACTCGCACGCTCGTTGATAATCATCCGTTACTTCAAATTCCATTGAAATACATTAATAATTAGTTAATTTCCATATCGGATTTCATACGACGTTGGCCACCTTAGCAACAGCTATTAGTCCAAACAATTTGTATGTTAAACACGCTAACTTATGTATACGAAGAAAATTATTTAATTAGGGACCCCCTACAGCTTATATTGATTACATGTTCGATAGCCTATATAGAAAAAAACTCCAGCTGTCTTGACCACCAGAATAAAGAGAGCTATTGACCTATTTACAAGTAGTGAGTTAAATAGGTCTATGGTTTTTGGTGGTAGAGTGAGCATAATTTTAAAACTATTACACATGAAGAGAACAAGCAATTTGTCGCCTTTCCCACATAACGTGTGGTGGCGACGGGTGGTGCCCGCTTAATACAAAAATGACGATTTCTCATACAATAACGTATTAAAGCCATACAAATAGATTGTTTGCTTAGCGGTACATTTTTGTTTTTTCGATTTCATGCATTTAAATTAAGATTTTTGTTATTCAATGATGGAAGTAATTTTTAGTTTATTATGCATTATTTATTCAATTTATCTTGTGGTGTTTCAAAGTTAAACATGTTATGTAAGTAATGAATTTTATTAAAACTAAGAAATGCTGCTTTAAAATTGGATCCACTGTAGGGTAAGCTACCAAAATAATAGGCCTTTACAACTGTGACAGATGATTTAAGTAGCACCCTGGCGACACTTCTTGCGTTCGTGGCTATAAAGACCGATACGGGATAGGATCCCTCGGCCGCACTCGCGGCAAGTGTACGCAGCCTCAGATGGTCGAGGGTTGGTGGCCCGGTTGTGGCGCTTTATGCGTTTTTCCCTCAGTGACTCAAACCAGGCATCGCCTTTGTGAACAAGCTACCATAGGAGTGGAATAAAGCATATAAAGCAGCAATACCAGCAAGCCAAAGAAGTCGCTTCCGTCATCCTATTTTTTCAGATAAATATTTACAATAAATAGGGTTGATTTTATAGGTCATCATTTAAGCCGAAAGACGTCTACTGCTGAACATAGGCCTCCCCAAGGTTCGTCAAACAGATCGGTCCCGTGCCATCTGCATCCAACGCGATCCCGTCGTCGCTCCATCTTGTTGGAGGCCTACCTACACTGCGTCTTCCGGTCCATGGATGCCACTCGAGAACCTTTTTGCCCCATCGGCCATCAGTTCTACGAGCGATGTGCCCTGCCCACTGCCACTTGAGTGAGTCTGGCGATTTTATAGTTCTCTTCAAGCAAAGACAATTTTTATGTATTTATTTCATAAATTTTGAGTTAGCGGTTTCGGAAATAAGGGGTAGGGGGAGTGGTAACTTTTTGTCTGTTTTATCAAATAACTTATAAACTGTTTACTGAAAAATAATCCTTGCAACCAGAGGGCCTGTTGCATAACAAAGTACAACTAATATTACAAGCGGAACTCTCGCTTCAGTTATATTAACTAGAAAGGGAGTTCCGCTTGTAATATAAGTTGTACTATGTTATGCAACAGGCCCCTGACCTTTCATTTGACATGGCAGTTGGTAAATCTTTTTATAATATTTTCCTCCTCTTCAAAATAAAAAAAATGTCGCAGCGACCTAGCCATCTTGCACGTCTTGTTTGTTGCTTTAGAAAAGTAAACATTGTAATTCAATACCAACTACTCGTAGAGATGTGCGGATATTAAAATTACACTTACTGCTCTCTTCTGCAGTCGGTCAATAACGCCCTCGCACCCTTTATAAGGGAAAATAATGGCTTCCAAAATGACCGGAAACAGCGTCATGGGCAACCGGAAGCGCGTCCAGACGGGAAATAGATTTTTGAAAGTTCCAAACGATCGAAAAGTTGTTTCGTTCACGTTTTGTCTGGGCATAAATTGGACGTTGGCGGCGATTGGACAATTCCAAAAAAGATCCACTTTTGAAGCTAGATAATCTATGATAACATGCCCCGCCCCTCCACAATTCAAGAAGTCTTCAATGTATTGTGAAAGTATTTATAAAGCACACCAAAACTTTCAACGCATGTGTGCGTGTTGAGACAGCCGTCAAACAAAAGCAGATACTTACTTACTTACTACACTGGCTCAACGACCCAAAGAGGATCTTGGCCTCCGACACCAGAGAGCGCCACTCTTCCCTATTTTCCACCACCTCGCGCCAATTGGCTGCGCCGAGGGCGGTCACGTCCTTCTGCACTTCGTCAAACCAGCGGTATCTAGGGCGACCCACCGGACGTTTTCCGCTCGGTCGCCCCATAAACGCTCTCTTCACTGCCCGATCCTCTCCCATCCTCTCTAGGTGGCCGAGCCAGCGCAATCTCGCCGCCTTGGCTTCTCCAATTACATTGGGCTCAGACACCAGGTCTTCCAGCTCCCGGTTCTTTCTCCTCCTCCACTTGCCATCTTCCTCTTGAATCGGCCCTAGCATCTTCCTCCAGATCTTTCTTTCAGCCACTAAGAGCTCGCCCTCTTCTTTTTTCGTTAGTGTCCAAGCCTCGCACCCATACAACAAAATTGGTCTAATGACAGTCTTATAGATACGAATCTTGGTAGCTCTACTGATCAGCTTGGACACCAGCACTTTGTGGAGCGCTGCAGAGCATCTTAAGGCGTTCTGGATGCGCATGGTAATCTCTTCCTCACGTTGGTTGGTGTCAGTCACGGTGCACCCGAGATACTTAAAACGGTCCACCCCTTTATAGGCGGTACCTCCGACCAATAGATCAGCTCTCTTGGCCCTGACGTTCCCATACCTCTTCATGAGAAGATATTCCGTCTTTTGGTGGTTGATTCCAAGGCCGATTTTATTCCCTTCCTGTTCCACAATCCTCGCCATGGCTTCCAGGTCTGTTCCATTTTCCGCCAGTAAAGCCAGATCGTCAGCATAGCCAATTACTTTGTGCTTCCCATTTAACTCAACCCCTCCACCATAATTTAATTTAAAAGCAGATACTACTAAATAAAAATTATTTCGTAAATATGTGACTAAACACATTGAAATAGTAATGTGGAGGGGCGGGCCATGTTATCGTGGTTTATCTCTAATAGTTTACAGAAAAAAATGGCTTTAAATAATTTATTGAATCAGGCGTTACTTTGCGGAGGTAGCCGTAGTCCACTACTGGACATAGGCCTGCTTAATGAATCCCTAATCATAACGTTTGGAAGTGGCTTGCACCCACCATGAACCTGCAGCCTTACCAGATCACCTGTCCATCTCGTTGGTGGACGTCCCGCGCTGCGCTTGCCAGTCCGTGGTCTCCATTCGAGAATTTGTCGGCCACAACGGCCATTGTTCAGCGTGCTATATGACCGGCCCATAGCCATTTTACCAAGCTAAACCGTCTGGCTATGTCGGTGACACTTGTTCTTCTACGAATCTCCTCATTCCTGATTCAATTCCATTCTCGTTGAGCGACTATGACCCTATTAATTAGGCCTTTAGTGAAGCACCACATCTCGGATCCATATGGTCATCTCTGGCAACACACACTAGTTAGAGACATTCACTATAAATACTTAAATATTGTGACTCTGTCCATTCAGTATATCAAATAACAATAAATTCCAATCCTCTGTTCCCTCGAACGCTGCCTTAAAATCTAATTACAAAATGTCTTAATTATGACCGTTTACGTAACGTCGTATTTATAAATAAATGCCTATTGTAGTCTAAAACAATAGTGGCAACATACTAAAATTGTAAAGGGGCAACACACGGACCAATTGTGGTTTAATGACTGGCTATAAGCGTTAATCGTTGGAGCGGTGTTTGGGTCGAGTCAAAGGAGATAGCGAGAGCGGTTACATAAGCTTAGTTAGCGGTAAGCGATTTAGTAACATAATTTTTCTAAATTCAACACAGCATGATACACTTTGCAGTAGTTAGCGATCAGCTATATTGCAACATAAGTTTTCTAAGTTCAATATCAGAATCAAGTTTTAAAAATACAGAATGACGTGTGACTACAGAGAGACGTGAATTGGAGTTACATAAAAAACAAGATTTATATAGCACTTAGTTGTCAATGTACGGTTCATTGCAGAGAAAAGGTACCCCCGGTGTGTTTACCGCCGTTACAGTGCGGCACCATTTATTTGCAGCTGAATGAATACTATTGTCTAATTGCTAGGTTGATTTAAGTAGTAAGTTCAGCTTTGGACGATACGAATATTTGTGCTCGAGTCTTGGATGTTTAATATGTATTTAAGTATGTATTTATCTATATCAGTAAGTTTATCCGTTGTCTAGTTACCCATAGTACAAGCTTTGCTTAGTTTGGGACTAGACAATTGGTGTGAATTGTCCCGTGATATTTATTTTATTTATTTTTTAGGACCTTTTTGTAAAAAAAAGTCTTAAAGTACACTCAAACAAACTTCCTACTGTTTTTTATTTTATGACATCTGTCAAATGGATGCCATTATAAAATAAATAATTATAAATGGAGTAATTATTACAAAACTACACAACACGACGCGATATTCACCTGCGAACCTTTCAAGCCAACCTTTTTAGTGTAATTTTTAGCTTTTTTATATTTTTATTTGTTTATTAAATTTAGTTTAATATATTTTTATTTGTCATAGTTAATTAATTAATTTATTTATTGTGTGCCTTTGGACTTGTTGCGGGAATAAACACAGGCGCCGTCGACTTTGATTAATTCCGTATCTTGCACTAACTGTTCTCCCACATAACCAGCCTACCGCTCCTGCCTCGCACCACCCACTTAATCGTTAAAATAAATCTTGGTACGATAATGCCAGACTAACGAGTGACGATACAATGCCGCGACAATCGGCGGCGGCGCCTTTCATCTTGACACTTTGTCTTTTACAGTGCGCCGGAGTGGATTGGCTGATGTACTGCTTTCACTTGTTTTTGGGGTTTTGATTAAACGGGTCGCGTTTTTGAGATAACGCGGTATGTAGTGAAATTTAAAGAAATGGTCGTTGGATGGATGTTTGGTGTTTAAAACTGTAATTTACGAACGTATTTGTAAAAACCTGCCATCCACAGTGTAGGGTTCAGCACTAATATGTGGCAAATATTCTGTGTTCTATTTTAGAAGTAATAAGGCGCAAGCCACACAGAAGAGACGTGGGACGAGGGCGCGTTGCAATCGCGGCACCCCTTGAACCAGTTTTCATACTAAATGTATAGAAGCGTCGCGATCCAAAGCAGACAGAAGAGACGGGGCGGAGACGCGGCCTGCGAACAAAGGATGCGGACTGCGACGCGCCCCGTCCCACGTCTCTTCTGTGTTTGCGCCTAAGACCTTCAACAAAATGGACAATGGACAACAATCAACAACAATCAACTCAATCTGGTAAAAGTCAGAGGAATCACTTGGATGGTGGCAGCGCAGGACAGGGAACTCTTTAGTAATTACTACTGCCGTGATATTTTTCATGTATCTTAAAACAATTATTTAGCTAGGAGACGGGAGGCTCGGGAGGCGGATTTCGTCCTTTAAAGCTTAATATTTCGCAAATGGATCCTTGCAATAAAAAATCTTCGACGGTTAAATGGCGAATTGATTCAAGCGCCATCCTGGTTGATATTGAATTATATACATTATGCTGATTCCAATTAGGGTTATAACTTCAATATCGCCCAGGATGGCACTTGAATCAATTTGCCTTTTATTTTTTAAAGAATGCCCGTTGCCAATTCGACTTGTCCGCACTATACGCGTTATTGGTTTATCGGATGCCAGGGTAATCTGTGAATTTTACAAAGCGGCCGGTTCCTTTGTTCTTTTCTTATATTTTAAAATTATCCAAGCATCGATTGCATCGAGAGCGCGGAATGCCCGGTAAATCTCAAAGGGTTGTTTTTTGATATACGTGCGAGTCGCAGATTGCGATAAAATACTTGGCAAAAACGCCTGAAAACGCTTGTTTTATTCATTTATCTATCTATACCTAGTAAGACTAATAAGTGTTTGTTCAAATATGTATATTTTTTTATTAATATTATTAGCCGTATTAGACGTTGGGAAAAAGACGGCAAAGCTAAAATGGGTCTGGGCTGGACAAGTCTGTCGCAAGCACCCACAAAGGCGAGCTTACATAGTTACTTGGTGGGTGCCGGAGAACGGAAAGCGATGACGAGGCAGACCAAGAGAGAGAGATGGCGGGATGATTTGGACGTGTACGGAACAGACTGGTCTGACATTGGGCCAAACGGGAGCTGTGGAGGTCAAGAGAGGAGGCCAGAGCAAATTAGAGAAAAACAATTCGATTTCGATTTCGATTCGAATTCGATTTGCCTTACTAGTTCCAAATACATCCAACTTTTCCTCTTCAATTTTCTCTACTAGTTAAATAGGTAATGAAATAAATAGAAAATTAAACTATAAAATAAATAGAAACAGCTCTAGCTTTCCAACTAGTAAAGCAAATAGAACTGTATGTCTCTATCGTTAGAACTTGTACAGCAAATTGGATAAAAACAATAAAATTTGCCCTATGGCTAAAACTCGTAGAGCAAATTTGAGGAAAATATCCAATTTGCTATACTAGTCGATACAAATCGAGCATAGTGGATAGATTCATATTTAGATGTGGTCGATGGAATGCAAAATTTGAAGAAAATACGCATACGCGAACCTTGTTTGTTAAACGAAAGCTTGTAAAAATAATGAAAGAAGAACAAAAACTTTTCAAACAAAATCATTGCCATATAATTCAAGCATTTTATGCCAAAACGGACAGCCACAACGAGTGTAACACTGGCGCCTCATTTTGTGAATGCGTACATTCTATCACATTAACATTTATTTTGTCTTCGTTAGACACAGACAAAACATAATTGAAGTTTAAGAGTTAAAACGATGATGCGGAGGATGTAATGAAGCAAATTATGTGACATGTTTTAGTTAAATGTTTGTCTCATTACAGGTATTTTAGCTGGAACATCCATAAACACGAAACGAGAATCTACGCGTTCTACATTTTCGGGATGAGTTAGAAAAAGGTATGTGTCACAATAAAGATTTTTGCTGATATATTTTTCTTCATTTCTAAAATAATTAGGTTCAAGAGAGTGGAATGCCAGTTGAAAATTTTGATATTGAATAATTTAACACTTTAATCAAATGTTACCTTTCTAATATTATGTATATGACTCATGTAGAAAATTATTACGCTTTAGGGTTAATTTAGTCAAACCAATATTCCTTGCCTATAAATAGTTGAGCTGGTGTACTGCCGTTTGGCAAATTATTTTTCCCAAATATGACTTCCCAAATAACTTATCGCAATAGTTTCATTTCCCAAACGAATGTTTAGCAAAGTTACATTTCGCATTTTATTCATTTGATCAAATCATCATTTGGCAAAGTTTCACTTCGTCAAGATTTTATTAAGCAAATGCTTATTAAGCAAATGTTTTATTTTGTCATAAATTATATGCCAAAAAAATGTTTGCCAAATTTGTCACTTCCCATGCTCAACTTATAGCAAAAGTTCGGCAAATGATAAATAATTTTTACTGTTGCAGAAATACAATAGTAGGTATCTATACAGGAATTTCAAGTATAAAATGAACAAAAGGCAGAAATAATTGGTGACCCCTGTCGTATGCCATGCAATATTTTGTTGCAGATATACAATAGTAGGTAACATTGTTAGGCATATCGCTGGTAGCGAGCGAGCGAAGCGAGCGAGCAAGACCTTTCAGGGCAGAAGCGACTCGGACAGGTTAGGTTCAGAAGGCTAAGGCGGGAGCGAAGCGTAGCGTAGCTCCCGCCTTAGCCTTCGATGTTAGGTTTTTTTTATGACAGCACAGAAAAGGATTACTACCTTTGATTTTATGAAATGTCATACAACCATGACATAAAATGTTTTCCATGCTTTAATGTAATGCAGTACACTTCTTCACTTTATACCGCCGTAATTCACAATACCAGTATTATTAATTTTTATCCTACGCACTACCCAAATTGGGATATAAACCATATGCCATGCAATGTTTTGGGATTAGTATGTTATGCCAAACGATACATTTGCCAAAAAAAATTTAGGAAAATAGAACATGACCATTATTTGCTAAACAATCACTTGCCAAAAAAGAGGTTTGCTGACTGTAAAATTGCGATAAGTAGTTTTGACAATTGAGTTTTTGCCAAATAAAAATTTGGGAAAAAAAGTTTGCGATGTGATACTTTGGTAAACATTTTTTGCCAAACATTAGTAATCCAGTTGAGCTAAATGTATTTATTAGTTAACCTGCCATTATAGGTACTATAATAGATAAACAAGTACCTAATAAAACCTATTCGCTTACGATGGTACAACTTCAGACTTCTGTCAATGGCATTATTGTAATTTCGTGTGATTCCTTGACGTCAACTATCTAAAGCTAAAGACGACTTTAAGATGACTAATCTTTTTATTCCGCGACTGTAGGTACTTCAATTAAAGCTATAATACAATTATTATATTTTAACAAAAGAAAGGTTTTTAAAGGTTTAAAAAGGCTTACTTACATAAATCCCGAGGACTCCGAGGAGGAGGAGGAGGAGGAGGAGGAGGATTTACTCAGCAGATACCTATTAACTGCAATAAACTTTTTTTTGTTTCAAACAATGTCAATCTAATATATAAAAATCTCGTGATTTTATTAAAAAACTAGCGACCCGCCCCGGCTTCGCACGGGTACAACTATATTATACATTGGTTAGCATTTTCATTAATGTTTAAAATGAAAAAAGTTGTTGTAGTGACATAACTACAATAGTTGGACATATGCTACCGCGGAGTTTTTTGTAGACATTATGATGTTCTTCAATATTGTTGTACATTATTTTGTTCTATCGCTAATAGTTTCGGCAGCGCATTCGACGAAAGACATTTTAAGACTCATTTTTCTACACCTTCGGTTACATTGTTCAAATTTTACCAAGGATTTCTAATTTTTTTCAAAATGAAATGTAGCCTATGTCAAATTGGAAGAATGTAGCATTCTATTGGTGAAAGAATTTTTTAAATCGGCCCAGTACTTTTTGAGCCTATTCATTACAAACATACAAAAATAGGTACAAATCTTTCCTCTTTATAATAATATTAGTGTAGATATAAGTACATTTTATTTCAAAAGTCAACAGGTCTATACGAACAGGTTACGATTTTATGCAAGAGGGGTTTTTAAACCTTTTACCTATAAAAAACGTGTTCCAAATCACTCCGATCAGTAGCTAACAAGCTCACAAATCTATCAAAATAACGTGAGAACTAAAACTAAACTTTAAAAACTATGTTATATATCATAATTATAAATTTTGTTAACGGTCCCCCTGCTGAGAACGTAAAATTATTAAGTGGGGATCTGGCTATTAATAGTATTAAATTTATATTATAAGTATGAAATTTGAGACGGTTGACAACGACCCAATTCCAGTGTCACAGAATTTATTTATTTACTAATAAAATACGAGTATAATGTGCATTGACATCCTTAGTCATCAGCATAATTAATATGTTCCATTTAAACATGATAATCTGCTCGTATGATATTATGGAAGATAGTTTATTATTATTGTTTACTCAGTCCCCAATTGTCCAAGTGACATCTTCATCCGACGGTTAAAAGGGGAATTGATTCATGCACCATTCTGGACCCAATTGCATAACAAATTACAAGCTAATAGTATTAGCTATTTTGTATTTTAATTCACTGATATTATTTACTTGCATTTTGTTATGCAATTGGGCCCTGGTTGATATTGAATTATATACATTATGCTGATTCCAATTAGGGTTATAACTTATATAACGCCCAACGCCCAGGATGGCGCTTAAATCAATTTGCCTTTTAACCGTCGTACTGTTTCATAGAAAAATGCTTAGGTTGTCCATGAGACAAAATTTGTGTAACCATTGCAACGGGCGCCAAGAAAAAGTTGATTCACCCATATACTTAATACTTATAATAGAGACTTAAATACCTTTTATCCCCCGGGAACCGTGCAATTTTCCGGGATAAAAAATATTCTATGCCTATGTTAATCCAGGTTATAAACAATGCGTGTGCTAAATTTTATCAGAATCCGTCAACCCGTTTTAGCGTGAAAGAGTAACAGACATCCACATATCGATCTATCGATCCATCCGTCCATACAAACTTTCTCGTTTATAATATTAGTGGGATAAATTCGAATCTGTCTATCTCATCATCGCAGCCTATATACGTCCCACTGCAAGGCACAGGCCTCCTCTCAGAATGAGAGGGTTTGGGCCGTAGTTCCCACGCGGGCCCAGTGCGGATTGGGAATTTCACACACATCTATGCTATGATAAACAAAGTCTTCGCACGAAAAATCGCAAGCATAAGCTTTTAGCACTAGAAATATAGTATGAACCACAGCACACTCATACCTAGTACAGTGTAGCCCTATCGTTCGCCTTTCAGTCTAAAAATCGAAGATATCCCCTTTTTACGGAGTACCCACAAAGACCACAACTTCGGGAGTAATTAGCAAATGGCAAGATGGCGCCGATACGTTGGTTTTTGGCCGATTGAAAAAAAGAAGTCACTGCGTTTTGTATGGAATAGTTTTTTGGTGCCAAAGGGGGAAGAGTCAAAGGAATTATTTTTAACAGCTTTTATAAGCATGCAATGTTCATATATGTAAACAAGTAAACTTGCAAGGCGAATTTCATTCATTTACAAATGAATGTAGTGAGTGGATTAACTTGAAACTTGTCAAGAATAAGTAAACATGAAAATAATACACGAACATCAGCAAAAAAATGTTAGTATTAAAAATATACCAACTGTTTTAAACTTTCGTGATTTTCACTCATAACTATTACACTAAACGGGATTTACCACGCAAAAAATATTCACCTCGACTGAGCCAACTCAGCTTGTGATCACGGTCGCTGCAATGTGGCCGAAACGTCGAGGTAAATATTACTTGCGTATTAAAAATATTAATAAAATCCGCACAAAGCGTTTTCGCTCTTCCTTCATCCACTGTACAGCTATGGAGTGGAATTCCCTACCTGCGACTGTGTTCCCTGAACACTACAATCTGGGCCTTTTCAAATCTAGGGCGGATGAGCATTTACTAGGCAAGCGTGCTCCATCGTAGATCTCATCTTCGCTTCCCGTCAGGCGTGATTATGATTAAACGTAAGCCTATATTGTATAAAAAAAATCATTATCTGGGTCGTTCTTCTTGTTTACCTACAATGAATTGATGTTTTTCTGTTTTTTGGGTTTTTGAACTATCGATAATTATGGTTTCAGTGTAGGTACGAATTAAAAAAATGCATTTGTTTTTTTTATTACAACTAATTTTATTAAAGTTTCCTTTACGCCCAATACTGTTTTTTTTTAATTTGAGTTTTTTTTTTTAAATAACGTGACAGAGTGGTCTTTTTCAGCGGAGACCACATTTTGGCTTACCACTCTGACACGGCATTCTACGAAAAACAAGCGTTTGAATAAAATGCTGGTATTAAAAGATAAATCAAATCAAATCAAATCAAATCAAATCAATCAATTTATTTGCCAGAATACGGTTACAATGGTCTTAAATACATATTATAATATTCCCAGCGTATTCAACCTGCATGCAGGTGTACAAATATTTACGGAATTCAATGTTGGTTTATTTACATAATCATAATATGTCTAACGATAGAAAAATATGTACGATTATTCGAACATTATAAAACCAAAAATATAAATACTCTAATGAGATGCCATAATAAGACGAAGGACAGGCTATGTAGGTAAAAAAGAAGAACGACCCATCTCGGCCCTTAAACAGCCCACTGCAGGGCACAGCCTCCTCTCAGAACTAGAGATCTTGGGCCGTACTTTCCACGCGGGTCCAGTGTGCATTGACTTCACACACACCACTTAATTCCACACAGATGTATGCAGATTTCCTTCGCCGTAAATCTCATGGTAAATTTTAAATGTAATTTTGCTCATAAATTCCGAAAAACTCCGAAATGCGAGCTCGGGCCAAACTTCTAGGCGGCTACCATGAGTTCCGCTCTCAATTATGTCTTACCCACTTTAACAGTTAATCAGAACTGTCAAACGTCAATTAAAACGAATTAATTTAATAGCAGCTGTAAAAAGTCTTACAATATTATTACCGACATATTCAAGTGTCATTTTGAAGTGTAATAAAAATCGTGGCAGTGAAATGAATCACAACACAGCGCCATACTGTTTTAAAAAACAATAAAACAATAAAAATGTAAGAAACTCATCCAAAAACAATTATCAACTTCTGTTATAGAGGTTACAATCATGACTTATTAAGATATAAACTATCGTGGAGATTGCCTCTATGTTTAACATCCAGTGTAAATAGAAACTTTCCCGAACCCCCAGTGCGGGGTCCGAGAGTTCAAGTTACGTTGGATTTTGTGTTAGAAAAATAAAAGCCAGTAATAAAATCGTCTAACAAGCAATTAGTAAGAAAGTCGAATAACTTTGTTACATAACGGTAGGTAATTGTTAGAGGAACCGTTAGAGGTTTGAGCGTATTTAACAAAACATTGCCAAATTCTGTTATGATTGGACCCTTTGGCGATAATAACATTAGCAAGGTACAATACAATGACTCTTTATTGTACACCACAAATAATACAATACAGAAAAACAAGTTAGTACATACATGAATAAATATACAAGGTAAGCAATGGGCGGCCTTATCGCTTCGAAGCGATCTCTTCCAGGAAACCTTTAAAAAAAGAAAGAAGGCAAGGAATAGATTTCAGCTTGTTGTGCAATATAAAATTATCAGTAATTAAAAACAGACATTTTATACCTACAAGGCCTACGACAAAAAGTATGTATGTAGGCATGTATGTAAATACTTACTTTAATTAACATAAAACACAGAAATAATACAAAAAACCCGGCCATGTGCGAGTCTGACTCGCGCACGAAGGGCTCCGTACCATTATCTATAAAAACGGCAAAAAAACACGTTTGTTGTATGGGAGCCCCCTTAAATATTTGTTTTAGTTATTTTAATTTAATTATTCATTTTTAAAGTGAATATATAACTAAATATTCTGTACCTCTACCATGAGTTACACTAGTTTACAGTGACCGTACTCGCTAGCGACAGCGTAAATGATTTGTATGGAGAATTCTACTTCCGTAAGTGACCGCTAGAGGCGCTGTACACAATTCTCCATACAAATCATTTACGCCGTCGCTAGCGAGTACGGTCACTGTAAACTAGTGTAACTCATGGTAGAGGTACTGTAAACATTTCAAGCGTCTGCCTCTTGCCGTTATCAATATCGAGCAAAAGTGAGCAAAAATTTTCTGTCACCATCTTATACCGTTTGACAGAAAAAAATAGTCAATGCGATAGCAAGCGTCCGCGAGTTAGACAATACGGTCTCCGTTGTATGTAGTAGTGCACAGAATTGATATTGAGCTTAAGTCTTATTTCTAATATGGAACGTCACTTCGTTAACACGGACACGTTATTAAGTCTAAGTACTACATACAACTGCAGGCTTATTGTCCAACGTTTGTGACGCTTGCCTTCGCAATCACTATTTCTTTCTGTCAAACGGTATAAAATGATGTCAGAAAGAGACGGTGAAAGCGAAGGCAAGCGTCAGAAGCGTTAAACAATACGGCCTCAGGTCCTTTACTTAAGTTTTTCACCCATACAGAAAAACAGGTCCGTTCGGCTACTAAATCATCGGCATACATAGCGGATTTTTTCTCGATTTCTCCAAGGTCAATGCCTTCCGAGCTAGACCCAATGTCGCCTCGCGGCCTCTGTGAGAAAATACCTACAGATTGGTCACATTGCCGTTTTATTTGCATAATCGTGTTTTAACTCAATAATTTAAGAAAACCAGTCCCTAAGCTGCAAAGAGAGGCTTTCGCTGTAAATATAAATTTACGAACTTTAGACTTTTTCCTTCTTTACATTTCTTTCGTTTAAAAAGCTTAGACGTTGCTTTTCAACGCTAGTGAAAAAACTTATGCCTACAGGGTGATCACTCTTTTATATCTAGCTATCAGCTAGCGGATTGTTTTTTGTTTTAACATTTAACTTTTATATTAGTACTCTAACCCCCTGTTTCACCATCCATTGATCAAATTTATTTGACGGATAAATGTGATGCCGTCTGGTTGTTTTGTTCGAATAGATGAAGATGGCATCACATTTATCCGTCAGTTAAAATTAATCAATGGGTGGTGAAACAGCCCCTTATTCTCTTACTCTTACCGTACCAATTTTGGATTCGGTAGTTACTCATAGACACTTAAAGTGAATCATTATAAAAATAGACACTTTGTTTAAAACCAAGAAGTTACTATGACCTCACAGTACATTCCTCACAGAAAATGGAACGCGGACCAGTATGGAATCTTGTCGCTGCAAATGGCATGGAGAAATTTTATACATCTGCCAAGTGAAATCGAATGAGAAAAGGGTTACAAGCGATGCAGTTACTTTTCCACTTAACACAATTATTGTTTCCCTACTAACCCAACAATAACCAACATACAAGACTATAGCGTTTCAATCTCTGGAAGAGTTTATTCTCAAAAATGGCATTAATACGTGAAGACATAATAATAATAGGTATCTGTGATGAGTGATGGATGACGTAGCTGCATTGAAAGGTGTGGTTAGGATGTAGGAAGGTAATCAATCAATTATTTAAACTCTTCTCAAAATCTATTCAAATGACTGGTGATGAATTTAGACTAATCTAATTAACATTATATTCATATTCATTACACACCGCAGTGTCTCAAGTCAAAAGTCTTTGACCAGTGTGTGTTGCCAGTGATGACTTATGGCACTGAGACGTGGCCGCTAACGATGGGTCTTATAAGGAAGCTCAAGGTCACTCAGAGGGCGATGGAGAGGGCTATGCTAGGAGTTTCTTTGCGGGATCGCATTAGAAATGATGAAATCCGCGCGAGAACTAAAGTCACGGACATAGCTCGAAGAATCGCTAGACTTAAGTGGCAGTGGGCAGGGCACATCGCCCGTAGAACTGACGGCCGATGGGGCCGAAAGGTTCTCGAGTGGCGTCCGCGGACCGGAAGACGCAGTGTAGGTAGGCCTCCAACAAGATGGAGCGACGACCTGGTGAAGGTAGCGGGAACGCATTGGATGCGGATGGCACAGGGCCGATCTGTTTGGAGAGCCTTGGGGGAGGCCTATGTTCAGCAGTGGACGTCTTTCGGCTGAAATGATGAATGATGACACACACGCTCACTATGGGCCTTCTAAGGAGGCGTAAAGTCACTTGGAGAGTTCCATGCTCTGAGTTTCTAGGCGAGATTGAATGAGGAACGAGAAATTAAAGAATGAAAGTAAGCGACATAGCCCAATAAGCGATAGTGAATTGGCACATTACTCGAAGTACTGACCACGTACTGATAACTTGGTGAAGGTCGCAGGAGTCCGACTGATGCGGTCGAGGAAAGCCCTTAACCTTAAGAAAAGCTCGAGCCTAAAAACAAGCCATTGTTAAAAAAAGGCTGAAGCCCTTTTAAAAGCCCTCTTTAATAAGACTAAGTTTACTAAAATTCATTTTAGTCTTTTCCGCACTGAAATATTGGGCTAAGAGGCTTGAGTCTTTTGAAACACTAGTCCTCATAGCTGACAATGATGATGATAAATTATGTGTTTCATGTTTTCAATTTACACACGCGTAACCTCATCTGACCTGTGGATTAAATAAAATGAATTAGACAGTGTTGTATCAATAAAAAACAATTTATTAAAACGCCTTCATTTGTATAAAACCTTTAAAATTAACACTGAAATGTTTTGTAATACTATTACTTAGACCGTAAATCTGCCTTTACGATTTCTTTACCGAAAAAAGTTTAATGGTGTTGTGTCAAGTGCCAAATATTTTGTTTATCTCCGATATCCGTTTAAAACCGATTATTATTAATGACATTAGTATAAATTATTAAAATACTTAATACTATAAATATACGAATCCGGATGACATCATGAACTTTCATGATTAATGCCATATTAACCTCTGTGTCACATACCTACTGTATAATTTAACATTTTTAACGATTAGCTTAACGATTTTTTAACCAAAGTTTAACCTTTCTAACCTAAATATTATGTTTTATTTTTATAAGATTTACCGAGCAGCTGTCATGTAATTTTGTTTTTGCTATTTTTCTATAATTGTTAGCAATTTGTCCTCAGTTTGCTAACTTTACCTTACGTTTAACTGAACATATTATATTGGAGATGTTTTTAAGTTATTACCTCTATTTAGTATACTTAGCTAGAAGTAAAAAAACATAAATAGGTAGTTCTATAACTCATATCAATATGTCTGAATTAACAAGTAACTTAACATGAAACAAGTTAACATTCCAAATAAGAAAACCGAGTGTGCTTTAGACCACAGGACTGAAGTAAAACTTCTTTAGCTAAAAATTAAAAAAATTAAAAACTGTTTAATTCAATAAAAGAAACAAATACATCACAAAAACCCACAGCTACAAAAATCTTTATATTTTTAGATTGTGGTAAGCTATAATGGGGGTGCACACGGATACAATACATACATATATATATCCTACGGCAAAATCTATAATTATAATCATCTACTTACATGCCAAACTTAGTCTTAAAAGAGCCTAGAGCCTAGAGCCTTTAAAGTTTCTAACAATTACATACGTAGATAGGGCCACTTTGAAGCGAAAATATCAGTCCCATTTATTCCCTATCCCGTGGGAATTTCGAAAAATCCCTTCTTAGCGGATGCCTACGCCTTAATACCTATCCGTGTGCCAAATTTCAGGACAATCTGTTCAGTGGTTTGACCTGCTGTGCTTTGATAGATCAGTGAGTAACGGTTGCCTTTTATATATACAGAAAAGCCTATGTCCAGCAGAGGACGGTTTTCCGCTCGGGGTAATGATGATGAAACATAAGCTAAAGGTAGTTCCCGTCATAAGGTCCATGTTGTCCTAACAAGCCATAAAAAAGGCCAAGGGAATAAACATCTCCAATAAGCATGTATGAGTGGATCCCTGGAACTATCGATATTCAAGTTAGCCGGTCCCGGGCGGGAGCAGCGATCAGTATATTGTGGCGGAAGAGTTACGCGGGACGTTTGGGGAAAATAGAGTAGCGTAAAATAATAGACAGAGCTTTTTTATACAATATAGGCTTGCGTTTGACGACAATGACGCCTGATGGAAAGCGAAAATGAGTTCTACGATGGAGCACGCTTGCCTAGTAAAAATGTTCATTCACCCTAGACTTTAAAATGGCCAAATTGTAGTGTAGTGTAGGGTACTTTAAAACAAGCATGTTGCTAAAAGGGGCCATCCAATGATTGATTGATGATTTTTTATCATTATTACTAAGACCGAAGGCAGCTTTTTTAGTGAATGCCATAGTCAGGTTTTTGCTCCATGTGTATGCTATACCGACCTGAAAAAAAATAAGATGTCAGTGAAGAAATAATATACCACTTGTCTTGACTTGACAACGAGACGAAAATGCTTTGGAAGACAAATAAGTAACCAAGTACTTTCCCAATATTGTCTAAAAAAAGTTAAGTAATAGATCTTTTGACTCTTCATGTACCATGACCAAAAGTGTTTCTTTAACTGACTTCAAAAATGAAACCACAAATTCAGTTGTATTTTTATAGTCACGATTTATGAACTAATTATGATTTTTTTTTGTATTCTTTCCGTTTGGAGAAATTTATATTTCAAGGAAAACATATTTTTTAGGTAAAGTTATTACCTGACCGACTCTCTCGGTTTGTTTACTACTCTGCACCCAAAAACTACTACTATTTCCGAAGGCAGGCTTTCTTTGTGAATTATTGCGGGTTCGGCCTGCCCGTGTCAATACCCTAATGGGGGGCATGTTTCCCCGGGTCTGTAAAAACTAAAAAATAAGCCTTCGGGGTTTTTCGTATGTCTTGATCAAAGTTTGTGGTTTAATCCTTGTGAGTGTTTCGTGATGACTAATGATTGAATTCGATGAACGTTTGACATGAGACGATCGATAAAGACAACTAGGAAATAGAAAACACGATTAAAAATGAGTGAGTTGAGTTCGTTGTCGAAATACTTCTTAGTCGCCTCGCAGTTCGTAGTCACCCCGACTTACGTTAATTTTTTTTTTTATTTATTTTATTTAATTAAAACAAGATGAAATTAGTTTTCTGTAGCTTTATTTGCATCCGTTTGTCATATTTAATTATATACCTACAATGAATTGGGAAACGTGCTTGAATATTTATACACGCTGTAGCGCTTTCGTCAGTTTGAGACTTTGCCGCACCTACTTTGAAGCATCCTATTTGCAATCTAAATTATGGGCATTGTATGCAACTTTCCTTACAAATCTTTCACACATACAAAACCCCTCCCTCTCAAAGGTAGGTATAAATAACGAAAAAATCAGCAGTAAACATCGATCTTTATCGATTAAAAATTCAAAACCAATAAATAATTAACGTCCGGGAACCAATATCAATTTGGAAAACACACTAGAAAGGGTAAGATCTTTACAACATCTTCAAATTTTCATTCACATTTACGAAAATCTCCAATGTAAATGTACCCATGTACAGCCATAGATTTGCCCCTCGGAAGCCAGTTTCTCTCCTTATAAGGGGATAATGGTAGGTCTTCTTAAATGGTCGGCAGTATATCACAGTTCGGTAGGGGTGGTGGATTTACAACCCTTTGGCTGCAGATTTATGTGGCGTTCACAGGGTTAAGTTAACCCTCACATGCAGAAAAGATCGTGTTTCGTTATTTTATAAAGTGCCCACGAAAATAGAGTGGTTGAGGTTCATTTGTAAAAAAGTGGCTATTTCTGGATGTGTTAGCGCTGTTTGGTTAATGAAAGAATGATCTTGGGATTGCTGAATGTAGTAACGTTTTTATAAGCTTTTATTTAATTTTTTGTAATGTTTATGTAGGTATGTAAGTTGTCTACAAATCTTGCAATTCGTATTTCACCCACTTCTAGCGTTTTTCATTGTTCGGACACGGTCATTGGCATTGGTATGCGTTTTATTTACGTTGTCTGATTTTTTATACTAAATAAAAACAACCGAAAGTCGTCAAAAATCAATTTAGTTGTTATCAAAATGACAACCGAATAACCAAAACTGCACAGTTCATTTGACAAGCTTTTATTATTATTTTTTTACATTTTTTAAGTTGTCAAATAAAATGCTTAAACTAATGATAAGTAAGACCCTTAAGAAAACAGCTGCAAATACAACCTAACATTATAAACTACTATTTTTACTCAGACACGAAATACTTAATCCAATCGTCCATTACATCCCGTCCTCATTAAGGACCGTACCATAGTCAGTTAATTTACCCTGTAATTACCGTGTTTCGCTTTGTTTTTGCTACTAGCTTTATTTGCATAGCGAGTAAAAGGTATGCTTCGCGGAGCACAGAAAAAACGATAGAGTGACTCTGCAATTACACAGTTATTTATTTTTACATACTTTTTAACTTGCAACGTGCAAACGTTTGTATGTCAGTTTACTTAAGTTAAAAGTTGCACGTCAGCAAAAAAGCTTTTAGTATATTTTTAAGCAAAAATATTTAACTTTGTGTAAAATAAAAGTGACCGCAATTATTTAACACGTAGGATAGGTTTTAAAAATGTGCTGTAGATTTGATCGGATAAACTTTATACGGTGGTATTCAATGGACAAGTACATAATTAAATATCATACATACAATACAATACAATACAATACAATACAATACAATGACTCTTTATTGACCACCATAAAGAAATCAATACAGAAAAAAAAGTACATACATATCGGAAATAAAATATTTTTATTTATTAATGATTCGCGTACAGACATATTATTTTTATTCATTACGCAAGCAACTACCTTTACTGGAATTCAACCTGGAACCTATTAGTTTTATAGTCAAAGTGACTAACCACTATGCTATTCGATCTTCAAAATAAATTTTACGCTCTTTTCGCATGACCTATTTTTACAGCAACATCAGCTCCATGGCTTTCTCTGTCCTAATCAAAAGTCTAGAATAAGCTAATAGAGACATTGTTCCTCGTTAACTGCATCAAGATGCGCCTCCGCGGGGGTCTGGCCTGCCCACCGCAACACACAGATTATACAAATCTAGAACATTCTAAAATACCTCTAAGTCGGGTTATACACATCGTAAGAAGCAAAAGATGTCTCACCTGTGGACATAAAAGTAGCGCCTCCGAGTCAGAAGACTTAGGATTTTTAAGCCGAAAGACGTCACTACTGAACATAGGATTCCCCCTAGGCTCACCAAACAGATCGGTCCTGCGCCATCCGCATCCAACGCGTTCCCGCAACATTAACCAGGTCGTCGGCCCATATTGTTGGAGGCCTACCTTACCTACACTGCGTCTTCCGGTCCGTGGACGCCACTCGAGAACCTTTTAGCCCCATCGGCCATCAGTTCTATGAGCGATGTGCCCTACCCACTGAGCTATGTCGGTCGGTGACTTTAGTGCATGAGTTAAAAAATATAATTATACTTATGTAAAGTGTCTGTTCTTGAAAAAACTAAAGATGCACGGTTCCAAATATTTGGTTATCGTAGGTTTACGTCCTGTATAAACTGCTCAAACATCACTTGAAAAATTATTAATTTGTATAGAAAAAATACACTTTACTAGCCTTCCGTCCGCAGCTTCGCCCGCGATAAATTGATTTTCCCGTAGGAAAAGGTATTTTCCCGCGGTAAAAAGTAGCCTATATCACTCAGTGATAATGTAGCTTTCTAACGGCAAAAGAATTTTTGAAATCGATCCAGTAGTTTCGGAGCCTATTCAATGCAAACAAATAAACAAACAAACAATCAAATCTTTCCTCTTTATAATATTATTATAGATAGGAAAAAGAAACCTGATTAGTCTACCTCACCCCAGCCTATAGATTTCCCACTGCTGGGCACAGGCCTCCTCTCAGAATGAGAGGGCTTGGGCTATAGTTCCCACGTGGGCCTAGTGCGGATCGGGAACTTCACACACACCATTGAACTTCTTCGCAGGTGTATGCAGGTTTCCTCATGATGTCTTCCTTCACCGTAAAGCTCATGGTAAATTTCAAATACAATTTCGCACATAAATTCCGAAAAACTCAGAGGTGCGAGCCAGGATTTGAACCCACGACCTTCTGCTTGAGAGGCCATAGGTCAAACCGCTAGGCCACGACGGCTTCAAAGACCTTTCAAAACAATATTAAATAGAAATGTTTTTCTATATTATTTTAAATTATAATTTATTTTCGTACTGTTTTCAAACTGCGTCCTTTTAAGCGCAAGCGCATCTGACTGCTGTGATCTACTCTTAGCTAACAATTTATTATACGTTTACTTTAACATGCATAATATTATGTGACTTTTACTAAAACATTATCATGCCATGCTAATTTAACAATAATTCGACAGCTGAAAGGTAAAATCGCTAAAGCGCCATATATTATTATCATACTAGCTGGTGCCCTTAGCCTTTTTTGATGCATGGACTCAGTATTCAACACTAAAATAGCGCGTTCAACCAAACAAACAAACTCTTCAGCTTTATAATAATCTAATATATAAAAATCTCGTGTCACGGTGTTTGTTATCGAACTCCTTCGAAACGACTTGCCCGATTTTTACTGGTCTCTGAGAATAGGTCGTAGACTATTTTTTATACACCTATTCTTCGCGGACGCAGTCGCGGGCAACAGCTAGTATTAGTATAGATATGGCGCTTTAGCGATTTTAAATCTTATCACTAAGATAACACTGTTTTTTTTCCATTGTCGATATAGTGTATAACAGTGTATGGTGTATAAAACTACAACAACTAATGTGACAAAAGTTTCATTCAATTTCGAGTCGGTTACTATTTCTGTTTTAATATATAAATTAACCTGGAGTAGTGTCCCACTGTTGGGCAAAGGCCACCTACCATTTTCTCCAATCGCCCCGTTTTCAAGCGGTGTCCTTCCAAAAAAAATCATTTAAAAACCGCTCAAGTCTTCAATGAATCAAACCACGTAAGTCAAAATAAACAACGAAGTACCGTAACACATCGGTAGATGGCGGGATATGTCGCTACGAAGTCACGTCTTTAAAAATAGAAGGAAGAATTATACATCTTGGAAGTTACCACAAAAAAACTTAAGCACGCCTTAAAAATGCCTATAATGACAGATTTCAATCTGACATATCTTAAACGTTTTTACGGTAACACAGCATCTTTCTAAAAAGTGACACTAACTGTGTTCAAACAGAAACTTAGATACTCGTTAAGCATGTGTTTAACAATCAGTTTATAGAAAACGTGTTGAAGTTTTTTGTATTACACACTGACTGAACATTATTTTAAACTTTCGTGATTTTCACTCATAATTATTATACTTATCGGGACTCGACGACTTTTTTTTCGACTTTTTATAGTCATCTCCTGACCACGGCTGCTGCAATGTGGCCGAAACGTCGAGGTAAATAAACGTTATTTGCACTGAATTTTATGTATTTTCTTTTTAAATTATAGTATGCCAAAAGGTACATTATAGGCCGAACCACTTTGTAATGCCTATCATCTGCACAAAATCTACCTGTGATGACGAAATAAAAAAATTGAATTGAATTAAAATATTGTTTGCGTGATAAGTCCCGTTTAGTATAATAATTATGAACAATATTTTCTGAGTATTTCTGAAAATAATACATTAACAAACAACATTAAATATTATACATTTAAGTCCATAGGTTTGTGTAAAATAACGTACTTATTTATGAAATATTAAAAAAGCTAAGTCCATCTTAAAACGTATATAATCTATTTCTGAGCTACAACGCCGCGCCTGTCACTGACAATATGACAATAACCATATTCCCCCCGTCACATTGTTACTTCGCCTGTCATATTTGAGTGACGACTTGTGTTAAAAGAGTGCGTCATTTTTAAAATGTTTACTTTCGGACTAAATGTGTGACTTCAAATGTTTCTTTTATTTCATGCACGATTTTGAATCAGTGTTTTGTTTTGGAAGAACGTTTATTTAAAGCTGTTGAATCTGGTACAAATATAGTCTTTATAAATAAAATAAGTACCACCGCCACCACCTGTAACCACCTTTTTCCTAGGCCACTATAGAATCTTGTTGCATTAACTATACATAATTACAACGTCACTGCGGGTCAAAGGATTATCAACTCTCCGATCACAACATGCTATTAACGTAAAGAGTTTATAATCGTTTCCGTACTATGACATGAGAAGAAAAAGAAGTTTTGACAGACGGACAATGACATTTCAAGTTTAATACCTACATAATCAAACTCCTTTCCTTTCATTATCGTTGACACATGTTTTAGACGACCAGATGGCCTAGTAGGTAATGAACCTGACTACGAAGCTTGAGGTCCCGGGTTCGATTCCCGTGTCGGGGCAGATATTTGTATGAATAATACGAATATTTGTTCTCTGGTCTTGGGTGTTTAATATGTATTTAAGTATGTATCTATCTATATAAGTATGTTTATCCGTTGCCTTGTACCCATAACACAAGCTATGCTTAGCTTACTTTGAGACTTGGTCAATTGGTGAGAATTGTCCCGTGATATTTATTTATTTATTTATTTTATTTTATGTTCGCAAAGATCGAAATGTCGTCATGAGTGTCATGACATAAGTCACGCAATAATCACTGTCGTAGAAGATAAACAAATTGATTCACTATGGCATGGTTCTATAGTGGCCTAGGAATAAAATTGGTTGACTGTACATAAAATAAATCATGGGACGACTGACATCAATTGACCTAGTCCCAAAGTGAGCAAAGCTTGTATTCTATAATACTACTATTACTACTATCAACGGCTTGTATTCTATAGTACTATCAACGGATAAACATACTTATAAAGATAAATACATACATGCATTCGTATTTTTCGCACAAATATCTGCCCTGACTGGAAATCGAACCCGGGACCTCAGGCTTCGTAGTCAGGTTCTCTAACCACTAGGCCATCCGGTTGTCATAATATAAATAATATATTTATCTTCCCCAGCCTATGTATGCATATACATCCAACTAGACATGAGGATAGCTTTTTATCCCGGGAAACAGCCGTCTTAGGGCATGCTGAGTTCCTAGGGAAACAAACAAGATAGAGCCCCGTAGAGATAAACTACGATAACAAACACCCCTCCAAAATTCAAGAAGTCTTCAATGTATTTGTGAAAGTGTTTATAAAGCACCATCAAAACTTTCAACGCATGTGTGCGTGCTCAAATTCAAATTCAAATTCAAATGATTTATTGCTTACATGTTGTAAAATTACTAGGTGTTATATAATACAATGTATATAACATGCACCCTGCAAGGGCATTGCAACATAATACCTAATAGTAGATTGTTCAACAAGGGACTAAAACAAGCCATAATGACACGAGATATTTAGCCACCCGAGCGATAGCGAGGGAGGCTATAATTCG
This sequence comes from Archips xylosteana, assembly GCA_947563465.1. NCBI lineage: Eukaryota > Metazoa > Arthropoda > Insecta > Lepidoptera > Tortricidae > Archips > Archips xylosteana. Next base: position 10,312,766 of record OX387361.1, on the reverse strand, counting down.
AGTTGTCATTATGGTAGTTTAGTCCCGCGTTAAACACTCTACTTTTCACTTTGAATGCGAGGAAAAAAACGATGTACAAAATTACTTTTTTACAACGTATGCTCAATACGAGCAATGGACATCCTGTTCAAAATTCAAATAGCAAAAAAAAATACCGCTGTCTTTTCTTTTCTTTTATATTTTTTTGTAAAGTGACGCTTTAAATGCTTGCATAATTAGCCAACAGATTCTAACTTAAAGACTATGTTAAAATTAATTGGACTATGCATGTAAGAATGATAATTGTTCATTCATTAGAATCGGCAAATAAATTAACCTAATTGATCTAAGTTCACACACAAAATATATTGTTAACTGAAACACTTACCCGTGAATAAAGAAACGACTTTTAAGTTTATTTTCTATATGCCAATTCTTTGTTAAATTATATCTAATTATTAAATGCAACTGACATCGCATTATTTTGAAGTCACGCCATATTAACTTTCAAACGTAACTGCTCTATCTACCGTACACTCCAGCACTGCTTTGCCGACAGTGCGGATTGCTATTTTATCGACAGAGCAGGGAACTGCTTTGCCGACAGCGTTTTAAAAAAAAAAACAAATTAAAAAACACCTAAGCTAAAGGAAATCTTTCTTTACATGCAAAATAAAATGAATTCATCTTTAATATTTTATAATTAAATAGATTAATATTCGTAATTATTCAATGTGTTTCACGAAATTATTATTTTTTAAATGTTTTTTATACAGTTGTCATTTTGAGGTTATTTCCACGCCCTAAAGGCTTCCACAGACCGAAGCGCAGGGCGCTACAGTGCGTCCGCAGCGCGCTTCGGTCTGTGGAAAGCTTTAAAATTGTCTATACCCAGTTACTGAAAATGGCGATAATCCTCCATTCACAAACACCGTGATTGGCAGTTTAGGGGTTTCCATAGTCAATTAAAAAAATTTTACTTTAATCCCTAGAGATCAAAAAAGAGCTTTAGTCCCGATATGCAGAGACTAAAGTAACATTTTAAGAGCATGAGAAGTGAAAATCTAATTTAGCTATTCTATACTTTCACGTAGTCTAAAAATAATTATTTTGATAAAAATGTTTGTGTGTGTGTGTGTGTGTGTGTGTGTGTGTGTGTGTGTGTGTGTGTGTGTGTGTGTGTGTGTGTGTGTGTGTGTGTGTGTGAGTGAGTGAGTGTGTGTGAGTGAGTGTGTGTGTGTGTGTGTGTGTGTGTGAGTGTGTGTGTGTGTGTGTGTGTGTGTGTGTGTGTGTGTGTGTGTGTGTGTGTGTGTGTGTGTGTGTGTGTGTGTGAGTAAGTGAGTGAGTGTGTGTGTATTTTATTAAGTATTGTATTTTTAGGAATCTTTAAGTGGAATTTTATACCAATCAATATTTCATTTCTTTGCTCAGACAACACTCAAACAAAAGCAGACTACTATACATACACACTCTTTCGTAAGGATGTGACATAACACATTGAAATAGTAATTTGGAGGGGCGGGCCATGTTATCGTAGTTTATTTCTAAAAATTTATTAAAATCATTGACATCATTATAGCCGAAAGACGTCCACTTCTAAACATAGGCCTCCCCCAAGGCTCACCAAACAGATCGGTCCTGCGCCATTCGCATCCAACGCGTTCGCGCAACCTTAACCAGGTCGTCGCGTCGCTCCATCTTGTTGGAGGCCTACCTACCGTCTTCCGGTCCGAGGGCGCTACTCGAAAACCATTCTTTGATAACAAAAACTATTTTTTTTTCGTGTAAGCGAACATATAATGGCTTTTGTGACTCCGTCGAGGTCAGGGTGACATCCATTTAGTGGTTATTGCGTGGTTTACTAACAAAAATTTCAACATATCAACAAACTTTCTCATTTATAATATTAATAGTTACTTACTTATAAGTTGGGAGTTACGAGTGTTGTCTAAAAAGTACACAATTAAAAAGAGTAAACACGTCTATTTTTAAAGAGCTAATTGAAATACACCTTTCGTTGTAACTCTCAAGGGACTTTTCCCCTTTCCCGTATCGAAAATAAACTTCATAAAATTCAAATTAGCGGGAACCCATCTTCAAAGGCCATTTGGATTCATAAATAAACCAAAAACCCTTCTGGGCAAGTACAAAAACACCCTAACAATTAACAAATCGCTGGCAGTTTAGGGTTAATTTTAACCCTCCGAAAGCTTTTTTTATTTTAAATTATTGCAGTAACCTGAATCTTTTTCTAAAACAATAAATAGTGGGTGACAAATAAAGAGTTGTGCATGTAAAGGTGTGCCACACAGTGTTGAGAAAAACGCAGCGTTATCTGATCAAATACAGTTAGTACATATGAGTATTTACGCTTTTATAAAAGATAAAGGCATTGGCCGCTTTTCTTCTTGTAGCCATTTACAAATTATGATAGCTTGTAATCGAATTGTGATGTTATGATAATCCATATTTTAATCAGAATCATAACGTCATATTTACGAAAATATTTAATTCATCTTATAGTTTTTACGTTTATGAATATAAGCCGGCATTGGCGGCTATCCCTTGAAGAACTTCCTATCCCGTGGCAATTGCGAATTTACAATTTCAGCTTTTGGTACTAAAAGATTCCTTGTTTGTTTACAATTTCAGCTTTTGGTACTAAAAGATTGGACTGGAATTTATTCAGTAATTCAGGTCATTTGTTCTTATAGATTAACGCATTCACTGCCGGGAACGCATATAAGCGTTTTCGTGACTTTTGCCTAGTGCTGCAGTCGCTGTTTGGCAGTCATTTTAACGCACATGTGCGTTGTAGCACCTGGAGAAGTCTCGAGTCTGATAGCCAGCAGCGAATGCGTTATGATGTTGAAGTTATTTACAGTATTATTTGACTCCGTCTGTAGTTCGTAGGCGAATACAATAACGCTACAAAAACGCTAGCTCCGTTCTTGTGTGGCCCCCTTTACCCGTTACCCAACACTCACTTTTTACCTCCATATGTTTGTTATTCCGTCTATTTCAGTACATCCTTTCTTTTTTTACTCCCCTGTCATTGTGCCTCAATTAAGAAGTCACATTTCGTTTTAATGGCCCAAGATATATATCAATCGTACATGCAGTAAAATTACATTTTTATGTGCAGTTTTTCTCATAATTAATACTTTAATTGAGTAATATATTGATGCGAAAAGAGTTATATTGTTTTTGGTGTGACATTTGATGCCTCTACCGGACGAAAATGGTGCTTGATTGTTTTTTTATCATTGCTTGTTATCAGGAATTGATTTAATACTGAATGTAAAAAGTTTTTAAATTGTGCGACAGGTTTTATTTCGTTGGTGACATTTTTAAGGCTTGTCGCTTTGCTATATGGATAGTTTGTATCCATGATCTACATTATACACCGTAACTTGAGAGCGGCTTTACCGATTTCATTCATTTCTTTTAAGATTTCTAATACTTTTTAGGAAATTCTCACGGGAAAAAACGCACGGGATAAGGAATAAACGGGATACATTATCGATTCAAAGTAACCTTATCTCCGTAACTACCTATGAATAGTACTTAATTAAGACTCTCCAAAGGCATACAAGTAGGTGATAATATCGATAAAAAAATATTTTCAGGATTTTTAGAAATTCCCACAGGATAAATTACAAAGAACTTGATGATATTCTGCGTAAACGAAGTCGCGGGACAAAGCTAGTTATTATCATTCACCCTTCAACATTATGCCTTGCTTATATGACATCATTTTCATTATAAACATACCTTATCTCATAAGAAAACGTCGAAGTGGAATCCGCCACGTCATTCACCTCAAAGCAATCTGCGGTCTCTATGTGCAAAGATTTAGGTCGGCGTTTGATATTAAACTTTGCTATTGGAAAAGCTTTAAAAGCTTCGGACAAGCTTTCAAAGACTGTAAATAATATGAGCGAGTTTCCTCGTTCATTTAGATTCGATAGACAAGCTAATAATTACTTCGATGCTACTGACCGTTCCTAGTTAGAAAGTTAAATCATCATCCCAACCTATATGTCCCACTGCATGGCCTTCTCTCAGTTGAGATTCCGCGCCGGGCCCAATGCGGATTGGGAACTTCACACACACCATTGACTTTTTTCGCCCTTTAGCCCTGGGCAATCTTTTCTCACTATGTCTACAGTATTTTTTTTTATATAGCCTATAATATGTCCCACTGCTGGGCAAAGGCCTCCCCTTTCCTCCGCCATTCTTCCCTATCCTGGGCATGCACCTTATCCAGTATCTTATATATAAAAATTTCGTGTCACGGTGTTTGTTATCGAACTCCTCCGAAACGGCTGGACCGATTCTTATGAAACTTTTTCTCCATACTCGGTAGGTCTGAGAAAAGGTCTTAAGCTATTTTTATACCCCTATTCTTTGCGGACGGAGTCGCGGGCAACAGCTAGTAATATTATAAAGAGGAAAGATTTGTATTTTTGTATGTAACGAATAAACTTAGAAACTACTGGACCAATTTCAAAAATGATTTTGCCGTTAGAAAGCTACATTATCATTGAATGACATAGGCTAGTTATTACCGCGGGAAAATACCTTTTCCTACAGGAAAATTAATTTATCGCGGGCGAAGCTGCGGACGGAAGGCTAGTTTTACATAATTGTACCAAGCTCCTATGACTAAATAGGATACGGCAAGCGATACGTAACACTGACAATTGGATTTAAATTATATAGAAATAAACTGAAACAATTAATTTGCTCACCCGCGACCTTATGATAGCTACGTTTAGTCGTTTATGCAAGAAATGAGCATTCGAAACGAGTCAATTAGTGTGGTGGTGGTGATAGATGGGTTTGTGTGATTTGTGTGTGTTCGTAGTGTGGAGGTGGAGGAGTAGGATCATCACACATTTCATGCATAAACGTAGCTGTCATAAGGTCGCGGGTGAGCAAAGTATTTGTTTCAGTTCAATGACATGTACCACCACAAAATAACGCCGGATTCAATCAATTATTTAAATTACATAGTCATTATGAAGCGTGGTTTAATACGGACTCCAACAAGTCATTTTTTTTTACATAAAACTGATCCGTGATTGACCTTATCTCACCTGATGAAAAGTGCAGATGTGGCCAAGTATCTTACTGGATCAGTAACAGCCTATTCACTCTAAACTTGAAGAGCCCAATCCCTATACTTCATTTAATTTAGCATTGAAAATCACAACATCATTATTTTGCGGCTCGTCAACTATTTCTTACCTAGCAAATAGTACATTATAATAGTCTGGGAGCAGCAAAATAAAATTGTTTTAATGTCACTTTATTTGCGTGTCGTCAATTGTTACTCTAGTACAAATTGTAAAGAGATTACAGTTCACGAGCCGCATTATAATGTTGTTGTGGTTTATAATTCTAAATTAAATGGAGTATAGGTTGAACTATCTAGAAATACTGACGACGGGAGCGAATTCCATTCCTTCATCATCATCATCATCAGCCGAAAGACGTCCACCTGCTAAACATAGGCTTCTCCCAAGGCTCGCCAAACAGATCGATCCTGAGCCATTCGTATCCAATGCGTTCCCAACCTTAATCTTAGCAATATTTCAAACAGTCCGTCCAATAGATTTTGAGTTTATTCGTAACAAACATACAAATATTTCCTCTTTATGATATTAATGTAGATATATCAAATACCCCATAGTTAATACACTCTTTGCTTTAGATAAGATTGGCAAGCATAGTAAGCACTAGCAAAGAGAAAGACCTCTATTTGAACGCTATCACCTTTACATTAAATTGTATGTTATATGTCTATAAAAATCTAATATATTTCCTGATTTGTAATAAAAGAAAGATGAATCTTCCTTGCTACGTTCCATAACCCCTATATCGCTGAGGTTTAGGAGTTAAGCCGCTACTGGCAGACAATCATAACGCTAAGCCGTAAAATGCAGCCAAGTCGCTCAACTTTGATTAGTTTGGACAAAGTTAACTTGGACATGATACTGTACTGTGTTAAGTAGTGGATATTTTTGCACAAATATTACGACTTTTTGAGATACTTAGAGCGATCACACTGGAGATTTGCGAACGAATTAGCAGCGTGTTCGCAACGTACCTATTCGCTCCAAATGCGTAACGTTTTCAACCGTGAGCGCGGAGCGAATTCGTTGCGTTTATCATCATCCCAGCCTATACGTCCCTCTGCAGGGCACAGGTCTCCTCTCAGAATGAGAGGGCTTGGGCCGAAGTTCCCACGCGGGCCCAGTGCGGATTGGGAACTTCACATACACCATTGAAGTTCTTCTCAGGTGTATGAAGGTTTCCTCACGATGTTTTCCTTCACCGTAAAGCTCATGGTCAATTACAAATGTAATTTCGCACATAAATTCCGAAAAACGCAGAGGTGCGAGCTTGGACTCGAACCCACGACCCTCTGCTTGAGAAAACATATGTCAAACCACTAGGCCACCGCGACTTCATGTACAAATACTGCAGCAGGTTTATTAAGTTTTTTTAGTTATTAAGCTTGGACTTTTCGATCAGAGAACATGTTTGCACATCGTAGGTTAGGACGCCGAGACATGTAGGTACCCGCCATTACTGAAAAGAAATAATTTTTCAGTGGCAAGCATGTCAAGATTATACTTTCTTGTTGTATACTTTATTTATATTGCTAAAAAAACGAGGTATATTTAATAAAAGTTGTTTGATTGACACAGCGTGTTTGGATACTATTATCTATCAGACACATTCTTCCAGCTAAGTTACGACTACAACTAAAGAAATTAAGTCAACCTTAATACCATTAAACACTCGCATTATGTAAACACCGTGTCCCTGTCACTAGCACGTGACATAATTACATAATTTACAGCATGCCACATACACAAGGAATTTTGTTTACAATATTGTCACGAAATGGGAATTATAAAAATTATTTATTTACGGTTTAAGCATAACAATCGTATTTTTACTAATAAAACGTGTCAGCGGCGGAATAATTGGGGCGGAAAATTATTATATTATAAATAGTTTAGAGCGGGAGCGGTTTTATATACGCCGTATGGGCGCGGGCCTCGGACATAATTCATAATTTTGTGGCATGTGGCCCGAGCATCTTGATACTTGCTGGAAGATATCATTCTCAGTTAAAAACCAGCCATAACCATAATTATAATATTGGTGTGAAAACAAACTGAGTTTAGCTGCTTAAAAATCCATTTAAAATAAGATAAATAATGTTTTCGGGAGCCGTTCAATAGTCATACAAACTTTTAGCATAAAATTCATTATTTGTCAGAAATTATCATTTCGCGTAACTCTTTTTTCTCAGAAACCATTAATTATTCAGGAATTTTGAAATGATTATCCTGTAGGACTCTATTGGTTAGGTTAGGTCTGTTTTATAACAATTCTGTACAATTAATGGATTCAGAGCAAAAATAGTTATGCAAAATCATAATTTCTGACAAATGATAAATTCGGACAATACTAGTTCTTAATTATGACGATTATTACACATCCAATGTTTTCATGGCTCTCATGGTTCCGTGACGGGGCGTGAAAAATTTTACAAGTAAAGCCGGAACAAAGGAAAACCTAAAAACATACCCCATTTATCCTCTTCTTGAAAAGCAGTGCAGTAATGGAAGAGAAGCGTTTGGTGACTTCGAAAGTCTAGTCGACCCGGGGGATTCGGGTTGATAGTACTCTTCGCCACATGGTTAGACAAGTCACTGCACATTACCACTATTTATAAAATCCAAATGTTACGATATCTAAACAAAACAAACTCAGCCATCAGTTCTACGAGCGATGTATCATGCGCACTGCCACTTGAGTCTGACGATTCCTCGAGCTATGTCGGTGACTTCAGCTCTTGCGCGGAATTCATCATTTCTAATGTGATCCCGCAGTAAAACTCCAAGCGCAGCCCTCTCCATCGCCCCCTGAATAACCTTGAGCTTTCTTATGAGACCCATCGTTAACGGCCAATTCTTAGTACCATAAGACATCACTGGTCTGGTATAAGACTTTTGATCAGTACCAATCAACAATTTTTCTTCTCAACATGATACTTCATGATCCAGTACGGATCAGGAACTATATTTTATTTCTATCTATCTATCTATCTATCTATCTACAGCCATTGTCCGTCCACTGCTGGACGTAGGCCTCCCTCATATTGCGCCAAAATTCGCGATCCTGGGCTTCCCTCATCCACCCACTGCCAGCTGTCCTCCTAAGGTCATCAGTCCAACGTGTTGCAGGGCGTCCCACACTACGCTTTCCTAAACGTGGTCTCCACTCCAGGACACGTCTGCTCCAACGATCGTCAGTTGTACGGCAAACGTGACCAGCCCATTGCCACTTCAGCGTGCTAATCCTTCGGGCTATGTCAACGACTTTCGTCTTTTGTCTTATATGCTCGTTGCGGACCCTATCTCTCAACGAGATTCCGAGCATAGCCCTCTCCATGGCACGCTGAGCGACTTTGAACTTATGGACTAGTCCTCCTGTGAGTGTCCACGTTTCTGCAGCGTAAGTCATAACGGGTAGGACGCACTGGTTAAAAACCTTGGTCTTCAGGCATTGTGGCAGGGATGACGTCAAGATATGACGAAGCTTCCCAAATGCTGCCCAGCCCAATCAAATCCTTCTATCGGCTTCTTTCTCGAAGTTGTTTCTACCAAGCTTAATGACTTGTCCTAGGTAGACATACTCCTGAACAACTTCGAGGGCCGAATCTCCGACGAACAGGGGCTCAGGGATGACGTGATCGTTGAACATGACCTTTGTCTTATATTTTATTTGGCACACATTATTAAATACCGCGTAAACGCTTGCGTAAATCGTGGATTACCTACACTGGACAAGTATAAGCCACGAGTTACATTGCCTAGTGTACATCATACAAGTAATCAGAAACCTTCGTTCGCGCGCAATGTACTACTCGCTGATTTTACTAGCTCTTCCTTAAGAATCTTTTAAACATTATTGGAACTGTACACGCGTCTTTGTTTAGCATTTGAACGTAAAGTACGCAGTCTTAATGGTTTAAGACTGCGTACACACACTACCCTACACTGGAAAAACCGTTTTTTTCTCGGATATTGGTGTCGTCTTCCTGTACATCTTACCGAAGGGAAAGTGAGCTGCTCAGCCAGGAAAAAGATCGGCCAAGTGAGAGGCGGACTTCGTACTTTTATGTGTCAAAACGTACCTACGTGATAAATTAGAAAAGTTTAGCTCTACTTATCAGCAAAATACAGGGTTATTTGTAATTCACTAGCATCCTTTTAACCCTAAACTCCTACCACTTAAACAAATGTTTTTTGTTTTACGGCTTTTGTCATAACTTAATATTTTTGGTGTAATAACGTTTTGAAAATTTGATTCTGCCTCTTATTTTTACGATACTCTGTGTATTTGTATGGGAAAAAAAGTGCTTCATTTTAAAAAGTCGTAAAACAAAAAACATTTGTTTGAGTGATAGGAATTCAGGGTTAAGAGGATGTCAGTGAATTAAAAATAACCCTGTATACGTAGTGTGTGGTCATTCTATATTGGTTGAAATTTTCATGGGTTAGCCCCTAATTTTTTTAAATTCAATTATTATTATTATGTTGTAGTGCCAATAGAAATACTCGCTATGTATATATTTTAGGTATCTATCCATTACGGTTCTTGAGACATACTGACAAAAAGACACACGGACATCGTAGCATCATTATTAGGGCCCCATTTTGCACCCCTCAGATGAGAATCTCTAAAAACGTATAGGTTAAGTGAGGCGTTACTTTGCGGAGGATCGATCCATTAACGAATAATTAAGTAAAAGGCTGTAATGCATTGGAAAAAAGACCACTTCAAAGGTAGCTTAGGTTATACAGTAAGATTATTTCCACCTTGTCACTCGGGACGTCTCAGTTTTAACCATAAAGGCCGTGTTTTCTCATAGGGTACTTAAATAAAATCCTAGAATTTAATCACATATTAATTTCGCTGTACCTATGTCGAGAATTGCCGAGTGCCTAAATGGAAATAATCTTACATGCACTCGTGTCTAATCGTTACAATATGATTTATGCCACTGTATACCTGCAAGAATTTTAGAGGCCTCGTAAAAGTATTTTAGTATCGGCCCTTTATTATTTTTTCTCAACAAGAACACGGCAGCGGTTAATAAATTAGATAAATAAAAAGATACATTCCTGTAGAAAACGTCGAGCCGTCAATTGACGCCGCCATCATTTCACTAACTCGTTTAGTCGCAATGCTTCTGTCAAAACCACAGAACTAACAACAAGAGAAATATACCTCCATGTTTCGACCAAATTGCAACAGCACCTTGACGCTGGCACAATTGTTCCATTGGACAGACGCCATTCAAAAAATATACTGGTAGGTAAGTATTTAACTAAAGGATCTCATACATGATACATGCCCCCTGTGAATACTAGACATAAAAATTATGAAATGTGTTTCGATTCCCCTGTAATTTCTGTTTTTTACATATCTTTAATTTATAGTTTCTTCCACTTACTTAACTTTTGTTAGAAATAAATTCTTACAAAAGTTAAGTCTTACCGAAAAAAATATGCATGTTAAAGAAGCTACTGGGGCTAGGTACTTACTGTATAGATAATTTGATTTTGTTTTTTTGAGGTAATTCTAGCAATACAAATAGTCGTGATGTCCTGGGTGATGAATAAAATATGACAGGAGATAGGACACAGGCTCGTATTACAATTTTTGTTTTATTTGTTACGCTTTATAACTAGGTGTGCGATGTCTATTAATTTTTATTATCTGCGATCAAAACCGTTCCATCCGCGTACAAACAAGATTTTTTATTGTACAAAAATTATAATAATAAAATTGTTCATATAAATAAAAAGTCGTTATTTATTTCGCAACGTCAGAAACTACACGACACTAATTCGCTCTATAATATTATTGTTTTATTGGGCCCGGGAAAAAATATCAAGGAGAGGCGGGTACGCGAGCGATTTATTGGTCATTTTATTTTTTGTTTCCTCGGAAAAATGTGAAATTCAAATTTCTTTCGTCACCGATCTTGTTTTAACTCTTTGATCTCATTCGATTAGCATGAAATATTGTTCTTATGTGTTCATACGGGATGCTACGTGTTATAACCAGCCGGAAGTCAATTAGGTTGTCTGTGTGTTAATTTGATTGTCGGTAATAGTGTTGTCGACAGAGCCGTATAAATTTGTATCAGGGAAATCTTGTTTCGTTTTATTATGATCATGCTTTGGATGAGAGTTTAGAAATTTGCAGTCATTTGTTATAATTAAAAAGATTGTTCTATTCGCTTTGAAGCCATGAAACAGTATGACGGGACTTGCTTTTAGCTTATTGCACTATATTTTCTTGTCATTTTCGTGGAGGCAGGGTATACAGTAACACTAAACTATAATAAAATTATTAATCCTAGGATCTTATACATCCTTTTCAGATTACACATAGTTATTTGACCAGGGGCCGTATTGTCTAACGCTTTTGACGCTTGCCTTCGCTTTCACCATCTCTTTCTATCATCACTTTATACCGTTTGACAGAATGAAATAGTGATTGCGAAGGTAAGCGCTAGAAACGATAGACAATAAGCCAGCTGGATACCCTATACATCTCGTGTTCAATGAAATCCTGCCAGTGGAGTAGTTTTCTGGTTTTGCTGTGTGAAGTTCCTGATCCACACTGGGCCCGCGCGGGAACTACAGCCGAAGCCCTCTTATTCTAAGAGGCCTGTGCCCTCCAGTGGGACGTATACAGGCTGGTATGATGCTGATGAAACCTTTAAATCGCCTAATACTACCCTTACGAACCCTATTCCCAACTAATTCTCCGTATATCACACAATATCGGCCTCATCACGGCGCGACGTAAATCGCCCTAATCTCACATAAGTACATCATAGCATAAGCATAACAGAGCATAACACATAATGACAGAAGCCCCGACTAATCAAACTTAGCCAATGCAGCTTAGTTATTGTCGTAAAGACTGATTGCTTCACGCAGATTACAAATCTACAGAAAGACCACACTCATTCAGACAATGTGCCCCAATATTGTTCCAAAATATTTCATACTGTTCTCGAACAAAAAAAAAAGGTTCTCGAGTGGCGTCCACGGACCGGAAGACGCAGTGTAGGTAGACCTCCAACAAGTTGGAGCGACGACCTGGTTAAGGTTGCGAGATCGCGCGTCGAACGATCTGTTTGGCGAGCCTTGGGGGAGGCCTATGTTCAGCAGTGGACGTCTTTTGGCTGAAATTATGATGATGATGATGATTTAATCTTTCATTTTCACTCATAATTATTATACTGAACGGGACTTATCACGCAAACAATATTTACGTCGACATTTCGGCCACATTGCAGCACCCGTGGTCACGAGTGGACTGAAGTGTAGGGTGTTCGTTTAGCCGTTCCAGTCTTTCGAACTCGCACTTGATTCCGATTAGAATCAGCACCAGTATCTCGAACTACCCGAGTATATTTCATCAGATAGTTGAGCAAATTTGAACTACCCGCACTTGATTCCGATTAGAATCTGCATCCGTACCCGTATCTAGAAGGGTATGTATTACAATACCGAAGTACGAAAGACCGAATGTATTAAAACATCGAATGGGTCAAAAGACCGACACGATTTTTTTCTGAAACCGTTAACTTTTTAAGATTGTTATAAAATAAACCTAACATAACCTAATGGGTTCTGTATGATGCCGTTTTAATAAATTCTGAGAAGTTTACGGTTTCAGAAAAAAATCGTGTCGGTCTTTTGACCCATTCGATGTTTTAATACATTCGGTCTTTCGTACTTCGGTATTGTAATACATACCCATCTAGAACTATCCGTATCTCGAACTACCCGTATCTCGAACTACCCGTATCTAGAACTACCCGTATCTCGAACTACCCTTAAATCGAACTACCCGAGTATATTTCATCAGATAGTTGAGTAAATTCGACTGAGCCACTTCTATTTTTTTTTATTGGGTTAGTTGGAGGCAGCGTGCTGTTATTGCCATCATACTCAGCACGGGTAACCAAGAGATATGGGTTCAGTTCCCATTCAGCGCACCCACAATTAAAAGTTTTTAAATTCTCTGGTTTTAAAAATAATAACTTTAATAGCCAGTACTGATACAGTAAATAAGTCTATCGCACAGCACCATAATATAATATTTAGTCATAAAACTTTGTATTTCTTGCTTTGTGTTGACCAGAGCGAGAGCATTGAGGAGCTTAATTACCATTTGCAGACAATAATTGAATGCCAGCAAGTCCACTCCGTCTAAAATAAGCCAGATGATAGTGTCTTGAACTTCATTGCCCAGTGCATGCCCATCTATTGTGTATCATTAAGACTACCTAATTTGAATTATATCCTTTGCAGCTTTACCTCCATATATTTTTATCCTATGACATCATTATAAGAATTAAAGCGTTTTAACGCTTTGTGAGTTCCGAGTTTCCAATCTGCAAACCCACTGATTGAATATGTGATCTGTATGCACCTGATTAAGGTTGCTGGAACGTGTTGGATGCGGATGGCACAGGACCAATCTGTTTGGCGAGCCTTGGGGGAGGCCTATGTTCAGCAGTGGACGTCTTTCGGCTGAAATGATGATGATGATGATCGACTGTAGTGATACATTTACAGATAAGCGATAAAAATTATAAAAAAATATGTTGCCTGTGACTGTGCCTGGGTTCAATTCGACGGAAGTCATTTAACAGAAATATGTGTTATTTGCTTGGATTAAAAGTATTCAACGTACGTACGTCTCCGGGTCATTCATTTTTAAAAACTTTAACCAAATTGTTTTTCAAACGAAATAACAAGCAACAACATTTAGTAGGGAGTAAGTAATATTTAAGAATGTGTTGTCCAATTTGGTCGATCTCGTTTGTCCTTTCATTGATTTAGATATTATATTATAAGGTAAGCATCGAATAGGTAGGTCCCTTGACATTAACTTTTATGTAAATATTAAATAATTTTTGAACAATTTATTGAATCAAGGTTTGTGAACATTAAAAGCTGACTTTATAAACATGGGCGTTTAATTCAAACCACCTCGCTGTTGTAAGCTGTACAAACTAGGAGCGAATTCAAAACTTATTTATTACTAACAACCACTTGTTTCTTACTATTATACCGACAATAAATCATAGATGGCAAATAAATCTAGAATACTGCTGATTAAGTAACCTAGCCATCTAAGCCTTAAATGCGAGAAATATTGTACGCGTTGCGTTACATTGCGGGCTACTAGCTACGAAAATACAAAGTATTACAAATTAAATACAGAATAAAACAAATTAAATACAGAATATTACGCACGCGTCGCGTTACATTGCGAGCCACTGCCTGGGGAAATACAAAGAAATTACGAATGAATTCAGAATACCTACTTTGGCGCGTCGCGTTAAATTGCTGGCACTAGCCACAGAAATACACTTTCATCATAATCATCATCATCCCATACTATATACATCCCACTGCAGGGCACAGAATGAGAGGGGTTGGGCCGTAGTTCCCACGCGGGCCCAGTGCGGATTGGGAACTTCACGCACACCATTGAATTTCTTCGCAGGTGCATACAGGTTTCCTCACGATGTTTTCCTTCACCATAAAGCTCGTGGTAAATTTAAAATTAATTTCGCACATAAATTCCGAAAACTCAGAGGTACGAGCCGGAATTTGAACCCCTAGGCCAGGTCAAACCTGGTGGTGGTGGTAGCCTAGTGGCTACCACGGCTACAAATTCAAAAAGAATACAAGACAAGAAAATTTTAATTATTTTTTTTGAAAGGAACACAAGGCTATTTGATTTTTAGAAAAGTAAAATCAAAACAGGTACAGTACCTCTACCATGAGTTACACTAGTTTACAGTGACCGTACTCGCTAGCGACAGCGTAAATGATTTGTATGGAGAATTGTGTACAGCGCCTCTAGCGGTCACTTACGGAAGTACAATTCTCCATACAAATCATTTACGCCGTCGCTAGCGAGTACGGTCACTGTAAACTAGTGTAACTCATGGTAGAGGTGAGGTTTGCAACAAGCTATGGCAGCCTCGTTACACTTTTGAGCTACAAATAGAATACTGACTTTCCTTTTTCAGGACGTCAAATAAGGTAAGTACCTATTCAAATATTTCCAGCAAAATTATTTTATTTTAGCTCAGCAATGTAACGCAACTACACGATAAAATCTCGCGCTGTGTAAATATACCTTCAGATAATCATTCATCATTTATGAATATTAATATTTGTGTCGTTTTAACATAGGCAAACATTGACACTTTAAGTAGATTAAATTTGATTATAATTACTTCATTGCTACATTATTAGGGTGAAGTACCCAGTAGTAACCCAGGCACCGGTAGTGCGAGGAGTATGAAAGATATCTCTCGTGCTCTTCCCACTCGTGCGAAAGATTGACAGGTGTCGACTACCGGTGCCTGGGTGACTACTAGACATTTTACCCTACTCGTTATTATTACTTTTAGTTTAAGATAGTTGTACATCGGAATCTGTTATCCTACTTTGTAATATTTTAAACGCGAAAGTTCGTAAGCATGGATGGATGTTTTGTTACTCTTTCACGCTAAAACCGCAAAACGGTTTGACGGATTTTGATGAAATTTGGCACAAAGATAGTTTATAACCTGGGTTAACATATAGGATACTTTTTATCCCGAAAAATTGCATCGTTCCCGCGGGATTTTTTTTTATGTTAGAAAGGCCAGACAAACGAACTAGTGGGTCACCTGATGTTAAATGATCACCACTGTCCATAGACACCTGCAGCGCTTTACGCGATGCCAGTGCGTTGTCGGCCCTTAAGGAGAGGGAATAGGGGAAGGGGGAGAGGGATTAGAGCAGGATTACTGCTGCTTCACGCCGGTTTTCTGTGAGAGGGTGGTACTGCCCCGGACGAGCCGGCCCATTCGTGATGCAGCGGCTAGCTACAACATGGCTCTACCACTACTAAACGATAGCACGATAAAAGGATTATAGGATTAAAGGATTATTTGCAGACGGAGTCGCGGGCAGCAGCTAGTTTCCAATACATAAACATTCCTTTCCATCTATCCAAACCAGAAACCCTTTTGAAAACAAACCCGAAAACCAATATACTGGCCTAATGCGCTGTGTCAACGATTCCACAAAGCGGCGCTGGACATGGAGAGAACTAAGTATCTGACATTTTTAGGAACTAAACATTGACGTAAAAACTTAGGCACTAGTCCCACCAAGAGAGAGAAGGCGACTAGCTATCGGCTATTTTCTCGCTTAAGATACGAACTAAAGATATAGATCGTCAGTAAAAGAGAAATCCTAATTTTTAATATTATAAATGCGAAAGTAACTCTGTCTAGAGCCTGAGAAAGGACATAGGCTATAATAATATATCATCACGCTAACACCAATAGGAGCGGAGCGAATGTGAACGCGGGTGTGCAGTGGGGTGGGAGGAAGGTGCGGGGGCGGGTAATTTTTATTATATCGAGGAACTAAGGAGAGCCATAATTGATGAAGAAGCAAATTGGATAAAAAAAATATGCTGCCCAAATTACTAAATCCACGCGGACGGAGTCGCGGGCAAAAGCTACTAGGTACTTACATATTTTATAGTTGATCGCTGGCTGTTCACACTGCCAGTGAAGACTCTCTCCTCACTCACTAGTTGATCGCAGCGATAAAAGCTGTCAACGATAAAACTCCCTCAGCGGTAGGTAGGTATTCGCTCAGCGATGCTTGCTTGGCGATCAGAACTTACGCTGAGAGACCAACCAGCGATCATTCTACTGCACAGCATGGAGCCCCGCCCGAGCTAGTGGTGCTCGCAAACTCGTTTCTAGTTTCTAACTCTAATCGCTTCTCGCTCATCGTCGGCGGTGGGGCCAGTGCCATAAACTGAACATCAGCGCTGTTGACAAGAACGGCAGTTTGCTGATTGGGGATCATTTTTATTTTATTCTATACATATGAAAAGGAATAAATATAATTAGGAAACTAACACTAAATAATTTGAACTAAATCTACAAAGTAAAAATATCGTATATTTTATTCTTGACTTGTTTTATTTTTTTCATGTTGCCACGAATAAATGTTTTCTTACTATCGTGACTGAATAAACATCGACGAGTCAAAACCCTTGGACCTAGAAACAAAATTTACAAACTCGTTACGACGACTTATTTTGCAAAATTCTCACTGGATAGAGCAAAGAAGAAAAAACTGAAAAATGACCTTAGAGCGCGCGCACACAGAGAGCGGTCTGGAGTTCCGCGTTCTTTCAAATGTACTGAGTCCCTTACGATAACGCACACAGCAATCGTAAGCGACTCAGTACATTTGAAAGAACGCGGAACTCCAGACAGCTCTCTGTGTGCGCGCGCTCTTAGACTAAAAGAGGCCTTTATGACGTACTTAGGTACAAAATAATTTTGAAACTTGTAAATTTATTAATTCTTATTTTGATTTTTTATTAATAATGATAGGAGTAGTAAAAAGGCTCACATTCAAATAGAAACGTTTATTCTGTAGGCAGCTTTTACTTTTTTTAACTACCAGCTCTTTCAAAAAAACCATCATTGCCAAGAACAATGCGCTGCAAGAAATTTGGCAGTAAGTTGTTTTTAAACAGTTCAAGTCTGCCACTGCCCCTACTGCCACTGCTTTTATCAGTGAGACTCAAAATCTGGCAAACATAATATTTTAAGTATATTAAGTATTTTCAATATTTTCACCAGATTGGAAAATAACCTGGAAAGACGTTCAATAGGTCGTGCGAATATCCTAATTCGCTAGGCAACTACGGCCCAAACCCTCACATTCTGAGAGGAGGCCTGTGCGACGTGTATAGGTCAAGATGATGATATTGATAAGGAAAATGGCTCGTTTTGTATACTTTTACAGAGATAAAGCCCCGCGCATAGACTTTGATATTTATTAAAACATTACGTTCAGTTTTTCACTTTTCTTTCTCTAGGTTACGATAATTTCCTTACTTGGCAAAGTTTTCTAATCTCCCCTTTTTTAACCCGCAATTTTTGCCCCTTCCACATACCAGTTCCTACGCCACCGCACCCTTAAGAAAGCCCCCTGTCATAATCCCTAATATTCGGTCTCTCGATCATAGTCCACAAAGGTGACGTAATAACCGCTAATCCTCTATTGTGGCTCCATCTCCCGGCAGATTGTCGCATACTTCAATGGAGATTACCACGCCCGCCGCTAGGGGCGCTTTGTTCGTTTTGTCGATGAATTTTGTTAAGGATTTGGAATGAAATTGGGAGTTGGGTGTTTATTGCGACTTAGAGTGCTTTGGGCGATCGATAAGTGATTAACTGACATACTTCGAGACATACTTATAATGAATTATAAAATAACTTATGATAAAATCGCTTGACGAACGGATAACCGTTGGGGGAAAAAGGTTCTTGAGTGTAACTACGAACCAGAAGGCGAGACGTTGTATTGTCTTGTATTGTAGAGTCATTTTACGGTGATCTCTGCGACTACCTCCGTATTTAAACTTCGTTAAAAAAAAACACTCGGTTTTTGACATCACTCTGTACCTAAGATGCATTCAAAATGAAATGGGTAAATAAAAAATTACAGCTTTAAATAATTTTTGCAGTTAGTCGAATTTTAACTCCAGTCGTTATTTTGTAGCAAATACACATTATTACTATTTTAGTAGCTTAAACGCAAAGTTGTGTTCCTGTCATACAATGATGCCCTCAAAACTTATCTCAATGTTGCAATCACACAATTCCCAATTAAAATTTCCCACTCTAGTTTTTCACGCCTTCCTCCCCCTCCCCACTAATTACCCTCCCTTCCCCCGGCACTCCCCAAATTGAATGTTTAACCCGAAATTATTTAGTTGTGTTCCCGTCCGGGATGATGGATCGGGCAATAATTGCGTCAAGTGTAATTTCGGTTATTGATGGCTTAGGGGAGCCATTGTTTTTTTATACCTCTTTGGTACGTTTGAGCCAATATTTTGGCGTGGAATTTTGCTATAGGGTAACCTCAAATGTCTTTTTTTTTAACATCTTAAGGTGCATGGACAAGACGTTTAGTTAGAGTACTTTAGACACAAGACGTTATTGACTAACTTCGATCAAACTTACGAGCAATTTTTTTTGTACCTAGTAGCCTATTTAGCATCCCACTGCTGTTCTTTTGCTTTCCATCCGTCTCTATCTTTCGCAAAATCTTACCAAAATGGGTCAAAACGGTTTATTTAATTTCCCCATCTCCATTTTTGCCTTCTTCTGCTTCGGAGGGCACCGGGCCTAATTGATGGCAATTTTCGCCTACCGATCCGGATGCATGCATAGTTTGGCGAACAAATACCTAGTTGCTAAAATTTGATTGGGTAGGTAATTAAATTTTCCGAAATTATTTTGGCGAAAGCATTTTAATTTTTTACCGAATTAAATTATTTTGGGAAAACAAGGCCAAAATTCCCATCGTCGTCCGGAAAATCAGTGATTTGAAAAATATAAACGTTTTTATATTGTTTTTAATTTTTTTATGAAACAATCAGTGCGCAACCATACGTACTTTTGGCTATTGGATAGTATATAATTGTGCTCGTACCTATTAAAATCGCATTCATTCGTAATTTAGAAAAATCTGACACACTAGTTTACTTTTTCTTAGTTTTCTTTAATTACTGGTTGTTCCTTGTATAACATTGAAGTACTTCATTATGCTTTAAACAATTATCAGAAACAATTTTATTTCAATTCATAAAATGAGTGCGAAAACCAACTTTTATTCACAACTGGGCCAATTGGACATCAGAACCGCGAAAACAAAACCTCACTGTCATATTTATACAAATAAATTCTAATTAAAATGAAATAACCAAACACCACATACCCAAGCGTCATACCTCTCATGCCGCAACCATGCGAAATTGAATTAAACTCCTTTTTAATTAGATATAAATTGGCTTGTAGTTTTTTCTGGTGACGCCATTTTTATTTTAAAGATATTTGTGCACGTACAGGCAGATAAACTTTGAGTTAAACATAAGGTTGGCATGTCATAACCATAATGGAGAATGTGAGATGAGAATCGCCCGTATTTTAAATGAAAATAGCCAATTTGGAAGCGTAAAATTAGCACCCGGTCTTATGCGGCGCGAAAAAATATTTTTATTCCAATTCTGATGCGGTGGCGTCAAATATATGAATTTGGATGCGCATAATATTGGATATATTCTACGGGGCGTAAATCGCGATTGCCTTTAGTGAGCTCCTATTATTTCAACGACTTAGGGTCGTAAAACCCATTTTATTTTTTCTAAAAGTGCACTTTCCGCAATATGTGTGTATACTTCCAAAACGTACACTTTTTGAATAAGCGCATCAGACATCCATATCTTAGCCTATATACGTCCCATTGCATGGCAGAGGCCTCATCTTACAATGGAAGGGCTTCTACCGTAGTTCCCACGTGGGCCCAGTACGGATTAGGAGCTTCACACACACCTCATGACGCTATCCTTCACCGAAAAGCTGCCTGTAAACGTCCCAATGCAGGGCAAAGGCCTCCTCTTAGAATGAGGATAATTTCTAATACTCCACGTGAATTCCGAAAAACTCAGAGGTAGTTGACTATAGGGCTATAATAGGTGACTAATTCCAACTACAACTACTACTATACTTCTAATAAACATCAATGACGTCACGCGTCACGTATAAACACGCATTTAATCGCAACTCCCGCGCAATTAATATCGCCCGCGACTAATATTTCAGATCATTGTTGACGTCAGACAAATGTTCGTGTGTCTGTGTATTTTTTTGCTTGACCGCTTCTAAAACGACATAACTCTTTAATAATGTGACAAGCTGATTTGTGTTAAGGGGGAGACGTATGACAATATATTAGTAACTTTTGGGAAGTGCGTGCAATTATGAAAAGAATAATGTAGGGATAGAGGTGTTTTTAGTGGAAATGTCAAGGAATTAATTGATTGATATTCTGTCAGATGGCGTTAGTATAGTGAGGTTCATGTGACGTCACAATCTTGCTTGTGATAATCAGACATGGGAATTAAGGGGGCAAAATTTAATGACAGGTGGTGAGTTCCTTTATCGATAAACTCTACTATCGACGCTTTTCCCATGTGCAATTTCAATCGAGACTAAAATGACAAATTTTCAAACGGACCTTCACGTCACAAATACACTTTTTATGGTTACGTTTAAGGAGGTATTTATCCGTGATGAGAAATTATGCATTTACAGACATAGGAATTTAGTGGGCAAAATGTAATGACAGGTAGGGAGTTCCTTTATCGATAAACTCAACTATCGACGCTTGAATGGCAAACGCTCAGGAGTCGTCATCATCGTCATCCCAGTCTATATACGTGCCACTGCAGGACACAGGCCTCCTCTCAGAATGAGAGGGCTTGGGCCGTAGTTCCCACGCGGGCCCAGTGCAGATTGAGAACTTTACGCAAACCATTGAATTTCTTCGCAGGTGTATAGGTATACAGGTTTCCTTACGATGTTTTCCTTCACCGTAAAAAGCTCATGGTATATTTCAAATGTAATTTCGCACATAAATTCCGAAAACTTAGAGGTGCGAGCTGGGATTTGAACCCACGAGCCTCTGTTTGAGAGGCCATTGGTCAAACCACTAGGCCACCACGGGTTCTTTCAGCAGACGGCAGATTCTTTTCACAGTATAGATAACTGGCAATATCTTTGTGTTAAAAACAGGCTTTGTAGCGACTAGATCTTAAGACAAATACTTAACTAAAAGTATATCACAATATACCTAGATGCTTTTAAGCTGTACCACATGTTTATTTACCATATCGAAATCAAAGAAAGTCTTTATACAGATTTCGCTTCATTTACGAACATCATTTCTGGATTGATTTTGATGCCTTTATTATTATGCGTACGAGTATTCAGTAAAATAATCTTGCCCTTAACATATGAGAATAGGTGCATTTCCAAATTTATATGTTTATATTAGTAACATATAACTATGTCCATGCCATTCGCTCTCCGTATATCTCCCCAACCGATGTTTAGAATATCGTCAAAATATTTATTGTAATTTACTACAACAGAACTCCATAAATTTGACAATGGTTTATGATAACAACATAGGTATTTAAACTGATTAAAATATGTTGATTATTGTTGATAAAATCCAGGCAAGAAAAATCTCACACTTGTTAATATAAATTTAGAGCGTAACATAACTTTTTAATAAACATTATAACGCTTTTAGCATGTTCATCTCGAAGGTATAAATTAAGTAGCTGCTTCTTTATAAAATAAAAATCGTTTTTTTTTCAGATAGTACAATCCGTACATTATTAGTGACCTAAGTAATGCCCGCCTTCCACTAAAAAAGGGTGCTTAAAGAGCGGAAACGGAGGTAACGAGCTGAGCGGACCGGAGTGAATTAGTTGTGCTCCACTAAAAAAAGAGTATAACCACTGCCAGCGGACTTTTGCGGAGCGAGCAAAGCGGGAAATGAGATGGGTCAGTCTGAGCGGAGCGCGTTCAAAACTAGCGTGCGACAGCATGACACTTTGGACCCATTTTAACTCGCTCACGGCTCGGCCACGACTTCGCGCGTTTAGCGGCGCGGCGAGCGTTTTCTGTGTTCATTGCGCGGCCGAGACGCTCGCTGTACAGTGGTTACCTGGCGGCACACGCAATGAACTGATAAAACGCTCGACCCGCCGCTGAACGCGCGAAGTCGTGGCCGAGCCGTACGTCCGCTTCGCTTACTCGCTCGCAGCGGAATTCCTAGTATGAAAATCAGTGTTGCACTTGCAAGTCGGGCGGAGTCCAATTGGAATCCGCTGGCCTCTGTGACCACTTTTGTGACTCTTTGAAGACGTTTAGTCCGCTCCGATTATTCTTATTCAGTGGAAGGACTTATTTGCAGTTTGCCATTGCGAGTTAAACGGACTCCGTACGGACGGAGCTCGTTCCGCTCGCAGTGGATGGCGGGCATTACTGGGTGCATAAGCCTACGAACTATGCTAGTAGTTTAAACAATCCAATTTCATATTCCAACGCGCCTACTTTCCAGCAAAGGGTTAGGCGGAGAGACGATCCTGAGATACATTTTTCGCTTTCCCAATACTATGCTCATCCAGACGAGTCTTCTGAGAGACACTCTGGCGTTCATAATAAAGGCATGCAGTTTGATGCCCGGCTCATCTTGTTGGGCCGGCCTCTATGTCTTTTATTATCAATGTTATCAATAATGATAAGTTGTTCAAGACTGTCGCTCTCCTACCTGCCTACTTAAGTGGCCGACAAATTCCAGTTTTCAAAAACAATATATTCATTCGCATTATTACCTCCAAACTGACTTTAACAAAGTGGCAGACGACAAATATTCCGAATTCAAATTTCCAAATCTGTACAGTTGACAATGTGATCTCTCATTGTAACAATAAGTCCAAATAATCGTCATACCATTTTCGACTCTACGCAATGAGAAGAGAGCGCAAAATGATTTGGACTCGCACCATATTTTTTTTCGTCACCGGCTAGTGATGTGTTAACGTAAACATAAATAGTCACGTATTCGAAATGTGTCAAAGTATGCTTTAGGTGACATCCGCCTTGACATTATAATCACCAGATTAACGTGACTAAAAAGACTTGACATTTCTTAATAGAAACAAATAAGTCATTGTCCTTTGACTAGATAGACGGTAAATACGTCGGCTCAGCTACGAATAAATCATTCTTTATACAATATTTTTACTTTTTCACTTTTATACAATCACCCTTTTGATTCAGTTTTTTGCGAAAATGATAAAGCGCATTCCAGAGGCGACAAAACATAAAAGACTATTTTAACATCATAATTTATTTCGCATGAAAAGAAAATTTTGTCACGTTACCAAATTTAAAAAACAACGCACAAAGCAACAATAAAACTTTCCGCGCGAAACAAAAGCAATAAAAAATGACAAATATAAGAATCGCCTTTTACTCAGCCGTAACGTCGTGCATTATAAGAATTTAATAATCCAATATATCATACAAGTGGTAATTCTACTCGTAAAGAGTAATGAAACAGAGAATTATGCTTCGGACTCGCGACAGGGATGTGACAAACAATGCTCTAAAAAAACAAAAGAGACCAACCACATTTCGTGGCAATTTGTCAGTCAAATCTGATGTTGAAGATTCCGATTGTCACGTCGACGGTGATCAACTGTCAACGCTTCCAACTCTATTGTCACCGTGACAACAATGGCCTCTATTCTAACTACACCCCAACCAACCAACATCACACCTCTAGACCAACCAATTTCAACCTTATCACACGAAACACAAAGCTTTGTTTCCCAACAACAAACACTAGACTTACCGTCTTACAAACCACCGAGCGCCATTAAAAAGATGTTCAAAAATAACACGAGAATTTTTAAGTGAAGATAGAATTGTCTCCTAGATTTAAAACAATGGGGCAGATATTTCTGGCTTCGTTAACAAAACTGACAGGTGCTGATTTGTTACTGATTCTTCGAATACCAGAATAGAGAACACGTCAAAACAATCCACGGGAAAAGAAGAAATAGCTTTTGTTATAATGTAGCATTATTATATCATCCATTATGTCTCTTAACCAAATTCTTACATTAATTATGTGAAACAAATTTATCAGGCACTCTCATTCTTTTAACACTATTTAGGTTAACCGCAAAAGTAAAATAAATAAACTAGACGAAAAAAGACTGATAACATTATACAACGCTTTTGTTCCAAATGAACTATTTTTAATAACATTATTACCTATTTCACCCAGCAAAAGTGCATTAGTGTCATCTGCAATTATTTAAGACGAGGTTTGTAATAAAAATAAAATTTACAGCGTGATTCTTTTTTCATAAATAAACACGGAGAGTTATTTTTCTAGCAGAGACAATGTCTAGCAGCCAGCTACATCACGGCATCGTTTGTAATCGTTAAAACGTCGTCGAAATAAAAATACCGGTTATTGTTTTAAATAAACAATGGGCAAGCGACAATAAAGAGCTGTAGAATGGCCGCAGAACGATGCTGCGGCTGACTTGTGAAGTCACAGACTAACGCAATAAATTCTAATTAGAACGCAAAGTCGTTAGACGACGAAATACTGTCCATCTGCGACAATGGGCACACTGAGAGGTAATTGTCTTTATCGCGTTTATGTTGTTTTATGCTGACAGGGAGGTGCACAAATCAATTATTATGGTCTAATTAACACTTAAAAACAATATTTGTAAAGAAACTAGACCCACATATTTACCACTGTATATTTTTTATTCGTAATATACTTAGAATGATTATTTGTCGACGCGACTCGGTAGACATGATTTGATTTTTTAGGTGCCCCGAACGGATTTTGAACCAGTTAGTATCTCTTGGCTATACGCGACGAATATGCTACCAATCACGCCATGCCGCCACCAACGAACCCACCCGAAAATATTGATCGCTTGTATTCGCCAGTAGTGCCTCGTGGTGCCATCTATCGCACGCAACTATTATGTACCACGGTTTTTTGATTTTTGATTTCATTAGCTGAACGTCTGATAATAAAATCAAATATGCGACAAATTTTAGTTTGATTATTTTTTCTGATGTAGGTATATTGTTAGTTCTTTTGAATAATGAGTCTAAAAAAACGTAAAATATAATTTAAATTCAATTTCGTTAACAAAACTTGTATAAATTAAAATCGTATCGCATACTCAAAACGGAAAATTGCCCGTAATTATTATGATATACGAGTAACGGACTTCTTACAACATTTTAATGAACCAACGGGCGTAGGTAGAAAAATCAACCAGTCTACCTCTGTTTAGTCTTCGTCACCGTCAGAGCCGTTTGAGCAACAAAAATAGAGTTTCAAAAATATTGAGCACTGTTGAAAAATAGACGTCAAACAAATATGATAATAATAAGATGCTGCGACCAACACTTGATATCTGGGTGAGATTTGCTGCTTCATTTTTACAGTTATACTTGAGGATTGAAGAAACATTTCATAGTACTTACGCAGTTTGAGTTTTTTGTTGCAACTAAAATGACGAACGCTTTCTTATTAAATATAATAATTCTTTTATTGGTAGAGCATGCCATAGTTACAATTCATCCTTTTTTGAAATTGATTTGTTTAACACCTCCTTGTTTAAATTTAAGGCTTCCCTCTTAGATTTAATTAATCGTTAGGTTTTTTTTTTGGTGGCTTAACTTAATTTGTCCTCTTTAAGTATTTTTTTTTTCTCTTTCATGAACATGAATTTTATTAGATTGTCGTGTATGTTGTGTTAGATAAGTCTAAGAACACAAATTCACCCAACTTGTATTTATGTGTTAACTAATGGTGGCATCTTTATTGGTTAATGTTAGATGTATGCACATTAGATATAAGTATAATTGTACCGTTTGTGCCCAAATAAACATTAAAACATTAAAATATTAAAATCGGCTGCACCACTTCAAAACCTAGTAACTCTCAAAAAATAAATTTTGGGATTTTTGCATATAACGTGGTTTCTAGTAAGTGCCTCCAGGATACAAAAACAAATAGAGGCCTATCTCGCTCAATTTCACAGATACGAGTACCTCCAAACCTAGTAAGTACACAAGGAAAGGAAAAAACGGGCTTGACCATTTCAAAACCTAGTACGATACAAAACTATTTCAAAAACCTAGAATGTGGCATGCGCTTACTAGGTTTGAAAAAGTCAGAGAGGCTTATTATTATTAGGTTTGATGTGGTCAAACGATAATCAATACGCTCATTTCAAAAGCCAGTGTGGTACATAAATTAAGATAAAACATATAAATATAAGAAACTAAACATAATGAGTACCTATTCGTCTTAATTTAGTTAACCAAGAAAGTATCACTTTTTGGACAAATATTGCAAAATTTAGTACGGCAGAGACAAAACATGTTTCTTCGCTCTCCTGTAAAATTAGCTGAACGTCCCTTACTATGATTTGTATGTCCCTTACTAGGTAGTGGCGACGCAGGACCTATGTTTGGTGTTGGCAAGATATATTTTGCAAGGCCCTATGGTGGCGAACCACATATTAGACGACGGATGTTCAAATGAGCATAGAAACGAGAAACTTTCGAGGCGCTAGGCCCCTCAGACCGCGAGGCGTTTGCCCACGTCGCCTACGCCTCTCGCCTATGCAACTATACTTCATTTTTTTAGCATTAGATAGAAGGTAAGCAATCTTGACGTGTATTTTTATTGAAAAAAACTTTTGAAAAATAAATCACAGCAAATATGTTACATTTAACAAGGACATATTATTATGGTCATTTACATACTTTTGGTTTCATAAGTAATAGTTATTATTTTTAATAAGCTTTTTTCGATGAAAAGACACATCAAGAATGTTTACCTTGTTTCTAATGCTAAAAAAAAACGAAGTATAGGTACCTATATCAGTATTGGCCTGTCACATCGTCTCTCACATCAGTTAGCAGAAAAAGGTGCGCATCCGCACCTCGCGCGCTGCCAACATAAACACCGGCTTTGACAAATCTAATACGAAATGGATCAGTGACCTCATGGGGGCTACTACGAAGTTCAAAATTTGACGGTCGTATCGTGACTTCCTTTTCACTCTTATGTTAAATACCATTAGCGTAAACGGAATGGTACGAGACAAAACTCGAAAATCGAATTTCGTAGTAGGTACAAGGACTGATTCGGACTGACATTTCAATGGTATATGAATACGATGACGCAATAATAAAATTCTTCTTCGTCCCGGCTATTATTATTTCATTTTTAAAATTGCTATTAATAAAATAGGTGCTATTGTAAAATTTACGACTTTTTAGAGACAAATTCTGCGCTATTTGCGCAACTAATTTTTTTTCCAATTTAATATGTAAAAAAACGAATTTTATAGTTATTAAATTAATGTAATATTAACATAAAATTGTATTAATGAACTGAAACAATTACTTTGCTCACCCGCGACCAAAACCAAAGGTAAAATAATTGTTTCAGTTCATTAATATGAACCTTAGCAAAGTATCGCCTGATTCAATAAATTATAAATTGTATTGACATTAAATACATAATTCAATAATAAGAGAAAACTTGACTATAAAACTTTTGAGGAACCAGCTTTGGTGCCCGCCCAGATTATGATATTATATGTGAAGAATACGAATGTTTGTTTTTCCGTGGGTATTTAATATGTGTCTATCTATTTACTATGACTTTGAATACAACAGTCAGTAACGAACCCATTTCAAGGAGATAAGGAAGTTTTCCAACCGAGAATTTCCACTATTTCCAGCTGATTCTGATGGACAAAACAAACGCGAATCGCCACGATGATTGGAACGCTTCCAGCTTCTACAGCCCATAATGCCCGACATACGACGCTCCAACGGTATTTTATGTCTCAATACCGAGTTCCATTCTTCCTAATTATTTTTTGTACTAATAGTTCTGGCCCATCAATCTCCCCAACAATCTTGTTTATAGGAATGTTAACCGTGGTTATTTCGACGCGGTGCGGGCGGCTCACAGGGGGTTGACTTTTAGTTTTTTTTAAATAAAAATTTACACGGTTTTTATTGTTTTTTTTTTGATATCTAGTTAAGTGAGAGCTGATGAACGCATTGGCGCAGGTGTCCGTGGGTGGTGGTGGGTGACAACGGCCAACCTAGAGGTTTAACACGTTCACGGACAGTACGTCGAGAGACGTAAACTAAAACCCTTGTAATATGGCACTACGTCTGTAGACGGGAATTTAATTTTCGTTAAAAGTGGCGCTCCGTCCACAGCCGAATATTTGTCATAGTATTTATAGGGAGTTTATGACTCTGTGCCGTTTTTGGATGTAACACAAACCCGCCAGTGCCACAGCAAGCACTCATAATGGTGCACACAAGTTTGTCTCCGTCACACATACAAAAAAAGACCTCGCGTTGTGGCACTACGTCTGTAGGCGGACAATTTCCATACAAGGTCATCGTCTGTGGCCGTTACTGCCGCAACATGTACTTCCAAAACTGAACAATGTGACAATCCGTCCCCAGACGTAATATCAATTTGTATGGAAAAAATCTGTGCCACAGCACAAATTATTGGATGAGGTCTTGTGTCCGTGAACGTGTTAAGATAAAATATGTCTTAAAGTTTACAATAATACTAAACCTTTTTTTTTACTGTACTTGAACTGTCAAACTATCTAGATTACCTATTATCTACAGGGCACAGACCTCTTGGGATGAGATTTTTTTTTCTGTAGTTTCCACGCGGAAAAGGAATTTCACATACACCGTCGAATGTCTTCGCTGGTGTGTACAGGCACAGAATATATAATAGTACTAACGTACAGAATGGACACGCTCCACCCCGCACCGATTCGAGCTACCCCACCCCTCAAGGCGCAGATTGCCGGACCCCGCCGGAATCCAGAAGAGTGCGCGCGCGATGTATGTAGGCGTACGCGTGTACAGACGTCGTCGTGCTTATGTAGATTCAAGACCGCGTATTTGTACGTCGTGTCCGCCGCGTGGTACAGGTTTCCGCACGATATTTTCATTCAAGCTCAGAATAAACAAATTTAATTTCGGAAGACTACCTATAAGTGCGAGCTCGTACTCGATCTCAAGACTTTCTGTTTAACCTTTTTCCAGACCCCGACAAATTAGATACACTACCGCAAAACGAATCATTGTTTTATATTTTTTACAAATGCAGGATTAATTTAAAAGCAAATCATATTTTAAACAAATTCAATAGATTTTCTTCCATATTGTAAAGGGAGTAAGGTCGAATCTTTGTGTAGATTTATGCGGTCGCTATATACGCTATGCCTGGAAAGGGGTTAAGAGGAGAATGAAAGCTTAAAAAACGTTCATAAGGATTAAACGTTATGACTGTACTACCATAAAATATATAAGTTTTGAGTAATCTTATCCTACTAATATTATAAATGAGAAATTTAGTGCAGATGTTCGGATGTTTGAATGCTTTTATCCTGCCTTTTCGCATAAAATTATTTCCCGAATGATTCATTTGTCGACCGTTTCATTTGCCAACGGTTTATTTTTTCTGAAACTGTAAACTATTCAGGATATATTTCAGGACTATCCTGTAGGTTAGGTTAGTTTTATAACAATCGTGAAAAGTTTACAGTTTCAGAATAAATAAACAGTTGGCAAATGAACCAGTTGGGAAAAATATTAGCTGGGAAAAGGCAGAGAACCGTTTGTTAGTCAATCACACAAGAACGGCTAAACGAAATTGAACCAATCTTGGCGTACAGATAGACAAAAGGTCTAATTCATGTAACCTGATTTAAAAAAAGTTCACGCCTTTATCCCCTGTTTCACCATCCATTGATCAAATTTATTTGACGGATAAATGTGATGCCGTCTCTGTTTGTTTTGTTCGAATAGACGGAGACGGCATCACATTTATCCGTCAGTTAATATTAATCAATGGGTGGTGAAACATTCCCTTAATCTTCTAATATATAAAAATCTTGTGTCACGGTGTTTGTTATCGAACTCCTCCGAAACGGCTCGACCGATGTTTATGAAATTTTTTTCTGTATTCGGTAGGCCTGAGAATAGATCGTAGGCTATTTTTTCTTCGCAGACAGAGTCGCGGGCAACAGGCAGTCTATTTATAAAATTAACCATCGGATTTCGCTTGAACTTTAATAACTTCGTAAGTCATCAAATGTAAATATTCCTTTATTTTGTATTTATAAGCTTAATGATCATTATTTACAATCAACCTGTACCAACAAGGAACGGTATCTTGATAAATACAGGGCGTCCCGTGACAAATGGATACAGAGTGTTCGAGTATTTTTAGACCACTTCTAATTGGGCTTACTATACGTCAACTCTGAAAGAAATCGTCGTGTCAATTGTGTACCTGTCGAATAAAAACGCGAATATACTGTAGTTGCTTTGATCAATTATAACTGTAGATCCACAGTCGCGCGCCCGAAAATGTCCGAGCCAAATGAGCGCCACTTTGATAAAAGTGGCCTTCTTTTTTCTCAGTACGTTACGTGAAATTGTCAAGTTTAGCTGTCGAGTGTCGACCGAAATTCGACTGTAATGAAGTAAAGACTAGGTTCAAATTTCTGTGTAGGTGATGATTTTAATTGTTATGCAAACAAATAAAAAAGTTCGGACATTCTTTGAAGGGGATTTTGTTCGGCAATGTGTATCTTCAGTTATAATTGATCAAAGTGTAGTTGTGTGAAAGTATTAAGTATTTTAGTTTATTTCTCAAAGAATCGAAAATCTAACTCGTGTTTACAATATCATTATCTTCGGCTTAGGTGAATACCCATATGCGTCCTACTGCTAAGCACAGCACTACTGATTTTTCTAACCCCCGACAAAAAAGAGGGGTGCTATAAGTGCCATCATAGCTCTTAAAGGGGTGAACCGATTTGGATGCGATTTGTTTTATTTGAAAGCAGTCTTGGCGAGTTCTTAGACATGTTCGGCCGTTTTAAAGTTAACTTTTTTGTTAGCTGCGGAAGGGATCTTAGACGCATAATGGGCATTTACTTTATTTTCAAACATATAATGTGATCTAATTGAGTTGGAGTTTTTCTAAATTTTCAATTTATTACTGAGCACAAATAAAACTCGAGAATAAAGATTCTGATATTAAGAAGAAATTATATTTGTTTTTCAAATTTCCATGCTTTCTTCCATGATTTCTATAATGCATTATAACATAAAAAAATATAAAGATAGCTTGTACAGCGGCGGATGAAAGTCATTTGGTATTTTATCAAACATTTCCTGAACATAGGTGTATTAGAAAAGACAGCAGTTTTGCATCCGGAGATATATTAATTATGTCTATCGCCTTGTGAAATAAGATATAGCATACTAGCTGTTGCTAGTGACTTTAACAGCGACTAATTCGTTTATGGCCATGCCACGGAAACTACACAATAACAAATAATATGACATGTTATGAAAATATCATTCAGGCTTTCGTAGTTAAAGTCCATCATCATTATCCTATTATACGTCCCAGTACAGGGCACAGGCCTCCTCTCAGAATGGAAGGGATTGGGCCGTAGTTCCCACACGGGCCCGTGCAGATTGGGAACATCACACACACCATTGAATTTCTTCTCAGGTGTGTGCAAGTTTTCTCATGGTTCATGGTAAATTTCAAATATATTTTCGCACATAAATCCCGAAAAGGCCATTTGTGGATAATTCTCGCGAGAATATACTGGGCTCATCCATACTTTAACATTATAAATGCGAAAGTGTGTCTGTCTATCTGTTACCTCTTCACGCTTAAACCGCTGAACCGATTTAGATGAAATTTAGCATGGAGGTAGCTTGAGAGCCTGCGAAGGACATAGGATAGTTTCTATCCCGGAAAATTGCATAGTTCCCTCGGGATCGCTATAAACGAATTCTTTGCAGACGGAGTCGCGGGCAAAAGCTAGTAATAAATAAAACTAAAAAATTACAATCCATAAATTCCTACGCTTGATTATCATCAATTTTGGATAATTACTACTGCCTACCTAATTTGAAAAGTATGGAAATGAAATGATTTTATTTTATTTTCCAAATAGGTAGTAGCAGGTTTTTTTAACTAAATTAAGATAAAAATTGACTTTTACTAAAACAAATTGCAAATTAACGAGTGGTTCACAAAATTAAACCGAAAAATATGTCGGAATGTAATCTGACAGATAAAATAATATGTATTTATTGTTGCAACGTTTTAACTTCTAACCCCAATTAAGAGTTTTTAAATGTTTATTCGATAACAGTAGCATTATAACCCAATAAAATAGAAAAACACTTAATTTTATAACCGAAAAGACATTGTAACTCCGCTATGGGTGGGCCGGTTATTTCGGTCTTATGCAGACAAAACTAACATCTACCCATAAATAACTTGTTTTAGGACAATTAATAATAGGACCTTTTCTTAGCCAAGACTATAATGGGGAATTATATTAAGCTGTGTAGTTTTAATGGTGGTTTATTTCGGAATATGTAAGGTGAAGTAATTAGTGGTAACGATTTGTAGATACTTGTCACGGTTTAAAAAAAGAAAAAGGGGAGTTTTAACTGACTTTTTTTCTCATATTTTTAAACATGGATTTCTTTGGAAATATCGAGCAACATAAAATTCATCGTCATCATTTCAGCCTTGCCAAACAGATTGGTCTTGCGCCATCCGCATCCAACGCGTTCCCGCAACCTTAACCAGGTCGTCGCTCCATCTTGTTGTAGGCCTACCTACACTGCGTCTTCCGATACGCGTGCGCCACTTGAGAGCCTTTCGGCCCCATCGGCCGTCAGTTCTGCGAACGATGTGCCCTGTCCACTGCCACAACATAAGATTAATATAATAAAAATATTGATGTCTAATTCAATAATTGTATAGGTAACGCCACGAGAGTTGAGGTCTTGAACAACACAACACGTTATGTAATGACAGCGGAAGTACAACAGACTCAACAGTAAATTTACAAGATTGACAAAAAATTTCTTCAACCTATTTCGTAAAGAATTATTTAGGAAAATATATCTAAATACTTCGATCAAAACAGAAAATAAAATATTTTGATGTATTTAATTTAAATCAGAAAAGCATACTTTTCGCTAGGTATTTATAAAATACCGACTTTTTTGTTGCGAATATTTCTTATCAGTTTCAAATATTTTATTTCAAAAATTGTTTAAATGAAAAAAGAAAAATTGTAATAATAATATGAATAGTATTGCGTAGGTTCATCATAAGATCATAATAACTCACATTTTCATTCACTCACTCATTCATTCATTCACTTCTTTTTTTGCAATCAGTACTTTATGTAGCAGTGTGTGTAATCATTCGCCTCAAACTCTCGTGGCGTTACCTATAAAACCTAGGTATATGAATAAGCAGATTAACAAAATTAATCGTAATTTAAGGTACGCTTTCACTGCGCCGCAGGGGAGCATCGGAAAAGTAAACGGAAAAGTATAATAAGCCGATACTTTTAAAACAAAACCCCTTTGTTTTACAAATTAGGAAATAATTATTCATTTAAGTAATTAGTTAGAATGATTTGCAAAACGATGACTTACAAACAAGGGCACATTTTAATAGGTAAAGCTCGAAAGTTGGAAACAAATGATCGTTAACCAACCTGTCTTGAAAGTAGAAAAGACGTTGATATTAGTAAAAGCATTTTTTTTCTAAAATTTTAATTTGTTATCAATTTTTGTATGCTTGTTTAAAATGCCTTTAATCTATGAAATGTCTTAGTCCTTTACTCTATTTTATCTATGAAACATTTTTGTCTGTAGCCTTTACTAATTATAAATAATACAGGAGTAAAGATTGTATGTTTGTGTTGATATAAGAGGCAATTATATAGTAAGTACACTACCAATTTTTCTTCAAATTATTTTACAGATAATATGCTTTATTATCCCACATTTAAAATGGTTGCTATTTATCCCGAAAAAAATTAAAGTTACACGTAGAATTCAGACATTGCAAGAAGAACTAGTGTGTGATATGATATTAGGTATTATGCTGACAATTAACTTCTAAAATTCTAACTTCTTTTCCTGTAACACATGTTTTTTTTCCATCTCAATTTACCTTTTTTAATGAGCCAACAGACATAACGTACATAAACAAATACCCAAAGTACAGTCAGACGCATAAATCAGTCGAAACAACCGGCCAATAATGCAGACATTTTATGATAACAATAAAAAACGCGCGGACATTTTTAAAACTAATTTCGCCAAGTCCTTTGAACTTCACTTTTGGGAAGTTTGATTCACAAAAGTTCCACCGATACAAGGTTTTAAATGTCACTATTAAATACATCGAAACAAAGCTGTAACAATTAAGAATAAGGTGCTATTTTCAATACATTTTTGAAAGAGCGCAGCACCTTTTCATTTTAAGTTTTATGAATTGTGAATTGTGATTATGGCCATTGTTTTTTGAAATAAAGTGAGCGCTTTCGTTTCTAGAAGCGATCGGCGTTTGTTTTCTTGTCAGTCACCTTTTTTTATGAAGTTTTTACTTCACTAATTGAAGATAAATCTTGGATATTCTTAAAAGCAATGCAACGAGTTTTTTTTATTGTGTCTTTAATCTCCCTGCCAACAATAAGGTAAATGTCCTAGCGTTGCCATCAGAGACCAGTGTATCTTTCACCAGTGATGACTTATGGCCCTAAGACGTGGCCGCTAACGTTGGGACTCACAAGAAAGCTCAAAGTCACTCAGAGGGCGATGGAGAGGGCTATGCTCGGAGTTTCTCTGCGGGATCGCATTAGAAATGATAAAATCCACGCAAGAACTAAAGTCACCGAAATAGCTCGACGAATCGCCAGACTCAAGGGCAGTGGGCAGGGCACATCGCTCGTAGAACGATGACCGATGGGGTCAAAAGGTTCTCGAGTGGCGTCCACGGACCAAAAGACACATTGTAGGTAGGCCTCCAACAAGATGGAGCGACGACCTGGTTAAGGTTGCGGGACAGATCGGTATGGCGAGCCTTGGGGGAGGCCTATGTTCAGCAGTGGACGTCTTTCGGTTGAAATGATGATGATGATGAAAAGCTTTTAGTCATCAGTAAATTACTACTACTTAAACTGCTTTTGTTTTTCTAAGTTCATTGTGAAAAGAACATACTTATTTAATTATATATCAATAAAATACTGTTCATGCGATTCCCACAGTCCTTTTACGAGTGGTGGGGGTTAATTAGCGTACGCGCATAATTTATGCCTCGCGGAGACAATTCATTGCGCAGTGACGCGTTTGTTGTGCGCGCCAAAGTTATGTTGGGCCAATGTTTGTTGCAAATGTTTGGGCAGTTGGCAAAGTTTTTTATTAACTGGTGTTAAAAAAGTAACAGTTCGAGTTTTCTATATCTATCGTTTGTCAAAAGAAGCTATTGAAAAATAAAAATTCATCCGGTCTGCTTTAGCCGTGGTGGCCTATGGCCTCTTAAGCAGAGGGTCGTGGGTTCAAATTCCAGCTCGTACCTCTGAGTTTTTCGCAATTTATGTGCGAAATTACATTTGAAATTTACCATGAGCTGTACGGTGAAGGAAAACATCGTGAGGGATCTTGTATTCACCTGCGATGAAATTCAATGGTGTGTGTGAAGTTTCCAATCCGCACTGGGCACGCGTGCGAACTACGGCCCAAACCCTCTGATTCTGAGAACAGGCCTGTGCCCTGTAGTATATAGGCTGGGATGATGATGATGAAGTCTGATTTTGTATGCTGGTGCGGTATCACGCAATCCGAATCAACCCGAAATTATTGATCACTTCCATACGCCAATGGGGTGTGTGGAGCCATCTATCCCCACTAATAAGAGTCACAACTCTTTTCAAATTGCATTGGAAAGGCATAAGAATTAATAAGTTTTTGGTTTAAAAAAAAACTATATTAAAATCAAACGTACTGCCGGAAAACGAACAATCTATAAGTAACTTTAAAATCCGCACATCCTAAACCATCTGGAGAAAGACATTTAAAATTTGGCAGACTTAAGTTTCATGGAGATAGCAGAATTTTCGAAATCCTCACGGGATATTGGCCTGTTTTTTATTCTGTCATTAGGGTAAAACCTATTCCTATGTATATCCTATTATTCATAACAAAATATCAACTGGAGACAACTATTAACTTTTTGGAGTTGATTTCATTAAAATATGAGCAACTTAAATGTAAGGGTACACGGTAACCTAACCAATCGATTTCGACAAATAATAATCCAGAAAACTAGGGCCAACATTGGACCAAACGTTGGCCCAACTCAATGCAGTGCGGTCCGATCCGTCACCGTTGTGACCCCGACTATAAAATGGCTGTTTTGCCACGACTATTATTTATAGTTATCGTTACAACAAACCGCGAACATAGCAATGAAGATTAAACTCGTTTACTGTGGAAAAAATAACTCGGTTATGAGTTTTCGTGATGCTTAATTTTAAAAGTTGAACGCTTTAGCTACGTTATACTTAGTATTTATTTTTCAAAATTACATCTGCTTCGAGCTGAGACTCTTGTTGTTATTAGTTAGGCCGTCTCTACAGGCTGTTTCATTAACTCTTGATTAGATGCTTTTTTTTTCGCGATTTCGTGGCTGGTTCCACCTTGAAAGTTGTTCAGTGTGAATCTACCCATCACCCCTTTCACGCCTGCTTAGGACTTCTGAATCAGTCTGTACAGTTTACATACCAACTATGAATTGACAAATTCTAGCATCGCAAAAGCCACTATTTTCCGAGAAAACACCGCGAAAATCAATTGAGTATTGGTTCTGGATCGATACCTACTCAATCGAAAACCACGACCACTTCGTCAAGAATCAAAATTTACCAAACTCCATTTGTTCTTCAATAATCCAATGTCGGAAATGAAAAATACCTGTGTACTTCCCCCCAAATATTTTTTTTTTTTACTTATTCCTGTTCTTAGGAGTCTATCTAATTCTTAAAGTAGAATTTAACACGATTTCAAGAATATGCGAATGTAACCGTTAAATTATTAATGTTAAATTACCAAGTAGAGGAGAATATAAGGAATTAGGTATTGTAAGATTCGTCTCAGTTGCGATGCGAGAGTGACATAGAGTTCCGATTTTCACCGATTTTCCGTGGCAGCGGGAATCATACAGGAGGGTCTTTTTTTAATTTGTTATTATTATCATTTAAAATCGGCTATACACAAATTTATTTTGTCTTATTTACGTTTAAGTAGGTACTAATTAGCATTTGTTTTCTAAAACAAACGAAATCACTATTAGAAAACCGTTCTATGACTGAAAAAGCGCTATAATATAAAGCATAGATTTAAAAATATGACAGTGTCTTACGAAAAGTCACGTTTTAAAGAAATATTTCATCTCAAACGATTAGCGAGGCCACATTTGACAGTTGTATGACAGAGTGTATGGCGTAGGGTGGTTATTTTTGTTGGTTTTTGACAAATAACTCATTATAATTTCACTATATTAAAGTAGGTGTTACTAGAAATATTGGAGCTGATATTAAAGGATCCCGTCTGAAATGGTTAATGTCAATTTCATTGGAAGATTAAGCAAGTTTTGCCGTATATAAATTACATTTTCAATATTAATGTGATTTTAGTGACCAAGTATTAAAATGAAAATAGATTTGTTAAAACATTTATTTGATTTAAGCAGTTATTTCCAAATTTTCATATGAGTATCTAATAAAACTTAACTAGATCAAATTATTTTTCGCTTTTAGAAGCAGTTTGATGTGATACAGTAGAAAAGTACATAGATGGCGCTGTATCACTGCATAAGTAATGATGGCAGGCTGTAATGTATGATGCATAGGAAAAATTTGCGTGTAAACTCCTAACCAGTGGTGGTGTAGGGGTAAGCACGCGGCACGGAATGCCGAGGACCTGGGTTCGATTCCCAGCATTGGTCTTTTTTC
The DNA here is from genome assembly GCA_947563465.1 of Archips xylosteana. Classification (NCBI taxonomy): domain Eukaryota; kingdom Metazoa; phylum Arthropoda; class Insecta; order Lepidoptera; family Tortricidae; genus Archips; species Archips xylosteana. The sequence continues at coordinate 10,274,228 of OX387361.1, read as the reverse complement.
TGGGGTTTTTTCTGTGCATCTATGTTTCAGTTTATATTTAGTATAAATAATAAATATAGTTTATAGTTTATAGTTTATTTATTTAAAGAACAAAATTACATGCTTATACAGAACAGTATTATCCGGTAAGCGCCAAACTAGGCTGAGCCTGTATCTTGGCACTCACTGATAATATCACGGGACAATTCACACCAATTGACCTAGTCCCAAAGTAAGCTAAGGAAAGCTTGTGTTATGGGTACTAAGCAACGGATAAACATACTTATATAGATAGATACATACTTAAATAAATATTAAACACCCAAGACCAAACATTCGTATTTTTCATACAAATATCTGCCCCGACGCGGGAATCGAACCCGGGACCTCAAGCTTCGTAGTCAGGTTCTCTAACCACTAGGCCATCTGGCTATCTGGTCGTCTACTCGGTTAGTATGAAAAACTAGAAAAGCACACGAAATTACAGATGATGTAGAAGTAGTAGAGGGTCCCCAACGAGCATATCAGACAAAAGACGGAAGTCGTTCACATAGCCCGAAAGATTAGCACGCAGAAGTGGCAATGGGCTACCTATGTTTATGTGTCGATTGAAGTTGGGAAATAACGCGATTGTGAAAATAAGCTTCAGTAAAAAACTATATTTATAAAAAAGTATCTGGGAAAAATGCGACTGGAATGTTTGTTACTAGCAAATTGATGTAACTAGTCGAAATGTATGAGTGAAAATTGCGAAAGTTTAAAACATTAGTAGGTGTTAGATGTTTTGTAAAGCGGTATTATACGGCTTACCCTTTGTTCTAGTGCGCGTCTCGCAGCGGTGTTAACATGTACAATGATCGCTTATGTTAATTCTCAAATCGATTCTGTTGGGACGGTATCAATCCCTTAGGAGCGGGCCACGAAACAAGCGTCACAATAGAGATGTTGACACCACCAATCAACTGACGTACTTTATACGAGCTGTTAAAACCCAATTCTCCCATAGAGTTTGAACGGCAACAACTTATGACGTCACTTGTTCACTAACTCAATCAACTAACTATTTATTTGTTTTAATGCAACAAAAATCTTACTTTGCAGTTAACCGAAAATTAATCTGGTTTTCAGGGCTAACATAAATCATTTTTTGACTGGAGTCGTGTCTTCGAATTACTTTTTAATGGCGTCAACATCCCTATTAAAAACAGTAATAATTACTGTCTTATTTAATGAGACATCAGAAAAAATATCAAACGCGATAAAGAGATGGACTGAAATATTATTTAGGTCTTACTGTTTAACGCACTCTGAATCGCAATTGTTTTCTCCATTTCTCTCTAGCTGTCACACGGTAAAAGATGAGGACAGAAATAGATGGTGAATGACATCGCGAGCGTCCGTGCGTTAGACAATACGGCCACTGGCCACGATGGGACGTCGTCGTCTTTACACACAAGATATCGAAGCTCTGAAGCAAATTATCTATTTTTTGGATGAAGGATGGATGGTCCGGCTACGTTGCCAAAATAACTGTTTAGGGATGCAAACGTTCTGCCACTAGCCCCTATTAAAGTCTTGACTTGATAAATAATAGTTCTAAGTCACTCAAATTAAAAAAATATATAGCTCTATCCATTGGAGGACAATTTTTCCAGTAACAAGTAAAACAAAGAAAACCAGATTTTTGTTTGTCTTTACGTCATTTCATCCAAATACGTTCAGTCGCTATTGCGTAATCGCCTATCAAATATCCAAACATTTAGGACCGATACAGACGGATTGCAATCCAACTGCAATGTAACTGCAACTGCCGACTGCCCATACATTTCAGTCGCAGCTAGCGTCCAGTTTGCGTATAGTTTTGCCAACTGCATGGACAATGTATGAGCAGTCGGCAGTTAGCAGTTACGTTGCCGTTGAAATGCAGTCCTTCTGTATCGGCCCTCATACTATTAGTACGATAGGATTATGACTTTGTTTCTTAGTTAGTTTTCAATTAAATATTGCCATAACAATCGCTCTCTTTCTAGCCCAACGGCTCTCGCTATCTTTCCCCCTCGCACGCCTAATGTGTAAACGCATTAATCATACGGTTTTATACAAGTCTGACTTCGTTGTTGAGCGATAGGGCTGCTATCGGCAGGATCTACATTCACACGGAAATTCAGGACGCGCCGCACCAAGACTTGCGTCAACCCTGACAATTATGATAACTAGAGCCTCCTTACAAAAGATGATTATAATAAAATAATAACCATTATACAAAAAACCGGCCAAGTGCGAGTCGGACTCGCGCACCGAGGGTTCCGTACAAATTTATATGTATAGGTAACGCCACCAGAGTTGAGGCCACGCACACAACCACATCTCATGTAATGACAGCGGGATTTTGACGTTGTGTTGTCGTTAAACGTCAATAAACGTATATATCTATGAACATCCAGTCTTAGCAGACCCCTGCTTCTAAGCAAAATGTGTGCGGTGTGGAATCATTGTAGATTGGTTACTGATATAGACAGACAGACAAAAAAATTTATGCTTTTCAAAATTTTTCCTTTATCTGTGCTATAAGACCTTGCATCATACTAAATTTTAAGATTCTGAGTTCACGGGAAGTACCCTGTAGGTTTTGATTCCATTGCGAGTTTCGAAAATATGCGGAAATTTGTGTCATAAACGGCTGTATCTTTTGATTGCGTTGGCTTAGAAGTTTGATTTTTTCACAGCTCCAAGGGACAGTAAACTTGAGTATTTTATATAAATTTCAGCTTAAAACCTCCACGCGTTCCTGAGAAAAAGGGTCTTGACAGACGGACGGACAGACGGACAACAAAGTGATCCTATAAGGGTTCCGTTTTTTCCTTTTGAGGTACAGAACCCTAAAAACCACAAAGTTAAACAGCTGTCTGTATACAGGACACCCTGTGTGTTGTCTTTAGTGATACAGGCTGTCCCATTGACGCGTCGTAATTATTCGCAGCCGATGTCAACTCGAATGCTTAAGAGACTATACAGCCTACAATGCCTTTGACGACTTTGTCTCCTCTCGCAATTACAACACCCCCTATTATTTTTGCAAAGTTTTCGTACTGGCTGCGTGGTCCTTTTTCCCCCGACTTTAGGAAGGTTTTTGTACATACAATGGATGTTTTTGTCCTTTTAAAGGACTAGAAGGTGGTAGATATGACAGGTTGTGGATTGTTCAGGCGGCACTTGTATTTTAAGTTAATTAGTTTCTTTGAAGGTATTGCGGTTCGATAATGATGGTGGTTATTTTTGAATCGACTCTGAGATGTCATTATTTTGTATTGTGAGGACTATAAAAGAACTTTTGATGTAAGTTGGTAACTAACTAGGTGTAAAGAAATTGAATGTAATGATATATCGTTGTGCGTATCAAATTAAGTTAAACACATTTTTTCCAAGCTACAGAATCAATATAAACATACGAAATATACAAAACATGACATTGGGATAAATGTAGTCATCCTCAGTACGAGAGGGCTTGAGCCGTAGCTCCCATGTGGGGCCAGTGCGGGTTGGGAACTTCACACACACCATTGAATTTCTTTGCATGTCTGTGTAGGTTTTCTCACGATGTTTTCTTTCATCCTAGTAATTTCGCACATAAATTCTGATAAACTCAGAGAATTTAGAGGGCTTTAGAGGCCATAGGTCAAACCACTAGACTAAAGCGGGTTTTTTTGAGTAAATATAGTAGTGTCAGTAAAAAAAAGGTCGGTCATACCTATTTTTCTTCCTTATTTATATTGATAAAGGTTTCACATAAAATTTTATGCGGAATTGACTCTCAATAATTCATAAAACAATACTGACCTTTCCCCTAAAAACCACAAAATACAATGAGCATAAACAAAAAAGAGGGGTCGAACTAGAATTTTACGTTGTAATGTGAGTGGTCTGCACGCGTATTAGGTAACCAAGTCGAGTCGATATCGAAACGAAGTCGATGACGTCGAAATCAAATCTTCATGATATTTTCGGTTGAAGCTGTAGTAACGAGGCAAATACACATACAAGAAAGCTATAAAATAAATAAGAATTCCTAACGTAATTTGGGGGAAATTGAATACATCATAATTATGAAAGAACATTTTACAGTATAACATAAAACTATATTTCTAACGAAAAAAATATCCTTAATCAAATCAATCTCTCAATCTATACAGATGTTTACGATTTTACCTAATGAATCTCAAATGACCGTAACACAATGTTGACACGAAATCCGTTTTCTTTCAATCATCCTTGTGCCTATAAATATCAAGCTGGTGTGGTAGTTAGGTTCTAATACAAGTTCTATCTAAATTGCAACTATCTGTAGTGATGGTCAATAACGATCATAAAAAAAATCTCGGACATTTTCATTGTGCTTTTTATAGTGCATTTTGAAACTAAGTCGATATCTCTCGTCCGACATGTAATAGGGGGTGGGCAGTACATCCATATTTAATTGGAGCTACCGTTCACTAGTTTACGACTCTCCACAGAGCTGAGGGTGGTCTTACATTATTTTTTTTAAATTCCCGATATATTGAAGTGGTGCTGTAGAGGACATCGGATCAGCTGGGAACCGGGGTGGATAAGAATTTGATATTTATTATAAAATTACTTACTTACATTTGGGTCTTGTTATTTATTTTATGGTTCATGTTGTTAGACTAGATTAGGTACTTAGTTCTAGATTGGCTGTTTGATTTTTAGATAAAATTCAAGATTTTTTTTATAAAAATTTTATACAGTAGGTAGTTTTGATAAAGTACAGTCGACAAAAGTGAGGCCTGCCCAGTTTCAAAACAAATTTGCTTGCAGCCGTTGAAGATCATTGGTATGGATTGGTAAGGACAGAGATGTCTAGCCACTGCAAGCAAAATGGACATTTAAGGTGTCAAGGCGACCTTTTTGTCGATAGTAGGTACGTATGAGTAGCCACAGCTTCCATATTGTACTAAAAAAAGAACATCAAGACATTTCACTTTAATATTTTTAATCTTTTTGTTTAAATATTAACAAATCAATTATTAATTTCAATTTAACATTGTAGTGTATCTACCACCCATGTGTTTGAAAACCAATTCTCACGTTCAGTCTCCATTTTAAAAAAAGGTCTTATCCACGATAGCCTAGCGGTATCCTATCGAAAAAACGTGAAATATCGAAATGCCATAAACTCGAGTACCGGGCCCATAAAGCAGACAAACTCGGGGGATAATCGAAGCGAGCGCCATTGTACCAGTTTATGCGCATCGTAATATTTTATGGCAGGTTCCTTTACAAACATTTTTAGATTGACATAGACGCGACCACGATATGGGTTGGGTAACGCGCTCACTGCTGGCAACGCGTATATGCGTTTTGGGAATTTTGCCCTGTATTTTTGTCACTATAAAGCCCTTCGTACATTAGGCTACGCAAAACTCCGATACCCGACGACTTTAGTGTATAAGTGACTATTGCAATACAAATTCATAGAAAATTTTCTGTACCTACTGTTTTTGGTGTTCATCATCATCATCATCATCCCAGTATATACGTCCCACTGCAGGGCACAAGCCTCCTCTCAGGATGAGAGGGCTTGGGCCGTAGTTCCCACGCGGGCCCAGTGCGGATTGCGAACTTCACACACCCCATAGAATTTCATCTCGGGTGCGTGCAGGTTTCCTCACGATGTTTTCCGTCACTGTAAAGCTCAATTTACAAATGTAATTTAATGTAAGATGTAAGATTAAGTTTGGTTTTTTTTGTAAGATTGGTTTTTTGGAGTCTTTTGTATTTTTATTTTTCAACCCATATTTTTGACCAGTGGTGGTGTAGAGGTTTGGCACGCAGCACGGAATGCTGAGGACCTGGGTTCGATTCCCAGCGCTGGTCTCTTTTTTTTGGGTTTTTTTCTGTGTATCCATGTTTCAGTTTGTATTTAGTATGAAAAAATTATGAATATTTTTTTATTGCATTGTATTGGTCGTACCTACACAGGCAAGCGTCGCCGAAACGCAAAGTATTGCGAAAGTCGTTTAGACACTTAAATTCGTCCGGTATCGAAGATTTCCGTAGCCTGATGTACGAAGAACCTAAATTTGAATGAAAAAAAAGTAAAGTTAAATTTGTTCAAATTACAATTCGAAAATTGCGTGTCGATAAATGAATTATGAAACAGAGAAAAAGAAGATTAACTAACTGACGTATTTAACCATTTTAAATTATTTGTAATGATTATGCAATATTAGGTAATACAAGCTGTTTATAGATAGGTAGGTCAATTCAATTCATTCATTTAAATAGTTTTAGTACATAGTTATTATTATTAGTAGGCACTTTACTTAATCTATGTTACGTATTATATCGAGGTACTATTACTAATGGCTCGACTTAGCGTCTAACCGCCTTTACGCCTTCTAGAAGAAGACTAGGTTACTACAAAAATATAATATATTGCCTAAACTAGGATACATAAGTAGCCTGTATCTTAGGCAAAAAATAATGGTCCTTAAAGTTTACGTAATTACCAGATTACATATTTAACTGTTATTTAAACTTAGAATAAAATAAGTAAAGTAAGTATCTAGGTTTATAGCTATGCGCTCCATCTTTATACCTAAACAACACATAACTACAAATCCTCAATTTCAAATATCCTCATAAATATCCTGTAATACTATTGAGGGCAGAATTGACACTGTAAAATACGAGAATTAGTCAGTACTATCAAACACTCACATCCATTCGCATTAAAAACAATGTTACATGCAATGCTGCGTTACCTAAGAACAGCGCCAATATGTTCGTACAAAAACACGCAACGGATACAATCTTTAAGTTTATAGTCAAGTGAGACACGTTTATTGGTACGCGGTTGAACAAAAGTACACTAGCATTAATCCTTGTATTGTTAACAGGGATCCAATTTAAAATTCCATAGCAATGTCAGGCAAAGCGTGATTGATCATGTTCGGAATACACGGGGAATGCGCACGCGATTCTAAACTCTAATGCTTTGTTTTGCTTTAAGTGATTGTAGAGTGTAAATTGAATTTAGCTGTTAGATTTTCTGGCTCAGCCATTTTGGGAAATTAAATAGATCGATTGGTGTTATAGTATAAATCTTCACAGGTGAATTTTTCGCTTCGAGCCATTACATTAAATTTGAACCTTAATACTATGACGATACCGTTTGTTTTGAAAGATAAGGGCTCGTAGCGAAAAATTCACCTGGGAAGATTTATACTATACTTACACACAGTATTTTAAATAAGTTGGTATACTTAGTATAAATCTACCCAGGTGAATTTTTCGCTTCGAGCCCGTATCTTTCAAAACAAACGCTATCGTCATAGTATTAAGGTTCAAATTTAATGCAATGGCTCGAAGCGGAAAACTCACCTGGGAAGATTTGTACTTTACAAACCTGGGAAGAAATTCAATGGTGTTTGTGAAGTTTCCAATCCGCACTGGGTCCGAGTGGAAACTACAGCCCAAGCCCTTTCATTTTGAGAGGAGGCCTGCGCCCTGCAGTGGGACATACATTGGCTAAGTTGATGATGCGAGCTAAGTATAGCATAAATCTTCCCAGGTGAATTTTTCGCTTCGAACCCTTATCTTTCAAAACAAACGGTATCGTCATGGTATTAAGGTTCAAATTTGGCTCGAAGCGAAAAATTCACCTACGAAGATTTATAGGTACTATAAAAATATGTCCGAAAGTAAAAATAACATATTGTAGTTTTAATCTTTATTGTGGCTTTATTTACAACACAATACTTATATATTACATATGTACAACTATCCTAGACTAAAAAAAATGTATGTACAATAAGAAAAAAGAAAACAAAAATATAAAATTTAACTAAAACGTATTCTGAAAGCTAGTCCCCTTAGGCAAGGTGCCGAAGATGCTGGCAGCGTTTCCTCTTTGAATAGCTAAGCTAATTCTTTGTCCGAGGAAACTGCCAGCTCTTCGGTCACCTGTGACGTCGACTAACCTCTTAGAAATTTCCTTAAAGAGCTTTAAGGCGCTAGGACCCCACGGACCAAGGGTCTCGACACCGAATGGGACAAAAGAATTAAATATTAAATTATTTATTAAAATCCTAAAAGTATACTATGTGCCTTTAGAGATTGAACTTCAAAAAATCTGTCTTTTAAGTCATAGAATAGGGATGTTGACACCACCAAAAGACATTTGCAATTTTAATTTCTTGAAGTTATTTATTTATTTCATTGCATGTTAGAAAAGCACTACCTATACAAGCCTCGGCCGGAAAAGGGGTTGCCGGCCTCGTATCACGCTGGCCTCTGTAGTAATGTACTATTGCTTAAAAATGTCTTCCACTTAAAACTGTTTATTTACTTCCCAAGGGATATATTTAAAACTAAATCATGATTGCTTCGACATCGCATCAAAAGTAAACGAACCGTCAATGGAGTCTCATCACTCTCATCAGAGTGCATTGTCTTATTGCGCACAATAAAGTGGGGGAATAGTTGAATGGAGCGCACTTCATTGATGTCCGGCCAGAAATACATGCGCGGGAGCCGATCGCTGCGTAGACTTAGGAATGGAACAAACTATTTTTATTTGCTTACTTGCTGTTGCCCTCGACTCCGTCCGCGAAGAATAGGGATGGGTATAAAAATAGCCTACGACTACGACCTGTTCTCAGACCTACCGAATACGAAGAAAAAAGTTTCATAAAAAATAAAAATTCAAAATTCAAAAAAATCGGTCAAGATTAAGAAATGACCTTCATTTGACATTGAAATCATCATCATCATCATCCCAGCCTATATACCCCTGCAGGGCACAGGTCTCCTCTCAGAATGAGAGGGCTTGGGCCGTAGTTCCCACGCGGGCCCAGTGCGGATTGGGAACTTCACTCATGATGTTTTCCTTCACCGTAAAGCTCATGGTAAATAGAATCATTTAGAATGCAAGCCGCTTCCAACCGTAATGATTGGGTATCAATGAGACGTCCTACGGCTGAAATGATGATGATGATTGGGAATTTAATTTAATTTTGAAGTGAACTAAATGAAAAAATATTGAAATTAGTTTCTTATAATTTCTTTTCAATACAAAAAAACCATGGGTAATTTTTTTAGACATTCACAATCCGGCGCGCGTAGGCGAGCCAATCTACGTCTTTTTCGGTCTTATTGCGTTGATCTAAAGGTTTTTCTGATCAGCTGAAGCCGATTCCACGTCGATAGATGCGAAATTTAAATGTATTTCATACTAAATACAAACTGAAACATAGATGCACAGAAAAAAGCCCAATGCTAGGGAATCGAACCCACATCCTCGGCATTCCGTGCCGCGTGCTTACCCTACACCCACCACTGGTCAGGAGTTTACACGCAAAATTTTCCTATGCATCATACATTCCAGCCTGCCAACATCACTTTTGCAGTGATACATATATATATATATATATATATATATATATATATATATTTATATATATATATGATACATATATGATACATATATATATATATATATATATACATGGATTTATTTCACGGGATGACCGTAAAAGTAAAAAATTTAAGTTGAAAAAATAAAAAAATACAAAAAGATACTTCAAACCGAACTTGTTGAAATTTAAATGGTCACTTCTTTACATTGTTCGCTCTCTAGTATGCGCCGGAGATGAGCCCCTGATTATCTGTGGGTATTCCTGTAACAATGATTGAGCCCGATGGATAGAACATTACTAATGCCTGTCTACTCTTGATTGTATTGTTTGTGTTATAGTCATTTGTTGCAAAGATTGAAGGCATCCAAAGCTAAGCGGTACTGTTTATAGCACTTGTCATTTTTGAGCGCTTCGTAACGTAGGTAGTTGTTGTTATAGCGGCAACCGAAATACATCATCTGTGAAAATTTCAACTATCCAGCTATTACGGTTCGTGGGATACAGCCTGGTGACAGACGGACGGACGGACGGACAGCGAAGTCTCAGTAATAGGGTCCCGTTTCTACCCTTTGGGTACGGAACCCTAAAAACCATGAGCTTTACGATGAGGGAAAGCATCGCGAGGAAACTTGCTAATACCAGCGAAGAAATTTAATGATGTGTGTGAAGTTTCTAATCTGCTCTGGCCCCGCCTGAGAGGAGGCCTTTGCTTTGGATTGGGACTTATACAGACTGGGATTATTCAATGAAGAAAATTATTCATAATAAGGTAAGTACACGTGGACGTGGTGTCATAGAATAACAAACTGTTACTAGGTAAAATTTCATAAACTAAAATTGTTTCAGTGACGATGACGATGGCCTGAAATATTGTTGACATAATATAATATTCTACCACAGTTCACCAAGTGGGTAGAGTTCAAGAAGATGTAATTGTTAACTCTGGTAATTAAAATGAGTATGAAAGTTTTCCGCTGTGACACGAAAAATATATTATACCATTCAGAAAAATATATTATATTCAGAAAAATATATAATACCATTCCATTTTTTACATAAATTGAACCTCGTATCTCACCTGATGGAAAGTACAGACGGAGGCTAAAGGTATATCTCACCAGTCCAGAGTCAATCTCGAACCACAACGGACCTTTTTCCAATAGTCGCTTCGTATAGTTAACCACTTAACATGGTCCAATTTTATGGTCGCCATCCAAATTTGCATTGAAACATCGCACTCAAATTTAAGCTAAAATACAAGCCTTTAAGCCTTGTATTAACGGAGCTCATTATCACATATTTTATCTATAGCACCGACAAAATTACACACTAGTTGGCTCCAGCAACAGTGGCATCGCAAAACGGCAAAAACAACCTTTCATTCAGAGAATTCTACCTAACAGAATGAGACGCGGATACGTATTTATAGTAGCTTAGATAAAGACACAAGATGTCCTTACCCAGCTCTTGGCAATTGTCCACCGGAAGGCGGTTTTTAGCAAAAGGACGAGAGGGAATTCTGAAAATACAAAGAGATGCTATTGAAACGTGATGGGAGAGGCATGTAATTAGTTTGGAAAGGTCAAATGGTTGGTTAATTATTCAGTTGGGCTTGCCAAAGGTGTAACTACAATAAGATGATTATGCAAAATTATATACCTACTACCGCAGTGTCTCAAGTCAAAAGTCTTTGACCAGTTGTTTGTTGACAGTAATGAGGTGATGTGATGACTTATGGCACTGAGACGTGGCCACTAACAATGGGCTTTATAAGAAAGGTCAAGGTCACTCAGAGGGTAATGAAAAGGGCTATGCTTGGAGTTTTTCTGCGTGATCACGTTAGAAATTATGAAATCCTTGCAAGAACTAAGAGAGCTCGAAAAAAGTGGCAGTGGGCAGGGCACATTCCGAGGGATGTGGACGAGTAGACTAGATGGCCAAAAGGTTCTCGGATGTCGTCTACAGACTGGAAGACGCAGTGTAGGTAGGCCTCCAACAAGATGGAGCGACGACCTCGTTTAAGTTGGAATGGAAGGTCGGATGGCGCCGGTCTATTTAGCGAACCTTAGGGGAGGCCTTTGTTCAGCAGTCGACGTCTTTCGGCTGAAATTAGAACAACAATAAACTAACTTAATCCAAGAAAAATATACAAAAAATGACATTTGAAAAAATTATGAAAAGAAAAATCCTGTCAAAAAGTTCTGACTGCAGCAGGGTCTCCATGTGGCTGGTGGCATTACCCCTTTGGATCGCAAAGACGATCCGCTGGGATAAGTACAGTCGACTACAAAATAACCCTCCTTCGACAGTCGGGTGTATATCGATACAGCCAAAGTTAATTTCCTGCTTTCTTTCTGGTTAAAAGGTTGCCTGGAAGAGATCGCTTAGAAGCGGTAAGGCCACCCATTGCTTACCTTACCTACTTTTCCATGTACTTGTATTTCTGTAATGTGTTCTTTGCGGTGTACAATAAGAGTCATTGTATTGTATTGTATTGTATTGTATTGTATTGTATTGTTACAAAAATATGTATACACGACTTTATTTACTTAACATTAAGGTCGTGCACACATATTTCCGTAACTTTTTGCAGTCGACGACGACGACGATGAGTTCGAGGTAGATACATGTCGAAAAAATATTGACTAAAATAAATTGTATAATAATTCTGATTTTTTTTATCAAGCGATTCCGAGTACCGTGCAATATTAATTCTCCGATACTCCCTTTCTCAGACGTTAACTATCTTAGTTAAGTAGGTACGCTATCATAAAACTCTTCGATAAATTATAATTCGCATTCGCAATAAAATATGCTCCTAAAGCTGCGCCCGGGCATAATTACGACGTTTTCACTAATCGCGCCCTAACGACCGCGATTGACTTGTAATACCGTATATTTTCTTCGACGTCGACAATTATATTATTCTTTGTAAGCCAAGAGGCACGGAAAAGGATGGAGATGGCATGTTTGCTACGAAATATAGACCGTGGTTACCTTTCATCAGCAAACTGCTTAGTGTTGCTTAGTGAACAGCGTCGAAATATCGTGAGCTAAAAACTGTTATTGAGTAGTTTTATTTCATTACGAAAGGTTCTGCGCAGAGTAAATATTAGTGTAAAGTACTAATCTATCAAAACATTACAGCAGAAAAACACTTTTAGACCATGATGAATAATGGCACTGTAAGCACGCTAGCCTTGGTCGGTAAAATTAAATTGCTATCGCAAGTAAGATCATGCTTGCTTGATAGTTCGATGATCTTAAATGCAATTCGTGCAGATTTACGTTTAATTATACTTAATAACCATTTAAACTCAGTTATCAGCTTCTAGATGACTTCAATAAACCCGGCTTATTTAAATAAAACTTAGCTCTATGACTAAAAGCTAATTGTGGATATTCACAATAATTCTGTCAGTCAAGTCAGTGATATAATGTCATTAAAACGAACTGTGAGTAATCTCCTTAGGCAAACCGGAGACAGAGAGAAGCGTGAGTTAGTCACGTCTTCGAATGCAACTTACCGTTAGTGTGCACGAGATCCGCCATACTTATCATCACTGCATTTACGTAAAAAAAAATAACTCTACTGATGGTTAACTGTACTTATTAATACGGTACTTAATAATTCGAATCATCACATATTTCTATTCTTGTATGGGCATTTTCAATCTGAAGTAATAATACCATTTACTTTTTTATGGGAAATTTTGGGTCACTTTTGTGACTCTTTATCATACAGTTCATAATGACTCGTCACAAAACTGACACAATTTTTTTAATGAAAAAATTAGGGTAATTTTTTAATGATCAAAATCAATAGTGCTCTTGATTTTAAGTAAGATAATCCAAAACTAATGCTGAAAAAATTAGCAGGTACATTTTTAAAATGTCCATAACAGAGGATTCTCCACCATTTTCAATACTCCGTTCCAAGAGCCAAAGGACACATGCGTGTGCGCACGACACCCATAAAATCGCGTAAAGCCGATCGAGCCCGAAGTGACACGACAATTGCCGATGTTATGCTACAACTATTAATTCTTGTTCGACCGCCCGTGTTAGCTCTCTTGTTAGAGATCTAACGAACTTCATCGATGAAATACTGTTCAAAATTTAGTATTGGATTTATAGGCTTAAGAGTTGAACTCATGGGAAATAAGGGATTGATGTTTATCTAAAGCCATTACCTTATTTTAGACTCATCATCATCATTAGCCTATGCTCGTTCACTGCTGGACATAGGCCTCTCCCATGGCACGCCACTGAGCTTGATCCTCGACCATTCTCATCCAGGTCTTGCCAGCCGCCTTGCGAAGATCATCATTCCACCGAGTCTGAGGACTCTGAATTAAGACTAATTTTTATTAAAAATTGTCTTTGAAAATGATATATATATTACCAAAAGTTAATTTAACGAATATTTAAAATATCATCATCATCATCAATTTAAGAGCCTAGCTCTTGTCGGTAGAGTACCACATCTCGAACGCACTTAATCTGTCTCGGTCTTGCTGGGTCAATGTCCACGTTTTGTTCCCATACAATGCTATTCTCCAGATGTAGGTCTTAATAAATGTTTTTCGAACGTTCCTCGAGATTAAAATGTGGAATGGTTAAAATATCGCAAAGTTTTTTCCTGAAACAGTTATTTTTTTAAGAATGAATCTAACCTAATGGAATCTATGCGACACCGTTTTAATAAATCCTGAGAAGTTTGCAGTTTCAGAAAAAAAAAACAAGTATTTCGTGTACTGCCTTTTCGGCGAATTATTTTTCGCAAACTGATTCATTTGGCAAATGTTTCCTTTCCCAAATGTTATTTTTTTCTGAAACTGTATACTATTCAGGATATATTTCAGGACTATCCTGTAGGTAAGGTTAGGTTAGGTTAGGTTAGGTTTGTTTAATAACTATCCTGAAAAGTTTACAGTTTCAGAAAAAATAAACATGTGGGAAATGAAACTTTTGCGAAAAGTTTCTCGCCGAAACATTAGTAAACCAAATATTTTAACCATTCGATATCTTAACTTTCGATATGACCCGAATGTTGTTTGGGAGCCCTTTAAGACCACAGGGCCCTGGACTGAAGCTCTAAAAGCCCTACATAGACCCTTTGGTTTAGCTGTAGCGAATTGTTACGGTGAAAGAAACATGGTACACAACAAGCCCACATTGTCCAACATGGCTTAGCGGTCGTATATTGTCTATCGGTTTATAGTAAGTACATGGTATTGGCGACTTCTTTACGATATGCGCATGCGATTGAGATGTTACACCTACGCTGTATTGTGTGAGTAAGAAGAGTTACAATCTAGAATTCTACTAATAGTATAATTATAAATGCGACATTTTGTGATTATGTGCGTGCGTGCGTGCGTATACGTGTCTGTGTGTGTGTATGTTTGTTTGTTACTCCTTCAAACTAAAACAGGTGGACGGATTTGAATGAAATATGGTATGAAGATAAATGTCGTGCTCATGGTAGCCTAATAGTTTGACCTATGGCCTTTCAATCCGTGGACTGTGGGTTCAAAATTTCAAATACCGGGCTCGCAACTCTGAGTTCTACAGAATTAATTTGCGAAATTACATTTGAAGTTTACCTCAAGCTTAGCGGCGAACGACAAACGTCATAAGAAAACATGCATAATACTAGCGAAATAATTCAATTGTGTATGTGAAGTTCCCAATCCGCAGTGGGTTCGCGTGGCAACTACACACCCAGTGTGCCCAGCAGTGTGACGTATATAGGCTAAGATGATACTGATGATGATGATTTAAATAGCTGAACGCCTGGAATAACATAGACATTTTTTTATACATACATTTATCGAACTAACTATTTCGCTAACAAAATAATGTACTTACCTAATTTAAATTGTGTTTTCCCTTGTTACAGGTAAACGCGAAGCCCACCCGATGCAGGAACTGGGCCATTCCACTTTTAAGTAACCATTAATCTTTTGTGAAATATAAGGCATACCTGGTGATTTTTTTCAAGTGTAAATAACTTATATACAAACTGAAACACCCAAATTTAATGTTTTAAAGCAATAAAACTTTAAATTCAAAGAAATTTTGTGGAAAAAATTGGTAACTCAGCGGAAAATACATCAATTTCCATACAAATGGCGGGGACATGCATGTCCACTGCGTTACCTACTTTATAGATAGGTAAAAATGATTACTTTTTATACGTAGTGATAATTTTAAATGTAAGCTTAATTATGTGCCTATTTAAATCTTAAATGATTTAAACCGAGCACTTTACCGTTTTTGTAAAAAAAAATTTGAAGAGCACAGTACAAAAAATTACTGGTCAACGAAAAGTAGAATGGCCCAACTATCAAAGTCAAATAGGTTTGAACAGCGCGGGGCAAATTGATATAAACACAACGGGGCAGCAACAAGTGATCTGTTACCCCTGTTGTTTGATTAGGGTTGCCGAAGCGGGGAAAATATATATTCAAAAGATGCCGCAAACTATTTTTGAAAATAATAATTATAGTAGGTACAATGCATTACAATACAGTGCCTTTTTATTGAACACCTTATAATAAAAAAAAAAACAGATAAATACGTAAATAATAGTACCTACTAGATGTGAAGGAAGTGATTATGATTAGTAACCGATACCTATTAAATAATTTCTTCAAGGTTAGAGTGAATAGGCTGTTACTGAACCAGTGAATACACCTTTGGCCTCATCTACACTTTTCATCAGGTGAGATAGTGGTCAATCACGGGTCAGTTTTATGTAAAAAAAAAAAATTATTGATTCAAGCGTTACTCTGCGGAGGTCCATATCAATAAACTGAAACAATTACTTTGCTCACCCGCGACCTTATGATACTCGTAGTTACGTTAATGCAAGAAATGTGTGTTTATGCAGTTCCTCCACCTCCATAGTGTGACCTCCATAGTGTGGAGGTGGAGGAACATACACAAATCACACAAACCCATTTATCACCAGCTTCACACTGACAGAAGAGTCTAGCATCTGGTAGCATGGTGAACGGTTGTGTTGCTCTGAAGATGAGCTCTGGTTGAGTTCGAAACGCGTCAGTTAGTGTGGTGGTGGTGATAGCTGGGTTTGTGTGATTTGTGTGTGTACAGTATGGAGGTGGAGGAACTGCATGAACACATATTTCTTGCATATTCGTAACTATCATAAGGTTTTGGGTGAGCAAAGTAATGGTTTCTGTTCATTAACCGAATTTATTTAAATGAAAAATCTACATTTTTTCATGTATTTGATGTCATTTTTGGAGTAACTTAAAACAATCCTGTCGTGTTAAATCTGGTTGATGAATCTATTAATTCTCATGATCAGTGTACAAGTACCGTGAATCTGATAATTTTCGAATTTATAATTTCACTATATTCAAGAATTTATAAAATACTTTGCGCCATCCCTAAAAACAATACGACCCCAAATAATAGGGGTGGTACACGCAAACATTTGTCTTGTGACGGGATGGAGCCACGAGTGCATTCAACAAGTCCCTAACTTAATATATTGACTAGCTAGATGATAGAACATTCACGATACAAATAAAAGGGTATAAATCATAATACCGAAGTATGAAAATATAGAATGAGTCAAAAGACTGTTTTTTTTTAAACCGTGACCTCTTTATTATTAAGAGTATTATAATACTACCTAACCAAACCTTATTATTAATGTTAAATGCTAGATGTGTTGTGTTGTCTAACATTTGGTAGCACAGTGAACGGTTGAGGTACTCTAAAGATGAGCTCCGGTTGAGTTCGAAACGCGTCAGTGTAGTTTGGTGGTGGTGATAGTTGGTTTTGTGTGATTGTGTGTGTTCGTACAGTGTGGAGGTGGAGGAATTGCTACCACGCATTTTTTACACAAACGTAGCTATGGTAAGGTCGCGGGTGAGCAAAGTAATTGTTTCAGTTCATTAACTATTCAAAGTAAACGTACAATCGGCCCAGACGCCAGCTTGACACTTTAAAGGCCCAGTTTGCGTGCAGTGGCTAGACATCTGTCCATACCAATCCATACCAATGAACTTCAACGGCTGCAAGCAAATTTGTTATAAAACTGACAAGCCGGCGCTTGGGCCGATTGTACCAATGCTCGACACCTCGACGCCCAGTAGATGACACCCAATCTGTCACCTCTCTTACTATGTCATAAGATTGAAGGTGTCATGTATTGGGTCAGTTTCGAGCACAGGGACGTTTACCTTACAATTTTCTGCAGGGCCGACAACGCACTGGTACCGCGTAAGGCGCTGCGAGTGTCTATGGACAGTGGTGTTCATTTAACATCAGGTGACCCACTAGTTCGTTTGTCTGGCCTCTCTTACATAAAAAAAAAATGTTTTTAAATCAGCTTAAAATCTAAGTTTTCATAGGTAAAATAAAGTATTTTTTACTAGAGTCGCGAAGTCAAATTATTGTTTTATAATGTCATCATTCCCTTACATCCAGTTTACAAATTACTCATAATTTGTCATCAAAAACTGTTCTGCTAAATATCGGCTCTGTTGCCAGCCGAATGGATTTGGTTAACCGACGCTTAACTGTTTGCGGTAACACGTTAAACCATAGTTAACGAACGGCAGCTGCCTGTGTATTGTTATTAATAACTCTGTATATGCGAAACTTTCAGAACGTTATGATTGGAACCAGTTAAATTTTAATCTTTTTTTATACGAACGATAGACTGTGCTTAACAATGCATGGCAATCTTTTTATATTTCTAACATTACCAAAAAAATGTCATCTAAATACAGCATTGTTGTATTTTAGTTCAATCGAAGTAACAACTGAAGCAACTATTTACTTATTCATATTTCAATCGAAATTTGTTATTTTTAATTCCTCGTTACGCCATCTAGCGGATGGTCATTGAAGATTACCTTTCCCTAGCCTATACTACAAGTCATCTCCGTTTTCTCGTTACCTTATTCATCATGTAGATGGGTGAACTTCGCACTTAGAAGAGCGAAATATAAAGAAAGTCACCGACGAAAGTCTTAATAATTGAATTTATGAAAGCTTTTTAAAATTTAGTAGTATTAGACAGAAATAAAACTGGACCTGGAACATAAAGCCCATTCAAACAGTTTAACGAAACATAAAACTAAACTCTAACCATCAACATTTTTAGAAACCACTTAGGCGGCCCGTTAAATAATTTAATGTGTGAATCCTCCATGCACTGCGCGAGTGAGATAAAACGTGTGTATGAATGAAACAAAAGTGTCGCGGTCCATCGCAAATGTCATGCGCGCAAGTTTAGAACCAACAATGCATAAAGCGACGTGCACATGGGTGGTATTTTGGGACAGCGTTATTGCTGGCCATAACTTTCGCATCCTGATCACGGCACCAAATGTGCACCTACATTTTTTTTAGTGAGGGTTGTCTGGTAGTCAAAATATTACTAAAGTTCGACAGTCATCATCATCATCATCATTTTAGCTGAAAGACGTCCACTGCTGAACATAGGCCTCTCCCAAGGCTCGCCAAACAGATGGGTCTTGCGACCAACCAAAACCAAATCGGTATTTGCATCTAACGCGTTCTGCAACCTTAACCAGGTCGTCGCTCCATCTTGTTGGAGGCCTACCTACACTTCGTCTTACGGTCCGAGGCCGCCACTTGAGAACCTTTTGGCCCCATCGGCTACTTCCACTTGAGTCTGGCGATTCTTCGAGCTATGTCGGTGACTTTAGTTCTTGCGCGGATTTCATCATTTCTAATGTGATCCCGCAGAGAAACTCCGATCATAGCCCTCTCCATCGTCCTCTGAGTGATTTTGAGCTTTCTTATGAGGCCCATCGTTAGCGGCCACGTCTCAGTGCCATAAGTCATCACTGGCAACACACACAAAATCCCATCTATTGACAAATCAATTCTGATATGTTCAAATATTTCTAAGCGCTTAGTAAACTAATATTCACAATGTTGTTGTGACATAAGACCAAAAATATAACGGCCTAATAATTAATTACACAAATAAAACTAATTTAAAAAGCGGTAGCTGAAATACTGGCCATTACATGACGATTCAAGTCGTTCCGAGGTACCATAACTAGCTAATTGGCAGTAAATTATTATAATATGTTTTCTGCCCACCTGTTAACGCAATGCAATTATTAGATTGAGCAAAAAAACAGTTATTGCATCTCTAGACTAAAAACGGGTTGAATTGCTTCGCTTATTGCGTTTGTTTGTTTTAATGAAATCGTTTAAACTTCGATCATTTGTTTATTAGTTTTGCTAGTTTATTAGTTCACGTACTTTGGCTTCAATTTATGTTTGCAATAAGGTGTATTTTAGGGTAATTCTTTAAACCCTATCTTAATTAAGTACTTACTTATGAAAATATAGTAGTTTGCAATACGGTTAATCAATCGATATTTTATGGAAATTAAATGTACACATCGACAAACCATCAACAATCGATAGTGACGATTAAAAAATAATTATTACGATGTGGTAGATATAAAGTTTGTGTGTATGTATGTTTGTTACTCTTTCACGCTAAAACGGTTTGACGGATTCTGATGAAATTTGGTACACAGATAGTTTATAATCTGGATTAACATATAGGATACTTTTATCCCGAAAATTTGCATAGTACCCGCAAGAACCATAAACGAATTTACTGAAATATTAATTATCACTGTTGGCAATAATCAATAAATATGAAATATACCTAACTCTTAGCAGATAGATTGATCAATAAAAGAAAACTTAATTTCTATTTGTTTTTATAAACAATTCGTTTGCAACAAAAATATTAATTTTGAAAAATAATAAAATTGTTTCGCGTGCTTTGGACTGGATTCCGACTCACCATTTCACCAAGCATGCTATAGGTAACGCCACCAGAGTTGAGGCCACGCACACAACCACATCTCTTGTAATGACAGCGGAATTTTGACGTTGTGTTGTCGTTAAACGTCAACACAACGTCAAAATTCCGCTGTCTTTACATGAGATGTGGTTGTGTGCGTGGCCTCAACTCTGGTGGCGTTACCTATACCTCCACCACGACACTCCCGACCAACCCACCCAAAATATTGATAGCAAGCATATTATCGGTGAGCGTGCAATACCGCGTAACTAGATTTTTACATAAGGCCTATTTTGTCCTAATTTTCACTGTTATTTCATTTCAAGGTCAATCTTAAGGAAAAAGCTAGTTACGCGGAATTGCACGCTCACCGACGATTATGCCAGTACCTAGTAGCATGTGGTGCCATCTATCGTAACTTTCATAAGTCATGAGTCAATCCTGTCTGGTTCATACGAAATACATTTTCATTTTTACGGGTCAGATTTATGTAAAAAAATCCTCACAAACTTTCTCTTTCTTAAAAATAGAATAGAATTAAGAGTAGAATTAGATAGGATTTCATTTTTAGTGCCTTTTTCAGTACGCGCAGCGCTGGACGTCCACCAGCGAGGTGGACGGGCGATTTGGTAAAAGCCGCTGGTTCAAGGTGGATGCATGCCGCTTCCAACCGTGATGACTGGGTATCAATGAGGGAGGCCTATGTCCAGTCTACGGCTTAAATGATGATGATGATTACCTATTTGAAGTATCTTTGGAATTTTTTATTTTTCAACTTCATTTTTTATTACTTTTACGGTCATCCCGTGAAATCCATATATTTCATACTAAATACAAACTAAATAAATAAAAATAAATAATCTTTACTCAAAATACTTTCTTACAATACAATACAATTTATCTAGGAGACTTATAGGAAATAGAAACACATATGAACACATATAACTGAAACATGGATGCACAGAAAAAACCCCAGAAAAAAGACCAGCGCTGGGAATCGAACCCAGGTCCTCAGCATTCCGTGCCGCGTGCCATTCCCCTACACCACCACTGTTTTCTGTACGATTTTATTATTAAATTTAAAATGTATTCAAATTTATGTCACGTCCTAATGCTCGCTTCAATTAATACCTCTCCGTCGACAATGCGACCTGGCACTGACGGCACTGACATCGGCATCCGTTTCAACTGCGACATACGACCGCTAAGACAATCGTGCTAAATCCGAACGCAAAGGATGAAAGGCCAGCCTTGCACTGCATGCCAAGATATGCGATAAAATATACGATTCCAATGCGCGGCTCAATGAGCGTGCTATCACACTTCTACTCGTGCCTACAGCCAGTGCAACGCTGTCGAAACGTTGACATAATTTTAGTAATATATCATCGTGATCAAATGTCGGATGTGGTTTTAATTGTATTTACAATGATATAAATAAGATTACTTATCAAAAATCTATTTTTAATACAAGCTTTTTTGTTGACAGTACTTTTACCCCTGATTACGATCTAGGACCGAAGTACTCGTCAAGACGAATCAAACGAGCCCAAATTCGATACGGTCGTGTTCTTTTATTACAGAGTTCCTACGGCCACCTTCCAGCTCAGCTACATGTTATATGCATTGTCATCTGATTAATAAGTGCACTGCAAGTTAAGAAAAAAAAAAAACTTGTAAAATATTGGATTATGCACTTTTTTCTTTTGTCAATTTAACAAAACGTTACGAAGATATAAAATAAAATAAATAAATAAATAAATAAATATCACGGGACAATTCACACCAATTGACCTAGTCCCAAAGTAAGCTAAGGAAAGCTTGTGTTATGGGTACTAGGCAACGGATAAACATATTTATATAGATAGATACATACTTAAATAAATATTAAACACCCAAGACCCGAGAACAAACATTCGTATTTTTCATACAAATATCTGCCCCGACGCGGGAATCGAACCCGGGACCTCAAGCTTCGTAGTCAGGTTCTCTAACCACTAGGCCATCTGGTCGTCAAAATATAGGTCAAGATATAGGCCTTTAAAGCTCCGTGTGACGTCAACGCTTGGTATACGTGCGGACCAAGTGGTTGGTTGGTTGGTCCGTGTATACGTTTGTCTGTTTACCTGGACGTGACGTCACAGGACCCCCACTCCCCAAACTCTACAAAGATAAATTTAGTCCTTAACTTGTTATGTATCCGATAAGACACATTATTTAATACCACCTTTTTGTATTTTTTTAGATGACCAATTTTCAGGAGTTCTGATTTAAGACTGGGTTTAAATTAAATACAAACCTTTAGAAATTTTGCTAATTTTAAGGTCAATGCTCAAGTATAGCTTAATCTGTGTGATATACCTTATCCAAGGCTAAAATGGAGCTTAGTTCAAGGCAGGACAATACATTATTAATGCCAACAAGCTGCTACATTGTCTTGTTGCGGTTTATAAGATACTGCTTTGTAACCATGTAAGTTGTACTTACAATAAGGTTTGAATGAACAGTTAAACTAGTAATTAGTAAATATTATTAAAAGACTAGCTGTTGCCCGCGACTCCGTCCGTGAAGAATAGGGGTAGGTATACAAAAAATAGCCTACGACCAATAGGTCGAAATACTCAGACCTACCGAATACAGAGAAAAAGTTTCATAAAAATCGGTCAAGCCGTCTCGGAGGAGTTCGATAACAAACACCGTGACTCGAGATTTTTATATATTAGACTAGCTGTTGCCCGCAACTCCGTCCGTGAATAAAAATAGCCTACGACCTATTATCAGACCTACCGAATACAGAAAAAAAAGTTTCATAAAATCGATCAAGCCGTCTCGGAGGAGTTCGATAACAAACACCGTGACACGAGATTTTTATGATATTAGATTAGATTTTTGTTACACTGTGACATTCTTAGTTTTCTTTATGACACAACAGTAACAATACAACTATTGTTGTACTTATAGGTTATTTTCGTGTGACCTCTGCTGTTGAACCAATTTAAGTGGTATGGAGAAACCAGCTGAACCGATTTCGGCGAAATTTGGTATGGAGATTGTTCGAAACCTTGAAAAGGAAATAGGTAACAGATTTTATCCCAAAAAATGGCATACTTCCGGAGTCGTGAGCAACAGCTACCTAGTAGTAAAATAAATGTTTCACTTGTCAATCTAGTTTTACCTAACACACGTTATGGATACATAAAGTTGACACAGATCGCCCAACTTCCGTCAGTTATGTTTCTCGGGAAGTGTCGTCGACAACAATGCCATCTGTTGGCGGCGAACAGATTTATGTCGCTCTTTGTGCGTGAGTTATGGCATTATTAAAATGTCCGGTTACACCCTTTATATGTTCCGTAGCAGATAAATTAAATAATTGAACAATGCGTTTGTATAATTATAGGAAAACTATCATCATCATCAACCCTATATTTTAAGCAAAAGAAGAAGTCGTGGTAGCTTGCTTCGACTGGCCTTTCAAGCAGAGGGACGTGACTTCTAATCAGGACGGTAAATTGGAGCCCATTTAATATAATGTTGCGGTAAGCAGCAACGCTGTTTTTCAAACTTGAAACTGATGTCCAATATGGCCAAAAGGTTCTCGAATTTCGTCCACGGACCAGAAGACGCAGTGGCAGCAGGCCTCCAACAAAATGGGTGACGACCTGGTTAAGAAATTCGGAATGCGTTGTATACGGAAGGCTTAGGACCAGTCTATTTATCGAAACTTGGGGAGGCGTATATTCAGTAGTGGATGTCTTTCGGCTGAAATGATGGCGATGAAACATCCAAACATCTTTTTTTTACATTTACAATTTTAAGTAGGATAGGAAGTAGAATAAAAAAATAGGGTCGTAGTGAAAGATAAAAAGGGGTCAGTCTGAAAATCAGCCCTGGGTTCATGCCCGGTGGCTGCTATTCTATCCTATTCCAGCACTCGCTGAGACATACCCATTGCCCGAACATAGCTGAGACATAGCTAACAATCACGGGACAATTCACACCAATATTGATCTAGTACCAAGTAAGCAAAGCTTGTGTTATGGGTACTAAGCAACGGATAATTACCTAATTATACTTATAATGTAAGATATATTATAGATTCGAGGACAAATACTCTTATTTTTAATACAAATATCTACCACGACGCGGGAATCGAACCCGGGATTTCAAGCTTCGTAATCAGATTCTCTAACTACTAGGTCATTTGGTTGTCAAAATAAATAAATAAATGATGAACTGAAACAATTACTTTGCTCACCCGCGACCAAAGATAAGCAAAGCAAAGCAATTGTTTCAGTTCATTAATATGGACCTCCGCAAAGTAACGCCAGAACAATAAATTATTTAAATATAAAACAAACGGGTGCGTCTCACGAGATGTAACAACAGTTTCGGCCACAATATTGTTTGCGTGATAAGTCCCGTTTAGTAAAATAGTTATCAGTGAAAAAAACTGAAAAGCAAAAAATAATACCTTTTTTGTTTGACCTTAATCTAGGTACCAGTTTGAAGTCGGTGCCTCAGCACGAGCCAGGAGGAGTGGACCAATAATCGTCTACCTGGTTGGCTTCTATCACTCCTCCTGGCTAGTTCTGAGGCACCGACTTCAAACTGGTACCTAGATTAAGGTCAAACAAAAAAGGTATTATTTTTGCTTTTCAGTTTTTTCGGCGGTTTAATTTTTTTGCTAAAAAGTTTTTATTTTATACTTTTTTCCCATCCGTGGGGTAATTTTTTTTTCCAAATTTATATAATACCAACTTCAAGGTATCCAATAAAAAAGAATTATGAAAATCATACTACTCTGTAAAAAGTTAGTCAATCATCCCCTGTTTTAAATATTATATCCAAATTTAAATGGGACCACCCTTGGGGTATACGCTTTTCAATAAAAAAAGAATCATCAAAATCCGACTACTCTGTAATAAGTTATGCGTGGTCATATAAGTACAATCAGTGACTGAACAATCAATCATCCCCTGTTTTCCTACCCTTAGGGCAGGAATATTATTTCCAAATTTAAATGGGACCACCCTCGGGGTATACGCTTTCCAATAAAAAAAGAATCATCAAAATCGGACTACTCTGTAAAAAGTTATGCGTGATCATACATAAAAAAAAAAAACAAATATACACGTCGACTTGAGAACCTCCTCCTTTTGTTTTCGTCGGTTGAAAATCATGAAAGTTTAAAACAATAAATAATGTTTATTTATTTATTTTTAGTAAAGTTAACTTTCTTTGTCCACTCGTGTCTAAATCAAGTCTAGCGGGCGCATATTGGCGCTCATAACGGTTATGAATTATTGTAATCTATTCTCGGCCGTGCTCTCAGAAGAATGGACACTGCGCCGCGCCTAAATATAGATCTATGGATCAATGTATTGGCATTGTGTGGTTACGATTTAATTCCGCCTGTTGTTATAACTTCAATACGGCAGTGGCGAAGGGTACTAACAACCCGATTCCCCCCGGGTTGACCAAACTTTCGAAGTTACCAAACGCTTCTCTTCTATTACTGCACTTTCATGAAGAGGATAAACGGGGTTTTTAGGTTTTTCTTGCTCCGGCTTTACTTGTAAAAATTTTCACGCTCTGCCACTGCGGGTCTCTGTGGATTCGCATAATTTAACAAGTCATAATGTATCATTCTTCATGATTACGTTAGTCATAAAGTGATTTATTTCAGATAAAGTTTTATTTCGGCATTGTTATAAAACAAGCCTAACCTAACCTACTGCATCCTATAAGATGGCATTTAAACAAGTCCTAAAAAAATCTGTTTCAGAAATAAATCACTGTATGACTAACGTTGATTATGAAGACTGATGCATTATCACATCCCATTGGAAAGATGTAAAAAACGACGAACCTTCCGCTTGGTTTACCGAGTCGAGCGTGGTAAATTAGATTGCACCATAGCGTCCCTATGTCCTACCCACTCTAAGATTCATGACAGTGTTCGAGGCTCTCTAACTTGTTCCTGATCGACGGACTATCACGAATGAATGTTCGGTATTACTCTACTGAATTAAGAACGGATTGTTGCTACTCTACTTATAGATACAAAGTGAAGCGAGTAGATCTCGATTAGATATTTCCGTAGCGGCTAAAAGTGTCATTATTAATGCGCGGGCGCATGCACCGGAAGCGGCCATCTTGCGCCAAATCCGCCATTGCTCTGGAAAAATATTGTTTTGTGGCGGTTAATGGAAGTCATTTGTAAAATGATATGTTTCTGGATTGGATTATTTGGAAATGAAAGTGAGATGTTTAGTTTGAAGTTTTTTTTAAGATTTATGGGATTTTTTTGATTTGTTGACGTATGGCCTTTCAAGAAAAGCATAGGGGGTTCAGATCCGGATTTGTATTTCGGTTTGCTAAACTACATTTGAAATTATTCTTGATATATTGTTACCATAAGCAAGCTATAATAATCAGACAAAACTTTTGATTGTTTGTTTTAAAAATTAAATTTGTTGGATTTTTTACTTTTGTAGCTTTCACTACGGTACGTTTCTGACTTTTAAACGCGCTCTTTTTCGGTCCTTATTTAAATTCTCTTCTCATCCAAGCAATCGGTGCCTGCTAGAAATCTCTTAAAGAGATAAGTTTGCATTAGTACTTGTATCTCAACGATTGTCAATTGTGTTTATTTCTTTATTTTTTTTTACAATTATAAATAGTTTACATCCATATAGGTACTCTCTCCTGAACAAAGTAGATTATTGAGTTTTAGCGTTATTTTAGAAAGGTATCTTTCTGCTTTTGAAGACGGGCATTCCATGATCAGATTGAGGAAGTCTTGAAGAAAAGTCAGATTAATAGTACCCGAAACCGGCGAGCATGTATAAAAAGACTAATGAGTGTTGTCGAAACGAAATATGTATATCAGGATCATAGCACGTAGAAAGAAAATAGTCTCTACGAATCCCTTTGCTGGGAAGGAGGCGTGATTGTAGGTATGTATGGAGCGATCTTTTATTATATAAGTTTTTAAACGCCTAAGCCTAAAGCTGTGTGGTGCCGGCGGCGAATAGTACCAACCCATTTCATCCCGTGGGTGTCGTAAAAGGCGACTAAGGGAATAAAGGAACACAGAAGACGGGCAGCAGCGTCTCTGAACCGTTTGACATCTTACTGCGATCGCCAACCCGCCTGCCAAGCGTGGCGATTATGGCAATTCCTCCCAAATGTTTGGGAGAGGCCCTTGCCCAGCAGTGGGATCCCTACGGGCTACTAAAAAAAAAAAAAAAATCTAGATATTTCATTTCATATTTGTCCCAACGATACGAAGCACTCGTCAAAACATTAGCAAATAATGAAACAAATATACATCCACGCTTCCTACCCACGTCTTTTATAATTACTCCAGTAACAGCCATATCAAAGCGTTTACTGTGTCCGCTGTACACAGACAGACATACACATTCCTTTATGAATCGACACAAAGTGTCTCTTAATTTCCCCCACAGGCGGGTTTTACAGAGTTCCTATCTGTTACGTAGCGTTAGCACGACAAACGCTACGAATAATTATTTAACTTCTCACAACTTTACGTGGTTCTTTATGTCGAGAAAACTGCACAACATAGGTTTTTATGGTCTTGTGCATAAAGTAAAATCTTCGTCTAAGACTAAGGCAATCAGCCGCAAATAGAGCCACAAATACATAGTATAATATAGAAATTAAATTATTAGAAATTAAATTAAATCTATGTTTTTTTTTTGTAAAACTGGTGTTTTATATTACAAAATTAATAGAACTAGACAATTCTAGTTCATTATTATAGAAATTGCAATGCATTAACAATAAAAAAAAAAGAAAAACCCTAACTAATATAACCGCTTTGGGTCGTACCGGGGGAAAATGTTCCCATAGCACTGGCAGCGTTGCCTCGTTGTATTGCTATGGAAATCTGCTGCACCAGGAACGACCCAAACGGCTTTTTCTTTTTTTTTTGTTAATATATGATTGTAAATATTAGTTAGGTTTTCCTCTTTTTTATACTGTGTATGTTTTGTTGTTCATTATTTTAATAAATTCTATTTAACAATAAGAGCTTTTAAATTTTATTTAAAATGTTGCTGTTTAATTTTCTTGCAATCGTAGTGAAAATTAAGCAGTGTGTAAAATTCGAGCATTAAACCCATTTTCCCCTCGACTCGTCTCTATCCACCCTCGTCTAGATATGAAAAATACGTATGTCTTTTCTCTAGTCTGGGGTGTTTCATATCTATTTAAGTAGGTATGTTTATTTGTTGCCCAGTACCCATAGCACAAGCTTTGCTTACTTTGAGATTAGGATAAATACAACTTAGGGCTCTTCGAGGCTAGAGTGAATAGGCTGTTACTGAGTGAGATATACCATTGGCCTCTTCTACACTTTTCATCAGCAGAGTGGTCATGACGGGTCAGTTTTATGTAAAAAAATTAAACGTGTGTAAATAATAAATTATTCTGTGATAAAAAACTGTCATTTATAAACAGCTTGTTTTGCTGTCCGTACGCTAGGGGTGGCATACAAAGAGACTGCTCTTTTGCCCCGCTTCTTACTTTTTACTTTTTGGACCCCCTCCCGCACGCCTCACCCCTCCCCTTGCAACTGAACGTTTGTTTTAGAGGGTACTGTTTTTATTTCGTTCTATGCCATGGATATTATAGTCTAGTCGCAGTAGGTATAGTATAAAAAAGCCGTGGTGGCCTAGTGGTTTGACTTATGGGCTCTCAAGCGGTTAAGGTCGTGGGATAGAGCCCGGGCACTTCTGAGTTTTTCGGAATTTACGTGCGAAATCCCATTTGAAATTTACCATGAGCTTTTCGCTGAAGAAAAACGTCGTGAAGAAACCTGCACATACCTGAAAAGAAATTTTCATAGCTCGTGACTATGTTATCTCATTATCATCATCATTGAATTTCACAGTGCCATCATTTGACTGTCATGCTGTGTTATTATTTCATTAAATAAATAAATAAATAAATCCCAGCCTATATACAGGCCTCCTCTCAGATTAAGAGGGCTTGGGTCGTAGTTCCCACGTGGACCCAGTGTGGATTGGAAACTTAACACACCATTTAAATTTCCTTCACTGTAACACACTGATTTTTTTCTTAAAATCTTATCTAATATATAAAAATCTCGTGTCAAGGTGTTTGTTACTCCTCCGAATCGGCTTGACCGATTTTTATGAAACTTTTTTCTCTATATTCGGTAGGTCTGAGAACAGGTCGTAAGCTATTTTTTATATCCCTATTCTTCGCAGACAGAGTCGCGGGTAACAGCTAGTTAATAATATATAATTCTAATCGCACTATGTAAGTAGGTAAATATGCCTTAACATTGTCTTTCTTCATACGTACCTAATACCTAAGCGCCATTTCCCCCCTACACGCTCAGACCAAAAGACATGCCGCACAAAGGCGGTTAAAAAGACGCTCCACAAGGTCTGGCGCAAACAAAATGTCTACACAAGCTTTACTAAACATTTCCAAGACGTAGGGGGAATAGGGGGAATGGGGGGAAAGATTAAGAGCAAGAGATGTGACAAAATATAATGTACTATAGCCTTCCGTCCACAGCTTCGCCCGCGATACTTTGATCAATTATAACTGTAGATCCACAGTCGCGCGCCCGAAAATGTCCGAGCCAAATGAGCGCCACTTTGATAAAAGTGGCCTTCTTGTTTCTCAGTATGTTGCGTGAAATTGTCAAGTTTAGCTGTCAAGTGTCAACCGAAATTCGACTGTAATCAAGTAAAGACTAGGTTCAAATTTCTGTGTAGGTGATTATTTTAATTGTTATGCAAACAAATAAAAAAGTTCGGACACTTTTTGAAGGGGATTTTGTTCGGCAATGTGTATCTTCAGTTATAATTGATCAAAGCCGCGATAAATTATATGTCCCGTAGGAAAAGGTATTTTCCCGCGGTAATAAGTAGCCTATGTCACTCAGTGATAATGTAGCTTTCTAACGGCAAAAGAATTTTTGAAATCGGTCCAGTAGTTTTTAAGTTTATTCGTTACATTCAAAAATACAAATCTTTCCTCTTTATAATATTAGTGTAGGTAGATGATGTTGGCACCGTAATGTGACTTGAATGGTTACGTTGAATACTGTTTTAGATTGAATAGCTACGGGTACTGCTACTGCCGTATAAGCCATGGTTTGGCCTATCGCCTCTCAAGCAAGGGGTTGTGGGTTACACAAACTTGCACCTCATGTTTTTTGGAATTTACTTATGTGTTTTATCACACTTGAAATTTATCATGAACTTTTCAGTGTATTAAAAAATCACTCCCTCTCCCAAAGAAGAAGAAGAAGCTTGTGCACAGCAATGGGACGTACGTAAGCCTGAGATGATGAATCTCTAATAAGGAACTAAAATGATTCCGTTATATCAAATTAGTAAAAGATCCACTAAGTTATTAGTGACAAAGCACTAATCGGTTGCCGAATTGACCCTGTTGCCTCTGTTCCAATCCCCGATAAGTACTCTGTGCCCACCCCGTGTGTTAAGACAATACGTGGTGTATTGGTGCAGGCATTCTTGCAAAATCGTTATCTTTGATGCCTAATTAATATAAGGAACTAGAGATTTTTTTTCTAGATTTGTTTGACCAAACAAGGGTTCGTGGGTTCAAACACTAACTTACCTCTAAGTTTTTTTAGAATTGAATTGTATGTGGAATCATTCTTGAAATTTACTATGATTTTTCCGGTGAATTACACCCTGAAAGGAAGCTTACGCCCAGATGTGGAACACACATAATGACTGAGATGATAAATCTAATAGGTAAGTATGTATCTAACTAAAATGATTTCGTTCCGATAAGGCAATAAAGAAACCTATCGCCAAAGGACTAGTGCTACTAAGTTAGTGACAAAGCACTAATCAGTTGTAGCCTCTGTTCCAATCGCCACTTACCTACTCTGTGCCCACCCCGCATGTTATACAATACGTAGCGCTATTACGCGGTGTATTGGCGCAGGCATTCTGGCAAAATCGTTATTCTTTGATACTCGTATGGGTAACAAGAGGAAATTTTCTAGATTTGTTTTCTTTAGGATCTATTTGAGTAGGTACCTAATGAGTTAATGGGTTTCATCCAAGTGTTTTAATTATAATGTAGGTACAGCTGTTTAGTTTTGACACACATACAAACACAAGCAAGTACACCCGGATGCCTATAGGACTGTTCGGGAGTTCGGTTCCGTGGAAGAATAAATAAATCCCTTGGAAATATCAAAAAAGTCTGAAGAAAATATGTCAGCCAAATTTCAAGGCTCTAGGTTCAGTGGTTTAGGCTGTGCGATTTCTGTCAGTCAGACAGTCTTGATGCAGCATTATCGATCAGGCGGTCGAAGAATGTATTAGAGGTGACATCTTTTTACTAGACTACACTTTTTGTGTCGTTGTGTGTTTCTGTTTTCTAATATAAATGAATACCTACTTGAAAGTGTACCTATCTACATGTCTAGATACATGTGCAATAAGAATGACAATAAGTCTCCCCCGCTGCCGATTGCTTGATTGATTGCTTGTCGCTAAACTGTCGCTAATCTGTCGCTAGTATCGTGGTAAGGAGGCTGTTATAGTCTAAATCTTCCCAGGTGAATTTTTCGCTTCGACCCATTACATTAAATTTGAACCTTAATACTATGACGATACCGTTTGTTTTGAAAGATAAGGGCTCGAAGCGAAAAATTCACCTGGGAAGATTTATACTAAGTATAGTCTCCCTCCACCTGTTTGCGGTTTTAACGTCGCGTTCGAACTGCGCGTGTATCGCTATAGGTAGGTAGTAAGTAAGTAAGCTATAGTAAGTAAGCCTCTTCGCACTCGTAGCCATGATTTTCACTGAGATCCAAAACGATACGTCTACGCGACGATTTGTTTGCAGTATGCTTAGTATAAGTTTTACTTCGAATTGAAACTACAGGGATGTCTTTCCACAATCGGTCCTGCGCTGACCCGCATCCAAGTGATTCTTTTGACCATTACCAGATCATCGATCCATCTTGTTGAGGAACTACCCACGCCACGTCTTGTTCGCGGTTGTCATTCTAGAACCTTGCTGCCCCATCGGCTGTCGGTTCTACGAGCAAATAGCATCTCCCTCGCTGCCACGACTTATACTGAGGTAGTCTGGTAATCCTCCGAGCTATGTCAGATACTTTAGTTCTACTGCGGATTTCGTCATTTCTGATTAGATGACACAGGGAACTCCGAGCATAGCTTGCTCCATCGCTCTTTGAGCGACTTTAATTTCCTATGACTCCAGGTGCCCTTTTCAAAACAAAATCATCATCATCATCATCATTTCAGCCGAAAGACGTTCACTGCTGAACATAGGCCTCCCCCAAGGCTCGCCAAACAGATCGGCCCTGTGCCATCCGCATCCAATGCGTTCCCGCTACTTTCACCAGGTAGTTTGAATTTAGTATGAAATATATAATATAGGTAATTTATCTAACATCTGGTAGCATGGTAAACGGTTGTGTTGCTCTGAAGATGAGTTCTGGTTGACTGGTTGGTGGAGTTCTGGTTTAAAACGCGTCAATGACGGTGATGGATGGGTTCGTGTGATTTGTGTGTTCGTGCAATGCGAAGGTGGAGGAAATTCATGAATACACATTTCTTGTATAAACGTTACCTAGCTATCAGAAGGTCGCGGGTCAGAAAAGTACCTAATTGTTTCAGTTCATTCCTTAGTTTTTAGTAGTGGTAGAGCCATGTTGTAGCTAGCCGCTGCATCACGAATGGGTCGGCTCGTCCGGGGCAGTACCAACCTCTCACAGAACACCGGCGTGAAGCAGCAGTACTCCTGCTGCGTTTCGTACGGTCAGTTAGAGCGCCGGGGGCCCATTACCTCTCCCCCTCCTCTATTCTCTTTCCTCCTTCCTTTGCTCTTTTTTTCCTCTCCCTTTTAGGGCCGACAACGCACTGTCATCGCGTAAAGCGCTGCGGGTGTCTATGGACAGTGGTGATCATTTGACATCAGATAACCCACTAGTTCGTTTGTCTGGCCTCTCTAACATAAAAAACAACATAAATAAAGTGCCAATTACTTACACTTTTGATTCGACTCTATTTTTTTTTGTGTGCTGGACTTGGGCGACTCTATAATTAATTCAACCGTCGTTATAATTACCTAATTTCTATTACTGGCTGTTCTATTTTATGTCATGCAAAATTCAAATTTAGAACGCATACCACACCAATCACACAATAGAGTCGACGCAGCGTTCCAATTCGGTGCGCTATTGTTGAACGGAGCCCTGTGATTGGTCGAGGGGCACAATGGGCCACGCCCCCAACACAATGCCCCATTGTCGTCCACCTGCGACGCGACGCCCAATGGTTCAATCCACAAATTTTCTAGAAAAATATTCGTATTTTTTTAATTTTATTTTTCGTGTCGGGCCGTTCGGGTCGCGTTTAAAAGCGTCGAAAATCACATTAGATCGTTTTTGTAAATGGCTACACTTAAGTGGGCAAATGAAGCTCATTTTTTCCGTAAAAGCGTCGTTTAAAAAACTAAGTGAAACGGACATCTGTTAACTGAAAATACTTACGTTATGTTGTAGGGGGATCCACGGTCGCTACAAATGGAGATTAGTTCAACTAATGGTTCCATTAAGGTGAGTTAGTAGCGATATTTTTACGTTAAAATGTGTAAAAATGTTTCCTCAGTGAAGTCGTTGACTTTTGGTTTAGGGTCGTGTGAATGGAAGACTTTATCGTTTATCTCAGCCGGATAGGTAATATAACAATAGCCTTAAGGTTATCTTGTATTCGATAACTAATTGAAAGGCATAGTGGAAAGTCGTTACATCGGTATTTTCTTTGAAAAGGAAAGTTTTATATGTATAGTCGACCAAGTAAGTGCTTTGTCATTTTTTATGACAGTTCTTAAATCATAATTAAAACAATAAGGCTGATTGTAACATTGACTTGTAAGTGAAAATAGAGTTTGATGTTTTAAGTCGTACAACTAGCATTGAACCTTAGGGTGGTAAAGGAATTTCTTAGTGGATTCATCATCATCATCATCCCAGACTAAATACGTCTCACTGCAGGGCACAGGGCTCTCAGAATGAGTGGGCTTGGGCCGTAGTTCCCACGCGGGCCCACTGTGGATTGGGAACTTTACATACCTACACCATTGGATTTCTTCTCAGGTGTATGCAGGTTTCCTCACGATGTTTTCCTTCACCGTGAAGCTCATGGTAAATTACAAATGTATACTTAGATAGGATTTAATTTCGCCTTTTCGCACATAAATTCCGAAAAACTCAGAGGTGCGAGCCCGGACTCGAACCCACTACCCTCTGCTAGAGAGACCATTGGTCAAACCACTAGGCCACCACGGCTTTTTTTTAGCGGATCCACGACTATCATAATATCATCCGCCTGGAGAGAGATCTCTCTAACGTGGCTTATCCCCACGAACACATTGATAAATCATATCATATACATATATTTGATTGAGTGTCTATGCATTGGACAAAGTTTTTTTGTTATTAAGTATGTCTTGCGATAACATGGGTGCCTTTAAAAGGCACTACTTTTTGCAGATCGGCAACGCACCAGCAGTTCCAATGGTGTAGGTATCCATGGAAGGTGGTGATCACCTTAATATCAGGTGAACCGTATTCTTATAAAAAAACTGGAGCAAATTAGCGATTCTTCAAGAAACTTTCTTTGCTTCGTCAAACGTTACCTTTGCTAAGTACCTACTATATAATAGTGTTATTAAATATGTTACCTACTATGCCAGGCCGTAGAATTTAAATGATCACAAAATTAAACAACTGATATATCAAAAGGTGAAAACATTTCGCATCAGACGTCATAATAATGTACCACCATTATTAATCCACAGGTATAACATGTGTGCTTATACTTAACTACATGCATATTGTGTAGATTATGAATTAATATTACAAATCTACTCCCCATAAAAACAGACTCAATAATAATGCACTTAAGGTTGAAATTGGAGTGAGCGGAAAATGGGAACTGTGCCCAAAACGCATCATCAAAAGTTTCGTTTGTGTGAGTTACGGGAAGAAGGGTTGAAATGAACCCGTTATCTTCGGAGGGGAGCGTTAGGGGATAAGGAACAATCTTTAACTTGTGTATTAGGTTTAATGTATCCTAAGCTTAGATGGGAGTTGGTTAAAATTTTGAACTTTGTTAATTAAGTTTATGTTAGCTATTGAGGAGATCAAGGGGTAATCAGTTTCTGTTTGTTTGGTATTTAAAGATAACGGCGGTATTTTGATTTTTGGGTTAAAATAATCATCATCTACGAAATAAACAGGACCTATTCCTAAGTCTATACGTACCTCGCAGATTGTAAGGGCTGAGACTGTAGTTCCCACACAGGCCAAGTGCGAATCGAGAACTCTACATTTCGAGACATGTCCAGTTCTTTGAGGATAGGAAATAGCGACTTTTTACGATTATGAAAATGAAGAAGGGTGATAGAAAATATTATATACCTTCTAAGCTGACCTACTAAGCATAAAGAATAATTTGTGCTGCCTAATACATAATAACAATTTTTAAGTACAATACGACTGAAATGGCTATTTAAAAAATTATGTCAATCGTTTAGGTACCTACGTAATTAAATACTGTATAGATTCAGGCATTTTTTCAACGCTAACGCACCTAGTTGTTTCGCGTGACTTGGCCTCACTACTTAGCGGACGGAGGAGCAAAATAGGTATTCCATTTATTTATTTTTTTACCTACGTAATTGTAAGGACTCTCACACAAAACCGCGATGCGACGCGACGCAAGGTTCAGGTGACCATACGTACCTATGGTATGGTATGCTGAACCTTGCGCTTACCGCACGAAATCATATCGCAGCAATTCGCATCGTTAGTTCCTGCGATGCGGCGCCGCATCGCATCGCATCGCTGTTTTATGTGAGAGCCCTAACTAAAAAAATTACTTTCTTTAAATATATTAAGTACTAGCTTTATCCCGTCTTTGCCCGTGTTAGAAATCCATGATAAAAGGTAACATTTTCAAAGCACAACGTGCACTAAGACAACGCCATCTACGGATTGCAGACGAAATTAACACGTCTTCTTGAAAGCCGAGGACTTCATCGTTTTTGGACAGCGCCCTTTAATTTTGTCCCATATTATTATCCCACGTGAACACACTGCCAGATATGTATTAATTTAAATAGGTACTAATTCTATGTCACAATCCACATTTTTGCCTGTTTAGCTGCTAATGCGAGATTGTCTAACAAACATTCAAACAGCGAAATATCTAAGCATCCAAACATTCAAACATCTTCACAGGGGCATTTTTATTATTTCTTGTACCTTTTGACTTTTTTTTAATTCGGAATGTTTTATGTGATTTCTGCTCAGAATCACGAGCTCTATCGATCCTACTAGGGGAAAAAAGTGTCCAAAGTTTTTTTTTCCCGTTCCGTTACCATTTTTCATAGACTTTATATGACCGTAACGGAATGGAGGAATCGAAAATTATATGAAAATTGTGGGACACTTTTTTTCTCCTAGTAGGATCGAAAGAGCTCGTGATTCTGAGCAGAAATCACATAAAACTTTACGAATTTAAAAAAAAGTCAAAAGGTACAAGTAAAAATAAAAATGCCCACAGGCTTTCTCATTTCCAATGATTTATTATTACATAATTTATTTCTACTCCTGGTCCTATTTAAATAATGCGTGAATACCTATTAGCCTTATCAGAATTTTATTTACGATATCTACCTATAACTAATTTTACGCTCAGCCCAAGCCATTTTAAAAGGGAAAATCAACAATATTAAAAATAATTAGCCATCTTAAAATTATTTGTTTAATGATATCATACATATCGGCAGTTTCAATAAGATTAGCATACAAATTGTAACTGCTATCTTTAAGTGGTTCTTTGGATATTCAAATGTTTGTAAGATCAGATAAGAGAATATCAAGTCAGATATGGTCAACGTCAGCTTTGTATAAATAAATAAATAAATAAATATCACGGGACAATTCACACCAATTGACCTTGTCCCAAAGTAAGCTAAGCATAGCTTGTGTTATGGGTACAAGGCAACGGATAAACATACTTATATAGATAGATACATACTTAAATACATATTAAACACCCAAGACCCGAGAACAAATATTCGTATTATTCATACAAATATCTGCCCCGACGCGGGAATCGAACCCGGGACCTCAAGCTTCGTAGTCAGGTTTTCTACCTACTAAGCCATCTGGTCGTCTAAAATATGTGTATGTTACGTAGGTAACGTTGTCATTTTACAGATTGACAAATATCTTAATACGATATTTTGGCTGTTTTAAATGGGTAATTTTCTAATTTTACGCAGAACACTCTGTTACTATTTGTATGAAGCTACCGTTCATTATTACAAATATTACATACCTAAATACTAAGCATCTGTTTTCGATTCCGATAGTCAAATCAATAATTATCCGTGACGTAATTGCAAATCATCAATCATTTTACTCAAATAACCACAGAAAATAGACAATTTAAACGTAAACAACTTTTTTTAGTTTGGGACATGTTCACTTGCGCAAAATTTGAAAATGACCCAACTTACACTATTTCAACTTATACTTTGAATTATAATTAAATAAGCTTATGCTAAAAAAATTTACTTTCTAAACGTGCACTTTCTGCAAAATGTATAAGTACTATCAAAACGTACATTTTTTCAATTAGGACTATAGGATTAGGATAAGCGTTTTTCTGGAAATACCTACACACTTTACCATACCTACATCCACTTGACCAATAAGTGCATTTTCCCAAAAAGTACCTGTCTACACTTTTCCAAAACACACACTTTCCCAAAATTTACACGTTTATAAGACGGTCGTTTATATAATATACACAAATACGGGTCTTTGTAAAAAGTGTACCTTCTGGGAAAATGTACCAGCAGAGAAAAATGCTCAATCTGAGAAAATGCATGTACTGAACTTGGACCTCTCCCAAGGTTTGCTAAACAGACTGGTCCTGCGCCCTCCGCAACCAACGCGTTCCTGCAGCCTTAACCACGTCATCACTCCATCTTATTAGAGGTCTACTTACATAGCGTCCTCGGGTCCGTATAGACGCTTTTTGAGAACCTTTTAGCCCCATTGGCCATCAGATCTACGAGTGATATGCCGTGCTCACCGCCACTTGGGTTTGGTGATTCTTCGGTATGTCAGAGACTTTAGCTCTTGCGTGGATTTCATCATTTCTAATGTGATATGGAGAAACTCCAACATAGCCCTAGCAATCGCCGTCTGAGTGGCCCTGATCTTTTTCATGAGGCCCATCGTTAGCGGGTAGGTTTTATTGCCATAAGTTCTCACTGAATGTGTGTAAATTTTACTAAAAGATACTCCATTATGAATAATTTCATGATATTAGATGTTATAATTTGCCGATAACAAGCAGTTAACCCTCTAACTGAACCATTCCAAACTATTGATCCACCGAAGCCCACTGCTAATGAAACGCCGGAAACGCCACAATGGCTCGGAAGCTGTGGACAGGCAGATAGCAAGCGGCCAATTAACCCTAAGCCGACGACTTGGACGTATTTAAAGAACGAGTTAAAGGTTTTAAAAGTATTACTAGGTTTGTGGTTATGCTGCAGTGCCTTGATAAATAAGCATAAATTTTATCTTTTAATAAATCATTGCTTTCTAACGTATCAATTCTAAACAGCTTGAGAAAAATAGTTTTAAAAGGTTTTGTGATAAGTAATCGAAATAAATATTTGGGACATCTCACCTATAGCTTAGCTTGTATCTTGTTCGTATGGATATTATACTGACGTTTGAATAAATAATGAAAACAGGGATCCAAAATGTTACAAGTTCAAAACGTATCAACTTTAACGACCGCTTTAGCCTAGTTGGTAGTGATCCTGCCTACGAAGCAAGAGGTCCTGGGTTCGAATCCCGGTAAGGGCATTTATTTGTGTGATGATCACGAATATTTGTTCCTGAGTTATGGATGTTTTCTATGTATTTAAGTATTTATTTATCTATATAAGTATGTTTATCGTCATCTAGTACCCATAGTACAAGCTTGGCTTAGTTTGGGACTAGGTCGATTTGTGTAAGATTGTCCCCTAATATTTATTTATTTATTTGTTTATTTATTTCATACTAAATACAAACTGAAATATAGATGCACAGAAAAAACCCCAGTAAAAAGACCAATGCTGGGAATCGAACCCAGGTCCTCAGCATTCCGTGCCGTGTGCCATACCCCTACACCACCACTGGTCTAGAGACCAATGAATGGGAGAGAATGCTGAGGACCTGGGTTCGATTCCCAGCATTGGTCCTTTTTCTGGGGTTTTTCTGTGCATCTATATTTCAGTTTGTATTTAGTATGAAATATATGATTTCACGGGATGACCGTAAAAGTAATAAAAAATGAAGTTGAAAAAATAAATACAAAAAGATACTTGATAGCTAAGCTAACATCATTTGTTTAATTTTTTAATTCCATGTAGTGCTAGCAGTCGAGTGGTTTGACTAATTGGTTTCTCAAGCAGAATTCAAACCTCTGAGTTTTACAAAATTAATGGGCGAAATTATATTATCACGAGCTGTACAGTAAAGGAGAACATAGTCCAAAAGCCTGTACATACTTGCGAAGCATTTCAATAGTGTGTGTGAAGTTCTTCGTTCCCACTGGGCTCGCGTGAGAACCATAGCCCAAGCTTTTGTATTCTGAAAGCAGGCCTGTGCTGAGTGGGATGTATAAAGGCCTAGATGGTTTTTAAACGAGTGAAACACCGATGGTAATTGATCACCCACCACACCATCACCATCAGTTACTCAACCGACAGTCTAATGAATTGGTGAATTGCAATGAGGTGATAAGGAAACATTATGAACACTTATTTTAAAACACAGTTATGCTTGACATTAGTTTGCTATCTGTAATGGTATACTCATCATCATCCCAGCCAACTATACTTCATTTAATTTAGAATTAGAACCCACAACAACATTATATTGCGGCTCGTGAACTGTAATCTCTTTACAATTTGTACTAGAGTAACAATTGACGACACGCAAATAAAGTGACATTAAAACAATTTTATTTTGCGGCTCCCAGACTATTGAACTGAAGGTACTAACTATTTGCTAGGTAAGAAATAGTTGACCATACGCAATATAATGTTATTGTGGTTTCTAATTCTAAATTAAATGAAGTATATACTTATGTATATGCAGGTAGTGAGTCGTTCCTCTGCAGGTCACAATAAGCCTCTTTTCAGAAGAAGCAGAATGGCTAACATGGCTTTTTCATTTTTTTATTATAGATAACAGAGAGAAGTAGGTAATAAATATCATGGTGCAAGTTCCAATTTATGAATGTACAACGACTTACGTTAAATGAAATGTGTTTCGTCAGAATCTATGTATCGTTTTCGTTATGATAATGAATGAATTACAATATTAGTTAAGTGATTAGGTACTTTTACTATTCGCAAAGAGCATAACGACAGATGAGAACAAACGTACCTACTACTATTAGACGAAGGCCGTAGGTGAGGATGGCCTGAGCGTAGATATGCTTTTACCCGTGGCGGAGTTTATTGCCCCTATTGTCTCCCATATCATAAATTATTCCTTCTCTTCTGGTAATTTCCCCACGTCGTGGAAATTAGCAAATGTTATTCCACTCCCTAAATCCTCCAACCCATCATCTTTTTCAGAATTTCGTCCCATCTCCATTCTTCCGATCCTTTCTAAAGTTGCAGAGCACTTCGTGTGTCGGCGGTTATCTCAACATCTTAATTCCCACAACCTTCTTAATCCTTTTCAATCAGGCTTCCGCCCCGGCCACAGCACCGTCACTGCTCTAGTCAAGGTCACCGATGACATTCGTCTTAATATTGAGCACAGGAAACTCACAGTTCTTGTTCTTCTTGACTTCAGTAGCGCTTTTAATACTGTGGATTTTGATATTTTACTTGGTATTCTTAAAACCTTGAATATCACCAACCCGGCTTTGTCCTGGTTTCAGTCCTATCTCACGGGAAGGCGCCAGAGGGTGAAATTGGATGATGCTTATTCTGAGTGGAGCAATCTCACGTCTGGTGTCCCCCAGGGGGCAGTGCTTTCTCCTCTCCTCTTCTCGATTTTCATAAATGGTATAACGGCGTCACTGCATTCTTCTTACCATCTTTATGCTGATGACCTTCAGATTTATGCTGCGGCAGATTTTGATGATTTCCCTGACTTGATCAACCGCGTCAACATTGATCTCGAGGCCATACGGGTTTGGGCGGATGAGTTTGGTTTGAGGGTGAACGCCAAGAAGTCGCAGGC
This sequence comes from Archips xylosteana, assembly GCA_947563465.1. Lineage (NCBI taxonomy): Eukaryota > Metazoa > Arthropoda > Insecta > Lepidoptera > Tortricidae > Archips > Archips xylosteana. The sequence continues at coordinate 10,232,599 of OX387361.1, read as the reverse complement.
GATTGTAATTGGAAGTCCTCACTTTATCTCAAGGCTGTCTGACCAGGTGTTGCCCGTATTGATATTTGACGGTACCTCTATCCCTTTCTCACCCACGGTCAAAAATTTGGGTGTCATCATGGATCAGACGCTTTCCTGGTCGGCTCATGTCTCGGAAGTCAGCCGCAAACTCTTTGCTTCGGTACATTCTCTCAGACGCCTGCAAAGTTTCCTCCCTCTTCATACCAAGATTACTTTGGCTCAATCCCTTCTTCTCCCTCTCCTCGACTACGGTGATATTGCCTATCTCGATCTCTCTGAACAACTGCTTGACAAGCTTGAGCGTCTTCAAAACGTTTGCATACGCTTTATATTCGGTCTCCGAAAATACGACCACGTGTCCTGTTTTCGCGCTCAGCTGAAGTGGCTCCCAATTCGTCTGCGCCGTAATGTTCACATCCTGTCGTTGCTTTTTAATGTCCTTTTTAAACCACAGTCCCCTTCCTACCTTTTCGAAAGATTTAATTACTTGGCTGCTGGTTCTGGGAACCGGTTGCGGTCAAGTAGTAATCTTTTGTTAGCTTTTCCTGTAACTAAGTCCAAATCCTATTCCAAATCCTTCTCCGTGCTCGCTGTTAGTCTGTGGAATCGGTTGCCGAGTGAAATCAGGCGGTCGCAGTCGGTAGCTATCTTCCAGAGTCGCTTAAGGGCGTACTGGCTTGACAGTTCCTCTTAAATAGAGACAACCTCTATTGTGTTCTCTGTTTAGTGTATATGCGTATATTAATGTATGTAGTTTTTATGTAGGTAGTCTATTTGTGTTGATATGATATGTATTAGTCTATTGTATTCATTAAGTATATAATATATTAGTGTGTAGTTGCGTGTATTCTTTGTATGTATGTGTATTGTTTATGTTAAGTATATTGGTTTGGGTTTACTTTTGATTTCGACTCTTTTTTTTATTACTCAGCATTGTATGCCTACTCTTGTCTCTGATGTCTTGTCAATCGGTCAAAGGTTAACTGGAAGAGATCCCTTTATGGGATAAGTTCGCCTTTGTACATCTGTTTTTCTTGTTAACTGTTATTTTTCATGTTTTACGTACAATAAAGAGTTTTACATACATACATACATACATACTATTTTTAAAGAGCATAGTGAATAGTATCAGATGAAGAAACAATAAGTTCTCAGTTTTTACTCAATAACAGAACGAGAGTTAACGTACCTAGCTGACGCCACTAACCAACGTGAGACAGTTCACGAATTCGAAACTTACATTTACGGTATCGACGAACATTCCCATTCTAATTAGAATAAGTACCCCAAAAGTCAAGGTACTGACCACTCCAATTAACAAAATCAAAGACATTGAAAACAATCTTGCCTTTGAATGAACCAAAGATGCTGAGCTAACAACTGGAGAGCAATCAAGTAATGGCAAGTCGATAATTCTGATTACTCGGGACAAAAGGAAGGGACCATGTTTTAAGGTAAGGCGGGTTGAAAGGGGATTGTTTTAGGGTTTTATTGATATCTTCCATCACTGAAGGTAGATACGTAACCGCAGTGTAGATACTACGTATTTATCTCGTCTATAGAATGTATCTACGTAGACATTTACAATCTAGAAAGACATTTATTTTGATTAAGTAGCTACTACTTAGTCTCTTTCTTTGAAAATGGCCTCTCAAGCATAGGATTGTAGGGTCAAATTCCGGCCTCGCATCTCTGAGTTTTCAGAATTCTGGTGCGAAATTACATTTGAAATTGACAATGAGCTTTACGGTGAACGAGGAACCCTGCACACATTTGCCACTATTCAATGGTGAGTATGAGGTTCCCAATCCCATATGGCCTGTGTGAGAACTATATACAGCCCAAGCCCACTCTTCCTGAAAGGGGGACGTATATAGACGGAGATGATGACGAGTCACTTTTATGGACACGAGTGTTCTTTAATTACTTTCGTCAGGCAATCAACTCCTAAACATAAAATCACTTGAAAACGTAAATCGTTTTATTTAGACCTTTTAGTTCTCTTTTCTTAAATATCATCGATTAGTTTGCATGAATTTTTATAAGTTAAATTGTTCCTATGTGTAAAATTATGAGTGGATGCAACTTGCTCATAGATATGTTCTATAGTTCTTGTATCGTCGAATAAAGATATAGGTACATAATTATGACAGGATGAAGTCGATACATATTTTTGCACTTGACTGTACAAAAGTCATACTCCAAATCAAATAAAGTAACACACACAAGCAATACAACAGATACTCACAGCCACCGCATGTAAGCGAGACCATCAAACAAGAAGCAATTTCCCTGAAACAACTAATAAAAGCTGCCAACTCCCCCTCCCACATCAGAGATAATACGTAGCACCCCCTCACACCACGCTTGCGCCTAAGTGGGTCATAATTCAGCGTCCCGAGTTCAAGTCCTGTACAAATACAAAACCTGAAGAAATAGAGGAAGATTGTGAGAAAGGTTATACATATATTTGGTGAAATTTAGATGTTCCAGTATTCTTTGTAATTCCTCGTGTGGTTAAGCTAAATCCAGAACCAAAACAACATAATGTTTTACAAATATAAGCAACCTAAACGAAACGAATGCTTCAGGAAAAAAACGCATACAAAGAATACGTTCCTGTTAAGAAAGTTATTTAGGAACATTTAAGAAGACACACTTGACTTAACAAAACGTAAATTCTTGAAACCTTGTTTCAAAGGATGGCAGTAAGGTAGACATACCAACGCTTGACACCTCAACGCCCAGTAGATGACACCCATCTGTCACCTCTCTTACTATGACATAAGATTGGAGGTGTCATTGGGTCTGTGTCAAGCACAGGGACGTTTACCATACGGAATGTCCAAAGATTCAATGATAACCTGAACCCGGTGAGAAGTCGAGTTATACCAGTTCTGAAAAAATCACATAACATATCGATTTTAGTATTAGATATTTTTGAAACAATGTCCTTTTTTATCGCATAAATAAGTGACATGGAATTTATTTTTTCTTATTTTTCCACCACGATTTTGAACTTGGCCTGTCGTCTGTATTAGGTTACCGTTGCATGAGCTTTGAGACAACCTGTATAGAGAAGATAAATCAGCCTTTACATATTTATGTTGCACCAACAGCAAATAAAAGATACCAAAGTCGTTTTAGGTAGCATTTTGTGATCAGCGTAGAATAAATTTAAATTTTCGCTGACATAAACAAGATGCTTCACAGTTCCTTCCTAATATTATGTTAATCATCATTATTATGTCCACTAAGACACCTTCAAATCTAGAAAAAAATATTCAACGAACGTTGACCTATTCAATCTTAATTTCAGCTCCCGACTCAGTAACGTTATCAGCTCCATTTCCTTACTTCGCATCCTCTGGAAGAGATCCCTTCAAGCGTATAAGTTCGTGTTCTTTAACTGAGATAATTTCCAGAGAAGGGGGAACTCCCCCTCCCTCCACCTACCACCCCCACGTACGCCTGCGCCACACAATGTAGGTCATAATTGTACTTTTCACATGACGTATTCGGGTGAGGGAAAACAAGTGATATCGTGTCTCCGTAACCGCCAAGCTGTGAAACTTGTCATAATGCTCAAGGTGGCCGGATGGTTCAATAACAGTTCTGATAATTTTGTCCCTAATTTGTAGGTACCTAATGAATTTCTTTCAATGCTTGGAAACTGTTTAAAATAATAATGGTACAGTTTTGACAAGAGTTGGTTTTGTCGTATTTTTTACTTTAAAAGTTAACGTAAGTTTTACGTCAAAATTATGCGTAAAGAACCGTTATGAGGAGTCAATAGATAGTGTTTTTTATAGTAATATGTGATTGGTTTCATTATTTAGTAAAAAATACATAAATATGGCATTCCTCGACAAGACGTTGAAAGAAGATTCATTATCAAGACCGTGCTAATGAATTTTAATGTTAACCATAGCGTGAACAGTGAAATGATAAATGACATTTAAGTAAAAATTTAAACTAAAAAAAATAATAAAAAGCTCACACGTGCAATAAATGACGATGAAACGCAACATTACCCTCCGTAATTATCCGTTCACTTACAAAAATTACGAATAACATTCCACTTAGGTATTTTTATTTTTAGCATACGAATTATTTTTAGCTTAACCTTGACACTGGTTGAATGCGAATACAACTCGAGTAACCCGCTCTTTTTATAAAGACATTTTTTATAACAATTATAACAGTATGCAAATAAAAATAACTCGTCACTGTTTGGGCTTTAAGACACCGTGGGAAAGCCCACTGTGCAACAATAGAACCAATCCTGACAATAGACCGATTTTCCTTGGCCACGCCTTGCATTGTAACACACGCCCAGACAAGAAAGAAAATTTTCTCGGCAAACGTGACCGATTGTATTGACTTTTTAAACGCCCAGATCGCACACCCACTGTGTCTCATTGTGTGCGAACCACAATGCCGTCGGCACCACTGTGCGGGCCACGGCGGGGCGGGGCCTAGAGCGAGAACGCTAGCGCGGGAATAATGCGCGAGAGTGGGACAGCGCACGCCGCTCGGTCGCACTGCGCTCGCTAGACAAGGATGGGCGCTTTGTATAGATTCCGCATAGACAATTGATTATTAACGTTTCTCTGAATAAAACGTTGCAATTTTACAGCAGTATTGCACTCTCAAATATATTAAGAATTTACTTGTATAGTTACAATGGCTGTTTTTTTTCTAGTTCTAGGTGTAAGTGGGTGCGAAGGACGTCATTGTTCACAGGGCACTGACATTAGGTAGGTGCGTCCCTGTCTAGCGGGGCGGGGGTTATTGTAGCGCGCGCGTATTGTCGCCCGCTTCGATCTGCCAGCATTGTGTGTCGCTGCGCCGCGAGCGACGGACGCGTGTACCAAATTCCTTTGCCTTACGAATTACGAGTTAAAAAAATTGTGTTCGCTCTGTGTTTGTGTTTTGTTTTGAGTTTTGATTCCGGACTGTGTTTATGATGCCAAAGATTTGTGTATTGACTCTTTAGTCGTGTTTTTTTTTATGTTGAATGCTGGCCGGTTTTTTCTGATGTCTCCGAAACAGAAAGGAACAATGGTAACACTGTTGAAGGTAAGAACTACATTTATTAAAAAGAAAATCTCTATTCTTGTTCCTTGTTTTTTTCATAAATTAATAAAATAGCTGTTATAAAAGAAACATGCATGTTACGACGTGCCCAGTGGTGCGAAACGGTTAAATCCCGGACAAGAGTCCCTAATAAGTAAATTCGTTTTTTTCTTTTGTATTCTTATTTGAATAAATCCCCTTATTGTGGCAAAAGGTTGCGAAATCCTTTGCGATTTCAGTTGATCGTTTTAAAAAGAACCTGTTTCCATTCAACTCCATTCAGTCGGTTGACATTTGACATGGTCATATGATGGATGGAAGTCGGGGTATTTGATCTCCAGTTTTATTGAAAATAAAGCATTGAAATTTATTGAATGTTACAATCGATTGTAACATTTTACAATTAAAATTAATGATTTAAAGTATATCTAGTTCACGAGTAAATCAAATATTCCTGTTTTTTACCAGTGTTGGTGTAAATGTTTCTTGTTTGTTTTTTCATATGCATAACTTAATAAGACAAATAAGTGATTAGTGACATTATTATTATAATGACGCATATTAATAAAGATGTTGAACTTTTTAGTTTGAAATATTGATAATTCTCGAATATACCTACCAAATTAAATTAAATTAATTGGGGAAGCCGTGGGTGCCTATACCTAGCGGTTTGTGCTATTGCGTTTCAAGCAGAGGATCGTGGATTCGAATCCTCGCTCGCACCGCGGAGTTTTTCTGAATATAGGATTAATATTTAAAATTTACCATGAGTTTTACGGTGAAGGAAAACATTGCGAGGAAACCTGCACACACCTGAGAAGAAATTCAATGGTGTGTGTGAAGTTCCCCATCTGCACTGAGGTAAGTAATACAAGATATAACAACTTATTATCTAATATTCATAATACAGGGTTATTTGTAATTCACTGACATCCTCTTAACCCTGAATTCCTATCACTCAAACAAATGTTTTTTGTTCTACGACTTTTTAAAATGAAGCACTTTTTTCCCATACAAATACACAGAGTATCGTAAAAATAAGAGGAAATCTCAAATTTTCAAAACGATATTACACCAAAAATATTAAGTTATGACAAAAGCTGTAAAACAAAAAACGTTTGTTTAAGTGGTAGGAGTTTAGGGTTAAAAGGATGCTAGTGAATTACAAATAACCCTGTATATACGCTCACTTTATATAAACTCGTTTAGTATAAAGTTCACTGGATATAATGAACGAAAAGTATAATTATGAAATATCTAATTTTGTAATGTATAACGTTGTTTATATATAATATCAATTGATATAACGATCAAAGCGTATAATCTTCATAATACCTAAGATTTAAAACGTATAAATTCATTAAAAACTTTAATGCAAGCAAACAATCAAGCAATCCATTCATTTCTTCCGCTCTGTTACAAAAAAAAACCTAACATCGAAGGCTAAGGCGGGAGCTACGCTACGCTTAGCTCCCGCCTTAGCCTTCTGAACCTAACCTATCCAAGTCGCTTCTGCCCTGAAAAGTCTTGCTCGCTCGCTTCGCTCGCTCGCGCTACTTAATTTTACTTTTACACATATTATTATATATATCATGACTGTTATACCTAATGTTTGTTATGTTAAAAGAAATTAGTCCATATTAATCTTATACAAATTGAAGTTATATAAAAATAACGTTATATAATTTAAGCGTTATACGTTAAAAATTATACTTTTTGCTGTTATAGCTAACGTTCATTATATCTTGTGAACGTTATTAATATGAAAATAGATATTTTGTAGTTATATCTTGTGGGACGCACCCTCTGCACTGGGCCCGCGTGGGAACTACGACCCAAGCCCTCTCATTCTGAGAGGAGGCCTGTGTCCTGCAGTGGGACGTAAGTACGTATGTACCTACATAGGCTGGGATTACTTAAATTAAATATGAAGTGCTTTTGGGAAGGCATTGAGAAACTCTTTATAAAAGAATAATTATTATGAGTGCCTTAGCAAGGGTTTCTTTAAGAAGTCGTCATTAGCAACATAAGAGTGACAAATAAATGTCTGTAATTTTACGCATTGTAAATGAATACCTGATTATTTAAGAATTTGCAATCGAACAATAAAAGAAGACTTTTTTTATTTATCGCTTGCGGTGACTTTAAACGAGGCCTTTCAAAAAGTTTTTTTTGTACACTGATTCATCGCTACTGGTTAAAATTATAACTTGCTTGCGGCCGCGGTTTTGCCTCCGCCCCCGTATCCCGAACTGTGTACGTATCAAAATGTATAAAGTTTAAAACGAATAATGAACGAAATACTTAATGGACGTTATATATACTAAAATTTTCAATGACACTATTAATTAAACAAACTATTTTAATCGTGTAATCTACAGACTGGTTTAGGTTAGGTTAGGTTTATTTTATGAAAATCATGTAAAGTTAAGAATTTCCTAGAAAATTGCATTATATTTCATATCAAATGACCATTATGTATTTCGTCCATTATTATTTTTAAACATTATAAATTTTGATATGTACACTCCCGAACTACTTACGTATCCTGTGGGAATTTTGCGAATCCCGTCCTCAATACTTGACTTCAATCAAGGACTGGGACTGAGCGTTGCTTCGGGAGTTTTCGCTTGATTTATTTTATTGTTTATTTCTGTATTTTTACATCCTCTATTGAGTAGATTATATGCTAGGTAATTTTCATAGGCTGGTCATTTACTAAACTTTACGTAAATTAAGACCTTATTTAAAATCTAATTATACCAAGGTTCATTTTGCGACTCATTTAAGCGAAAAGATCTGATATCTGATCTGTCACTAGATTTTCATCCTTAAATTTAAATACCTTTAGTTAGTTTTAAGTGTTTGTCCATTTTACAACAATAGGTTCATTACATGAAACTCTTTACATATACCGATAGGCATGTTGAAATATTATGTACCAACATCCAAATAGCTTTCCCTGAGGAATCGAGACAAATTAAGATAGCTAAATTGAACCAACTTAATCTAATTCATTATCTCTTGATGTAAAATTTATTTCAAAAATTTACTTATTTACCTTCCCAAAAAAAAAACTCCCAACAAAAGGGGTAATCGTTAATTAGCCACTTAATTCGTCGGCATAAAAAGCAAACCTGCCGTATTGTCGAACGGGCGTACAAATTACCGCATTTAAATTTTAAAGTTAAGTAGGTGGTAAATTAACGTGAATTGATCTCTTGTTTGCCCAAATTGCTGGCAACTTTTTTTTACTTTTTTCTTCATTTAATGACCTCTGCATTTGTGGACAGTAATGTGGCGATTTGTTAATGGTTTCAGGTTACGATTTATTTGGCTGCTGGGGTTTTATTGCGAAGGTTATTACAGGGTTTGTGATAAGATTTTATAGGTATCATTTTAGCACTGTCAAATTTTCAGCATCGGTATTTCCAAATATGACTTCGGGACCTCAAGAGACGGGCTAATTTCTTTGACGAAAGCAGTCCTTATCATGTTTTTGGATGATATCCATAGGCGGTGATATTGACTTTATGTTCAAACATACGAGTGACATAATTGCGTTGGGGGGTTTTAAAATTTTTAAATTTATAGTTATCTACAACTGGATCATTTTATGGACCCGTTTATTTTAAAGTAGGGATGGTAGGTAGGTATATCTTTGATAATTTATTCATCTTTAAAGGGCAGATATTCAATAAGTTCTTGTTAATCACGTTTTTTAAAACTTTACCGAAAACCTAGCTAAATCTGACCTAACTTCCAAAATTATATGAAACGTAGAATATCGATAGTATTTCACCATCGCTTTTACTAATTTTGGAGCAGTTAGGTAAATTAAAAAAAAAATCAGCGCAAGTTAAGTATGCTACCATGTCGATTTTCGAAAAGTTTGATTCCATATTCAGTTGATTCATTATCATCCCAGCCTATGTTACGTCCCACTGCTGGGCACAGTTCTCCTCTCAGGCTGAAAAGGTTTGGTCCGCAGTCGGGGTAAAAAAGGTTCGTCACTTTTCGACCTTAATTCGTTGGCATAGAGTCGAAATTGACGAACCTTTTCTTACCCCGACTATACATTTCAAATGTAATGTCAAAAAACACAAAGATACTAGGGCGAGCTCGAACTCACGTCCCTCTGTTTGAGAGGTGATAGGTCAAACCAGTAGGCTACCGCAACTTTTCAATCAGTTGATCTAAATCTTCAAATGTGTTTTATCTGTATTTTAATGTAACACATTAAGACTATCGATAAAATATTCAAATGCAAGCCGAAGCCAGCAGTGCGGTAACACCACCAATTGTTTTTAATAAATATTATTTTTGTTCACTGACAGGAAACGTCCACGTATTTATATAAAACAGTGCCCGCAATGAAAACAGTCGTAAATTCAATCGAATATAAACCTAGCCGGATGCAAGAGATATTAAAAAAAAATGTAACTATTTAACCAAACAGACATACCAAATAGGTAACGTCAAAGTTACAGTGCAGTCGTAAAAAGAAGATGCGGTTACTGGTTATGTTGGATTTATTAGTTTTAAAAAATCTATAGGATGTGGTCACCTTCAAGTCCGATGTCTAAATCAAACATTGTGGTTTTAGATCGTTTTAACCAGTTTATGAGTTCCTGAATAGTCTCAACGAAGTGCCGCATCTTTAATTTGGTGTAAGTATCCTTGGTTGAGCACTTGACTGCGTTTAAGTGGGTTAATGACTATTTTATTATGGCTTAGCAAATTTCGTACACTTTCGGGTGTTTAGTTAGTCAATTTGCACTGTCATCAACTAGAAACACGCCGTTACCGTGTTTAATGAACGTTTAAATTGTAACTAAGTGTAGGTGAGAACTCACTTGAAACTTATTGGCATGTTGTTAAAAAAGTACCTACCTAGGTAGGTAATGAATTTCTTTAATTGTTTATTACGAAGGACTTGTTTTTCTGTAATACTTATAGTATCTAATAGGAAATTTTTTCATCCTAATTTTTTTGTTTGATTATTTGAAGCGTGTCTTAAAAAGAATTATTGATCTTCTGACAAAAACTACAAAAGATATACTTATTTATTTTTATTATTTAACATTTAAAAGTATGTAGATGAAAAACCGGTTGTCAGTAAAGTCGGTTTACGGACGATAGTTTAACATGACAACGTCATAACAAAACATTGATAAAATGATTGCATACTTTTATGAACAAAATTGAATCATTTTTATTGAATTATCACTATTTTGTATGGATACAAAGAGGCGAACACGGGGAAAGGGGCATCGGGAGGGGGGTGTGGGGCAAGAGAGAACAGTGAACGTCAGGATATACAAGAAAGCAGCGAACGCCAGGATGTACGCGTAACGGGACAATGCGTTATGTTATGTACGTTACACTAAGTCGTCCTTTTTCGTGCGTGCAGCCGGCTTTCATCGATTTATTAGACGTTGTCGCGTCAAAAAAACATGTAATTATGCACATAAAATAACCAATGGCAGATAAGTTCACCTTGCAGAGGCTCCTTAGGTATGATGTATAAAAATTCTAAAACACCATCACCTTGTCATCGCTAGCTTTGCAAGGCAAATAATCCTTACCCGCCCAAATTGCGTAGCTAGGTCACGTAACGCTTACCATTGTGACAGCCATTCTCGTAATTCGGCGGCATTATCGCCACCCTACATTTGCCCTTCGTTTTTTTTTATTAATTCCCTCCACGTCTCGACGACTCGTCTTTGTTCGTCCCATTGTAAGTACATGTGTAATAAAAATATTGAATAACGTAAGGGGAATTCGTATTTTGTCCCGAAGCTTTGTTGCGTGTACCACTGTGCAAGATTTCGGGAATCAGGTGCAAAATATGTGGCGGAGTTAAATTTTTTTATTAGCTACTTTATTAAAAATCTAGCTTTCAAATACACCACTGGCAAAAAGTCTAGTAGCTTTATCAAATACTGCTGTTCAAATAATTCAAACAGTGCTTGTAGGTAAAAAAACTTAAGAAAGGCCCTTCTGCCGCGTAGTATACAGGTTTATTTGTAATTCACTAGCATCCTTTTAACCCTAAACTCTTACCACTTAAACAAATGTTTTTTGCTTTACGGCTTTTGTCATAACTTAATATTTATGGTGTAATAACGTTTTGAAAATTTGATTCTGCCTCTTATTTTTACGATACTCTGTGTATTTGTATGGGAAAAAAATGCTTCATTTTAAAAAATCGTAAAACAAAAAACATTTGTTTGAGTGATAGGAATTCAGGGTTAAGAGGATGTCAGTGAACTAAAACAATTACTTTGCTCACCCGCGACCTTACAATAGTTACGTTTATGCAAGAAATGTGTGTTCATGCAGTTCCTCCACCTCCACACTGTACGAACACACACAAATCACATAAACACAACTATCACCACCACTAAGCTACACTGACGCATTTCGAACTCAACCAGAGCTCATCTTCGGAGGAGGATGTCAGTGAATTAAAAATAACCCTGTATATCGGTATCGGTATGCAATGACAAGTAAACGATTCAAATTAGAGAAATGAACTAACTTTTTTTATTAAATTTAAACAACCATGCAAAGATGTAACCGAAATTTCAACTTTATTTTTTTTCGTTCTATGAAATGCTATTTTTGACAACGCTCGAAATTTAACAATATTGGCCTACATCATGGAACGTAAAAAACATTGTGCAAGAGGTACCTATTGTTTGGAACCCTTCACTTAGCACGTGTTTTATTATATTATTGTACAATCACAGAACAACTGGCCAGTGAATGGTAAGGAAGTGCCATTGTGTGCTTCTTCAGGGGATTTAGTACATGATAAGTTAATTTGAATAATAAGAATTGAGTTGTCTTTGCCATGTCTTTGCTTTGCCAACAGTTTTTTTTTTATTTATTGAAGTGGTGGAGAAGCAATGGACGTTAAATTTATTACTGAGTACTAATCTATTTTACTTAGATATCCTTCCAAGATTCTGAGAAAAAGTGAAGTAGATGTATAGTAGGGTAAATGTCCTAGTGTTTGACATGCTGATGCCCAATAGATAACACACTGCTGTCACCTCTATTGTTAATGATATAAAATTAAAAACGGCAACCACGGGGACATTGACCAGCACTCGGACGTCTACCTCATATACATACTTGATGGTTAGTTATTTTAAAGCAACATATACCTCTAAAGCGGTCTGACTTCTTCACATATCATACGAACACTTGGACAAGTCTAAAATTAGTCGTATATAACCAAAGATTCTCCCATTCATACATTTAAAGGTGAAAGGAGTTAGTACTGATACAACTGGCTTTTATAATGATATTGTCGCCAATTAAAGTTCTTGGATAGTCGGTAAAAACTGTCTTTTACAATTACTTTAAAAGTGAAAAATATTATAGTAATAAATCCGGTTCAAAGGACCATCCTACAGACGCGGTCCTTCGAAGCCGGATCCGAAGCAACGTTGATCGAACCATTGTAGTTCAAAATTCAAACGTGCCAACTCGCGCCGTGCGAGGATCTAGAAAATAATGTGTTTCCTGTAACCTTAGGCTCAAAGGAAGCATTTTGTTCGAATCACAACACGTGTGCGTGAGAAAGGGGTATGACAATTGCGTTGAACAATGCGTACGCAAAGGAGCATCGATTTGTGAAATGAGGGCAGTCACACAAAGGATTGCAATGGTATGGTGAGTTTGGTGTACGTATGCAAAGTTTTGGACATGTAATGTCCTATCGTATTACTAGCGACGTGTCCTGGTTTCACATGGGTGCAATTAAAAAAAAAAAAACAGGTGAAAAAATAAAGAAAGTTTATAGACAAAGATTTCCCCCAAAAGCAAGAATAACCTAATAAAACCGCATTAAAATCTGTTACAAAGTTAAAAAGACCTAGGTACTTAAACATATATACAGAGGGACAGACTTCGGGAAGCGACTTTCGGCATCGTTTGCGGTCGAGTACCAATCTCCTTTTGGCCTGTCCTTCTACTTCTTCCAAAATTTACTCAAAATCATTTACTGTGCAATCTGTTAGACTGTGGAATCGATTACCCACCTCCATTAGGCAATCTCCCTCCGTGGTGTCGTTCAGGGAAGCTTTGAGGAAGATGTGGCTCACACCATCTCTTTAATATATTGAGAACACTGTTTATTTATTGTATGTATTTTGCATATATATGTTGTATATGGTAGTATATTTTTATTAGGTTTCTTTATATTATGAGTTTATGTATTGTGTTTACTAAAAGTTGTATTGTAGCCTTTGCTTTGTCCGACTGTATTATTTTTACTTACTCTTTGTCGGTCCCTTACTAAATGCTCCTTTCATCCACTCAAAGGTTGACTGGTAGAGATCCCTTAAAGGGATAAGTTCGCCTTTGTACATGCATTTCAACGGTTGTCAATAATGTATTTCTATTTTTTTTCCTTATTTTTGTACAATAAAGAGTTTACATACATACATACATACTTTCTTTTATACTAAAGAGAGGAAGAAATTACCATCAAAGTGACAGTAAATATGTGTATTAGCGGTAAATAAAAGTACTTACTTAAGCAAATCTGTACCTCAAAGGGTAACGCAATAGATAATGTCAAAAAAAATAGATTTGGTTTACATATAATCATTTGCATCCCAATATCTCGCTTCTCGTTATTAATAAATAATAGTTTATTTTCGTTTTTAATAAATCTTAATATGACAAACATTAGACAAAACAATGCTTAAAAATAATTTAAATTGCAAGTAACTCGTAGGTACATAATGAAAGAAAATGTTAGATATCGAACTGCGTTTGCGTATTCTACCGGGTATTCTATAATTATGGACGGACAAGAAAAATAAACATGTTACTGTCAATAATGTTTGTACGAGTATGTACAGTTATATACAGATGTCTTCACAAATCGATTGACATATCGACTGTATTGTGTTTAGTAATTACAGCAGATCAATAACCTTAACTTCGTGTCAGCGCTGTAGTTTTTCTGGGTGTCTAAAAAAATTTTACAAAAGTGGTGAATATCAATCTCGATTAAAATTAGCTTACCTTGTTCACTAAAGCTGAAAAGAAGCTATAGCTTATAATATACCTACAACTCAAGATTGGTTCTTTGGAGTCTTTAGGAATTTTTTTTTTCAACTCCAAATTTGTTACTTTTACGGTCTTCCCGTGAAATCCGTATATTTCACACGATATACAAACTGAAACATGGATGCACAGAAAAACTCAGAAAAAAAGACCTGCGCTGGGAATCGAACCCAGGTCCTCAGCTTTCCGTGCTGCGCGCTAAACCCCTACACCACCACTGTGTGTACTGGTGGACCAAATAAAATTAAATTTTCCAGGTTAAAAATGTGTCCTATCCATGTCATTCTCAGGATCTCAAACTATTTCCATATACCTATATTTTCAACACGGTGTGGTTTGAGTACTTTAAAAGTGAAAAAGTAACAAACAAACAATCGCTGGCTAAAATATTCTGTACTAGCTGTTGCTCGCTACTCCGTCTGCAAAGAATTCGACTATCGCTATCCCGCGGGAACTAGGCAATATTTCGGGATAAAAACTATCCTTTGTCCTTTTTAAGGTCTCAAACTATATATCTATACCAAATTCCATCTGTTTAAGCGTGAAGAGGTAACAGACAGACAAACAGGCAGACAGACAAACACTTTCGCATTTATAGTATTAGTATGGATCGATTTCGTGAATATCTTGTTTCCAACGTAGGTACCTACATATTAACACATTGTTCTAACAACAAAGTTAGTCCTGCATCCTGTGAACAATTTTAGAATCGATGCGTAAACTCGTAAAGCATATTTTATTATAAATACCTATAAAAGTGAGCGGTAGTTTAGATTTATGAACAAACGGTTATCATAATAATTCTAGCGCGTTACGGGACTTCCGTTCGTTGTTATACGCGACTATAACTTTAGGGAGTAGTTACAGAATTTATAAGAAATAGTTATCAATTGTTATAATTTTTCACATAATGACCCATTCACATATTTTTATGAGAAAACTAACAGTGTATGTTTGTTTGAGTAGGTATTACAATGTGGCATTACCGATAGGTACATCTAAAAGCATTGCTAGATTCATAGACATCATATTATAAGTGGCTTAAAAACTAGTTTCATTTTATATTTTCGTACGGAAAATCTTCGCTTCACAAAATGCTAGAACGCTTTTGAGACAATTCAACTGACATAAAACAAAGTTCCTATAATACATTTCCCCAAATTGTTTTCCAAATAACTTCCCGGGAAATAACTCGCTCTCCGCTTCATTGTCTCCGGTTTTATGTGCTGCTGACGGATTTATGCGTGCACGCAGGCCGTTCGTAGATCTTGGATCTATGTGCGAATGATTTAAGGAAACAGTGATTAAAATATCTATTGATTGAGTTTTGAGGCAAAATAGCCCACTGTGTTGAAAAAAAATTGTGTAAGTTTTTAAGAGTTTCAAGGGTTGGTCGACTGTCTTTTGTTATTTTGTTAGTTACTCTTTTTAAAATGGCAATCTTTAAAGGTATCAGTTTACTGTTGGCGTATAACAGTGTAGTAGCTGCCTTTTGTGCAATATTCGTCATTTTGGTAGTACTTGCGGGAGTTCGGAAGTTTACTACCATTCTGCTACATATTAGCGTCACGTCTTTTTTAATCTGTAATTAAGTTAAAAAAACGTAGGGAGATAAACTAGGTACATAATATTCTGAAAACTGACTGAATGACTAGCATAGTCTAAATTATTTGGACTAAGAGCTTGTCGTTCTGTACAGGGCTTTCTTGTATTACGAAGGCGACCAACTTTGTAAAATTCTCACTTGATAGGGAACGCTGCAATGGGATTCAAGCCTCGAGCGTAAGCTAGTTCATTGAAAACTTCATTCTAATTTCAAATCGGAACCTGCCAGCACGAGTAAAATCAATTGGTCAGCGATATAAACAAAAGCTTCTATAAATAAATTCAAAATAAGAACGCATCATCCATTCATTGTGAACACATGGACTGCATTAACGCATCTGGCCGGCAGAGAAAAAATATCAGATTTCCAATTTTAAAAATGTTCCTTTTTGCAAAATATTTTTTTTATGTTGCCCGCATTGATTTTGGGTGACGCTTTGTCTCATATGGTATTGGATTTCCTAATTGTTGTAATCTAATTTTGATCTGTTGTTTGATTGATTTCATTGTTGTTTTTTACAGGTAAATACGTCATGATTAATGCAGTAAATTCCGCTGTTTATGTAAGTTAATATTATTAAATACTAGCTGTAACGAATTATACAGAAAATAAAAAAAAAACTCTAGTAACAAAATCTCTTCTTATTTATCATGTACTATGTGCCTTGGCTATCTATTTAACATAACTATATTATTTACCAAATATTTACATAATAGTTTTATGTCCTGTATACTATTTTAAGCTTTACGTTAAAACTGTGCCCAGTAGCATTTTTTTTAAATAAACTAACATTCGGATCCCTTCAAAGAACAATTCTTGGTAATTAATATTAATAAGAATTAGTATTTTAATACGAGGATCCGAAATCGAGCATCGTTTTAGTGCTCGTATTAAATTACGGATGGCGCCTTCAGCACTACAAAGGCATTTTGTCTCTGGTCAAGTGTTGCCAGACGTCTGCTGGCATAGACAATAATATCTTTGTGGCCACGAGTGAGCATAAAGCGCATTGTGGCTGAATCAATTAGCCCATAATGTGTTCATTGTGAAATGGTAACATTGTCTTAATGTATCTCTTGTATCGTAAAATATTTTTATGTTCCTATTTATAGCACAATTTATCGGCCAGATACATTTCAGGAGCGCATCGGTTTCGAATTACTTGTGGCGGTATCCAGCTTTGTTTTAGTCGTAAAATTAGTGGTAATCTAATAAAAAAATCAAAGCAGATCCTTTGCATGTCACTTGCGTGAAAGTAAAAGTAGTTGAACATATTTCACCTGTTAATGAAACGTCCGAAACTAACGCTGTAATGCGATACGCGAACACATCAAAGGAAATAAAAGTGCATTGACGTCGTTTTAGAAATCAGAATAAACCTAAAACACGAATCTCGTGAAGCGAAGACATGAGAAGCTGAGCCAGTCATTATTATAGAGTAACCCAAAACCGACACATGTGTCACATATCGTCCAGGATTGCGATGCCACATGTGAAACGAGAAAAAAGGCAAAATCTGTTGTCACTACTCCCGAAGGTACAAATACGAACAATGTCGAGCTTGAATTTGAAGTGAGTGAAGCCAGTGCACAAAATTAGACTTTAAACCCCTATTAATAAAACACGAAGCTTTAATAAGCTTAATAGGATGTACAGACGATTTCGTCTGAACACAGTTCGTTTTGTGATCATTTTTTGTTCAACCTTCCGTAACCTTTCGCCTGTGACACGGATTGTAGATTAGGCATATTGTTGACCTTTTTTGCTTTCGTTTTCGTTGCACGTGTAGTATTTTTTTTCTCTTGTTTTTGTAGATTGTACAAGATTTGCATGTGTGCGAAACCGTTGGGATAGATAATTTTTAAAGACTGCATCCGTCGATTTCGATTTTCTCTAGAGAACAGGCGCGGTATTAGTGTTCGTTGGATGTTGAGATTTATTGAATCTGAGATGTTTTTTGTTTTATTAACAACGGAAACTGAACTGGGACGGGCGGTCGGCCGTGGCGGCCGTTGACAAAATTAATGTATTATTATGAAACAATGAACAGCTCTTGCCATTTTCCCGCATGTCGCTCATTATGTCTCTTTTCTACTTTGTTACTCCGAAAGGGATGCACATAGCGATTAAGCTATTCGTACCAAATGTAGTGGCCACTTGCGCTGGCGGCGAGCAACACATGTCCCTACTTATAAATTACATTAGTTTTGAATCTGCACATAAAAAAACTGACTTCATTAAGCTTTTTCTGACATTAATGGGCACTCTGTTAATTATCTCTCAAGATCTTCCAAAATAAAAACACCGTCAACGCTAACGTTTATTCAAATCTCAGGTAAAACCACATACTGAATAAAGATTTGTTATAAATAACCAGCTAAGTATCACGCAAGGGAACAATTACATCGAAAGCGGCCCCAATTAAAGCGGACATAAAATCGATTTTAAATTTTAAATGAAGCATCACATTACCCTGTTTCTAATGAGGTGCGAAGACCCTCTGTTCTAGGAACACCTCGGCATTAACTGGCAACCCTGATTTATGGGCAAATCTCCGTTACGAATAAAAATAATAGAATTGTCGTGTCTATTAATACAGCGGTCGTTTCCGTTCGGCTTTTGGTTTATTTTGGTTGTGGACGCGAATATGAGGATCATTCATGGTGCGTAAAGCGAGATTTTCATAGTTTATTGCGCGTTGAGGAGATTATTGTTAATGATGATAATGTAGGGCTGCGTTTAATTAGCTAGGGCGCTATTAACGCCGTTTTATTGATTGCAAATAGCTTTGTGACATTAGTTCTGGCGTTTGTGTTAGGAATTTGGAGTTTTACATCATTATTAAGTACAATATCATCTGTTCGACTACTATCATTATCATCTTCTTCTTCTTTGTCTTGTTCAACATCACAATGAATGATAACTTACCACCTGCATTCACCGGTTGCTCGTAACTCTAGCTATGTCCCCCTAGTGGGTGGCTTCTAGCGCTGTGTCTTCAGCTCATGGCTGCCACTCGAGAACCTTTCTCCTCAAAATTACATCAGTTCTTTGAAGGATATGTCTGATATCTATATACGTATTATAGAACTAGCTTTTGTCTGCGAAAAAAACTATCGCATGTCTTTCGCAGGGTCTAAAAGTATCTCCACACCAAGTTGCATCTAAATCGGTTCAGAGGTTTAAGCGTGAAGAGGTAACAGATACAAAAACATAGTTACTTTTGCATTTATAATATTAGTAAGGATAAGATCCTCGTCATTCCTTGATAATTTTTCTGCATTATGTTATGTTTTGCATATTAGTAATATAGATAGACATTATGATGTCAATGTCAAATGATGGCTTTAAGACGCTGTAAGCCTCACTTAACTTAATTTTCGGATATTTTTCAAAATTATAAAAATTAAAGCATATCTACGAATAGATAAATTTCTCTAACATGAATAATAATTTAAAATTATAATTTGATTAGCCTTCATCAGTAAAGTCGCTGTAAACAACTTAATTCGAATATATATGTGTATGACCTTGACTGTATTTCTAAATTTAGACACCGTTACAGCTATCATAAAACTTAGATAGTTATTGTTGCCATACGATTTATATCAGATTTGAGTGATCAAAAATATGCGAATAGACTCTAATAGTCAAGCGCAATAGTGACAGTGGAGATTCTTTTGAACACCTTCCACTATCTTTTTTTATCAACCGACGAAATTGGCCTAATGGGTTATCACTGCTGATTATAAATACTCACGCCAGAGGGAATGCAAAAGCATTGCCAACCTATAAGGTCTACGATGGAAGATCTTCTGTACTAGTAATGTCATACCATGCACACCGAGAACTATGGCAACTTTTGTAATGTACCAAAAGTACGCAAGAAAATAAATAACACAGCTTAATAAAATCACTTTAAAAAATAAAAAAAAATTGCCTAGACTATGGCGCTGTTGTCATTTGTTTTCTTTTTAATTTTTCGCTCTCGCATGATTCTCGAACGAAAAATTCAATTTTCGAATTTAAAAACATTCCAATCCCTCAACATGTTAATCCTTATTCAGAATTGAACGCATCCCTGTGACTAATGCGGTCGGTCCCTCATCTCCCTCTCGCATACCGATGCCGAGAGGAACAATAACATCGTGATGGATGCTACCGGTGCAGAACTCGATCATTCATTTAGAATAAGAATATAAGAAAAGGTCCGTTGAAGGTCGTTTTGTAGATGATCGTAATTTGTAACGAATTAAAAACTGTTTTAGTTTTGTGTCATGTTTAATATGTTTTGACCAATAATAATTTATTTAATTAAATTAAGAAGGATACAATCACAAGACAGCCCCTTCTTGATACATACTTTTTTTTAAAGTAAACAAATACCAAGATAATCTTTTAGTATTTAAGATCGTGACACGAGAACGTTAAGTTTAGTAATTATGTTGCTAAAAGTACTAAAGAGTTCCGCCTGTTATAAATTTTATCATACTGCGTAAATAACACGTAATTGAAATTTGAAGCGTGTAAATATTTGAGACTTAACAAAACCCAACTAGATTTACGAGAATAGAAAAACAAAAGAATCCATCAAAACTGTGTCGGATTAAAACTGAATAATGAAATAAACTATGGTAATAAAAATAAAACGTTGGATATGGAGCACTTTGGGCGAAGCAAGCACTCCTCTTTTATTGTTGCTGCCATATTTTACGATGGATTGTGTACGGATATAGAACATTATGAAGACCTTTCACTGCGGTGTGCTTTTTAATGAATTTATAACTGAAACAGGCATTTGACGTTTACGAGTACTTCGCTATTATCCGAAGCGTTTGCACGTTATTTTTAAGTTTTCATTGCTTCTTGGGTTATTTTGTTATCTTTTCTTGTATGTTGTTTTGTAGAGGCACTGTCCGTTCTACTTTTTCTGTGTATATTTTCTCAAAACAGATACAAATTTCACAGATGTGAAGGGTTTTTATACTACATTACACTAGTTTTTTATACATCTCACCTGATGATAAATGCAGATGAGGCTGAACATGTAGCTCAAATAGTCCTAAATTGTACGTATCGAGAAAAACAGATAGCGAAAGCAAATTTTATTCCTTCTCAACCCGCATTACAAAAGATAAAGCAAAGCGCTTTCAACGTAGCAAGACGTGCAAATTTTGTAAATTAATTAATAACTCAAATTTTTATCGAAACTTTACAAATAAAACAATGAATAAAACTTAACTATAATTAATTAATTATACTTAATTCAATAACAGTCATATCAGTTGTGCGATTTTATTGTAGAAACAGCAATAAATATAGTGCTCAAAACTCAGTGTTTAAACCAAACTCCATCAAAATCAGAATAGCCACGGTGATGGTTGCGCAGAGAGCCGCGATTCGAACCCACCGGTTCTGTTCTGTAGCCAATCGGATTGAATTTAGCCGCTGCGGTTTGAAACTGACTAGTGTGTATGTCCTTTTAGTTTGATCGTGCGTATTTCAACTCCACTGTTTCAATCATACAACTGTTCTGCTATCTTCAAGATTATAAATGAAACTTTAATGGCTATTCCGTTGTTCGCAAAACAAAGATACCTTATGAGATTATTTTAAACCATACATATTTGTTCTATAAATACTTGTTTTATTATCGTGATAGTAATGCTTTACAAATTTGATACTCATTCGTCTTTGTGTTCGCGTATGTAGATGAGACTTTTCAAACCTCGACATTAAATTCGTAACAATTTTTCTAATATCCATTCCATATTCATAACGTGAAAACTTATAATTTGAATGTCCCCATCCGCATATAACCAATTAATAAATTCCAATATATGCAAACTCTTGATTTTACTATCGTATTTATGACAGACCTAAAAGTAATATTTACATAAAGTATCTAGTTTTGATTTACGCGCCACGACCGATGTTTTATTGACAATAAACGGCAACAAAACGAACCAACTAAATCTAATGACGCTGTAGATTCCGATGACAAAAAACATTCACCGACAAATGAGAAAGATGTAACAATGAGTATTGTGTCGGCGGTCGCTATCATTAGTGCTGATGACGCAAACATTACCAAAACATCGGTGGATTAAGAGCCAATCAAGTCGCTCCCGAAGCAATGTCTAATGAATAATAAGATGTATACAATGAAGAATTACGGGGAGGGGAGTGGTACAAAGCTGGTAAAGACGTAATGATTCGGAAGAGAGTGGTTGAAGGCACTGTAGGCAAGCGTGAATGCGAGGAGTGAAGCATGAAATTTACAAGCGACTTGAATCGCGGCCGCGCTTTTGTGAGGCACAATGTGGGTACACAATGGTCAAGGACTTGATGGGAAAGGACAAAGGGTTGCGGCTGAGATGTTTTGGGATGCTAGTCTGTACGGTAAAATATTAGAGTGAAGCTATTGTAGTTTTTTAATAAAATTCTTGAGTGGCATTGCAGCGGGTGGATGTGAATTAAAAAACCAAAAAAAATCTATAATTAAATGTTATATCTTGACGTTTTTGTAGCAACTTGAAGATGGGTATTTGGATGTATGATAAAATTGTATATGACTGAAATCTTATGGGAATCTGTGTAGGTATATTTAGGTTATTGTTGAGCTTAGAGGCATCAAAGTGAGATCAGGCACAAAGCTGGACCAAGAAGGGGTAACACACAATGTCGGCGAGGTCCAAACAAAAACTGACAACACAATACCGGGCAACAACAGTGGCCGCTCATAAATCAACCTCCACAATAGCAACAATACTATTGAGGGTACCTTATAAGAGATTTTATCATTGTGTTTATTCTTTGATGTTCACTAATAAAACCTTTGATTAATATCGAATGGTGGACGAGTATGCAAATAAGAGGGTACAATTACAAAGAATTCTCCGGTAGTTTCTATCACACGTGCTGGACAAGGGCACTAATGCTGCTTCTTCCTCACAAAGCTTTGTGATCGTATTCTTATTGGAAGATGGAGGTTGTTGACGAGTTCTCGGCTCGGATTTTTGACACAAAAGCTCTAAACGTTCGTTTTAGCCGTGAGATTCTGTAGACTTGATAAAGTTGTTTTTACAAGTTTTATTTGACTTGCAATGTTTGTATGTATCCTACGTAAGTTGACTTAAAATCTTGCAAATCTAGTGTTTGAATGACAAGCACCTAATGAAAGCTTATATTAAAAAAAAAAAACATTTTTAATGAAAAGATACGCTGTCTACAGTCGACCTTGCCAAAGTGGATTCTGCAGTACTTTTATGACCTAAGAAGCTATAAACATTTTCATGTTGTCATGGCATAAAATGTTTGAAGGTATTACACGGCTTATTATTTAGTTTTAATATCACACACGTTTAACTAACGGCTATCAAGATAGATACGTAATTGCTATACCCACTCGTAATTCAAACAAGTTTGAAAAGGCTTCGGCATATAATAATATGTTACTTTTCAATCTATACTAGCACATACTTACTTACTTTTTATTTTTTTTTACTTTTGTCCTGGAAAATTGCATAATTTGCAACGTTCCGGGCAAGAGCTACTTAGTAAAATTAAAAGCGTAATGACTAATGAGGACTCAGTTTCTAAACATTTTTTAAAGTCCTGTCTCACAAGGACTAAACAATTATTAAAGTGCCAATAATTTTTTGAATTATTTTCTCACCGGTTCAGATTTAGCGTGTTAATATAGGTCACAAGATTCGATGCGTGACCCAAAGATAACTCCACTTTTTAACCGTCTTCATTGTATTTGAACTGTGTTATTGTTTCCAATTTAGTCACATTATCTTGGTGATTGGGACCATTTTAATTTAGGTTATTCGAGATAATTGGCAGCCACAATAACAAATTTGGAGGTGATGTTTCTGTTATTATTTTTGTTTCTGTATAATAAAATAAGGTCTGATATTTCACTAATTAGTTTACGATTTATGATCTTAAGGTTTTTGAGTTTGTAAAATACATTGTAACCAAATTCAATGAA
This sequence comes from Archips xylosteana, assembly GCA_947563465.1. Taxonomy (NCBI): domain Eukaryota; kingdom Metazoa; phylum Arthropoda; class Insecta; order Lepidoptera; family Tortricidae; genus Archips; species Archips xylosteana. The sequence continues at coordinate 10,208,804 of OX387361.1, read as the reverse complement.
CGGAGATAATGTTATGGTATTCACTCCGTGCTACCCCACACTCTGTTCTTAGGCTATGCAAATAGGTACCTTACTATCAATCTGTAGAGACAGACAGTGCAGTGGTGATAGCCCGTTAGAGCCGTACCTAATGTTATAGAGTTAGCCCTTTCGCAAGGTGGACAGGCGATGTGGCAAATATCGCGGGACACTATTAGCTGCAGTAAAATTTATCGTTACTGGGATCGCTGAGAAAGGCCTATCCAGCAATGATCGCCTTGCTATATGACGATGATGATAAAGTGCTAATGATGCCAAAATTGCCATTATTAAAAAAACTAGAATCGTCAAAAGTATTCTTGCTTTTATAAACTAGTAAAGGCACATTCAAATTCAAATTACTAAAGCATTAATTGCTCTTTAAATGTACCCTGAATAAATATTTTCTGAGAATATAGAGCCCCTTGTTTATTTAAGGACGCAAAAATCCCTAGGGCATAAACCATGCATGCATTACTGTGACCAAACCAAAACTGTAAAATGCGGTATCATTGTAAACCGATGAAAGCAATGTAAACCGATGTGACAAATGAAGACTTTTGACCTTCGAATGCGGAAGTAGTTGATACAAGTCTTGACCAAGACCAAGACCTAAATCTTGACAAAGACCAAGATTGCTTTCATAAGTATTTTAGAATATCTAAGCTTTTCTCTGATGACCCTTTCAACAACCACTCATCCAAACGGAGTTACATTAAAGTCAAAAATTTTCCTAATTTTTATTGTAAAAGTATACACTTCTAGTAAATCGTCATGATTCATATACGTCCCATTGTTGTGTACAGGCTTCCTCCCAGAATGAGAGGGCTTCGGCTATGGTTCCCACGCAGGCCCAATGCGGATCGGGAACTTCTCACACACCATTTGACTTGCTTCGCAGGTGTGTCCAGGTTACCTCACGATGTTTTCGTTCACTGCAAAGCTCGTGGTAAATTTTTCAAATGTAATTCTAACAAGAATTTCGTAAAATTTTTATTCGAAATTTGTAATTTACTATGAGTTCGTGGGAAGACCTGCATACACCTGCGAAGAAATTCAATGGTGTGTGTGAAGTTCCCAATCCGCACTGGACCGCAGGAGGCCTGTGCCCTGCAGTGGGACGAGGCTGTGATGATGATGATGACATGAATTTCGTAAAATTCAGTGGTGCGAGGTCGGGTTTGTATCCATGGTCATCTGCTTGAGAGGCTATAGGTCACACTACTACGCTACCACGGTAGATAAATGATCTACCCTTTCCAATACCTTACAGCCCTGCGACTCGACGTAATTCCAGCTCCAGTGAGCCGGTGTGACTTTGGACTGCGGAGCGACTTTAAAAAACAGTTTGACACTAATAAATTTATCTTCGCGGTTGCTACCTCTCAGTCGATGTCTTCATCAATTTTCTTATCGTCTACATTTCAAACATTCGTCTCATAAGAACAATATCGAGTAAATAGCAATTTAAAAACTAACGAAACAGTCCAAATTTGATTCAAATCACTCCAGTTTACGGTACATATTCTCCTTTACTTCATTGTATGAATTCGGAACCACCAGTTACCTTCGTTATTCTTCATTACCACGCTTTCTTTACATACCTACTGTTTTATCAAACTCAAAGCAGCTTCCAAGAACCAGGCAATACTGTCTAGTCGCAAGACTCTGTCTCTATCAGTCTGCATTTTTCCTAGTCTAAACAATTGCGAAATTTCCACCCAACGCTTGGTTATCATATTATTTCATTTCCCCGTTTCTCTCAACGAAATACGGCAGGTCATCGCGGTTATCAATACGTACAAATATTTTTGTCCCATTGTTAGTAAACTCTGTAACGTATTGTTTTGAACAGTGGCTTTATGTAATTGTTATCTTTATTGTTCGGTTAGTGGGTTTCATAGTTCACATCCACGTGTAGGCGGGTGAGGATTGACCAACAAATCGACTGTAGTTTGGCAGAACAACTTACTCCTGAAATTGTAATCATTATAATACAAAGACTTTTTTTGAACACCGCCGTAGTGGAGATTCACAGAGAAAAATTCACAAATTTGATTCAGAGCTAACTCTACCATGCAACCCTTTAAATAGAAAGAAATAGGAATAGATGACAGTAGGCGGCACTATTAACAGTTAGATACATAAAAAAAAAATATGCATACAATAGACACATACCTAGGTAAACCGAAAAGCGTGTCTTCAGAATTCATATGTGAAATTACATTTCAACCACAAGCTTTACGGTGGAGGACAAACATCGTGAAATCTGCACGCACTTGCGATGCAATTCAATAGTGTGTGTGAAGTTTTCAATCTGCACCGGGCCCACGTGGGAACTATAGCCCAAACCCTCCAATTCTGAGAGGAGGCCTGTGAGATGATGGTATATCTTCTAATATATAAAAATCTCGTGTCACGGTGTTTGTTATCGAACTCCTCCGAAACAGCTTGACCGATTTTTATAAAACTCTTTTGTCCGTATTCGTTAGGTCTGAGAATAGGTCGTAGGCGTATTCTTCGCGGTCGGAGTCGGGGGCAACAGCTAATTTTAATATAGATAAATAAATATTTATTATTTTTGGCTCATAGATTCGTTGAAAGATGTTTTAATGTATTTATTACCACAGATAATCAATTTGTGTATCCATAACTTATTAGTGAAGTTCGAAAAAAAAATCAATGTTCAACAAACGCCGCAATTGTTGCTATGTCTGTCTTATTAAGTAACGACTTAAATATCATTAAAATGTCTCTGAGAGCAGCAGCTATACTCTACAAACATTAATCTTGAGATATACAAACAAAGAAAAGGAAATAAAAACTAAGAGCATTTTATCGCCAGCACATCAACACTGGACTGAAAGTCCTTGGTTTGTGTTTATTAGATTTTTTAGAATACGAACGTCTGGATGGTTTTATTGAAATTTAAATAGACAGACAAAGTCAAATGGATCAACATCCGTTTCCTATTGCACTGAAAGTTCGCTGTTATTCTGAATAACACAGAATATCTTCCATTTTTTATGGCGTAAATGTATTCTAGTAGCTGCTGCATGTTTGTTGAGAAATATGCTGTAGTCACGAAACACGTGAGAGGAGATGATAAAAGTATAAGAACTAAACTCTGTGAAATAAAAAAAAAACCGGCCAAGTGCGAGTCGGACTCGCGCACGAAGGGTTCCGTACAATTACCTATCTATAAAAATCACGTTTGTCGTATGGGAGCCCCCCTTAAATATTTTTTTTATTTTAATGTAATGATTTATTTTTAAAATCAATATATAATTAAATATTCTGTGAATATTTCAAGTGTCTACTTGTTGCCGTTATCAATATCGAGCAAAAACGAGCAAAATAACTATATACTAGCGCCACCACAAAATGTGTGCAAAATTAGAACTACTGAGGTGATTGGTTGTCAACCGGCATCAATTGTTAGTTAATTAGCAAGCCATCTAGTTCGGCAAATACATTGTAGATGGCGCTGTAATAAACAAATCATGTTTGTTGTATGGGAGCCCCCTTAAATATTTATTTGATTCCATTTTTTAGTATTTATTGTTATAGCGGCAACCAAAATACATCTGTGAAAATTTCAACTCTCTAGCTATCACGGTTCCCGAGATACAGCCTGGTGACAGACGGACGGACGGACGGACAGCGGAGCCTCAGTAATAGGGTTTCCGTTTTTACCCTTTGGGTACGGAACCCTAAAAAAACAGTTGTCAAATTAGTCATTGGCCCAGAAATGATTGATAGAAATAAAGTTAATGAACTGAAACAATTACTTTGCTCACACGTAGCCGTACCCGTGCGTTGCTTTGCGTAGAGGTCGCGGGTGAGCAAATTAATTGTTTCAGTTCATTAATATGGACCTCCGCAAAGTAATGCCTGATTCAATAAATTATTTTGACATAAGTTTTCACGAACGCTGTACGTGCATTCCTCGCCACGCCCCCGCGAAATGTGGCAGAAATAACGCAAAGACAAGCTAAAGGCACCTCCCGTCGTCATTACTAGGTTGGATTGAGATTCTTACTGTTTTTTTTGGAAGTGTCATTCATAGTGAAAATAAACGAATCACTCACGTCTCAAAACGAGTTTAACTCGACATGTTTCGGGCTAATCCGTAGCCCTTCCTCTCGGAGTCGCACGTCACGGCGGCTGCCAAACGTGCACGTGCTTCATGTTTAAAGTTGGAAGTGTCATTGTTTTAAAATAGAATCGTAAACAGTTCTTATCGAGCTGTCACTACAATTTAGTTAATTTTATACATACGTTTATTATATTTAAACAAATATGAATCTGACATTTTATGCGTTCCTCGCATTTTTGTTGTCATGTTCATAATAATATCATTGTTTGAAGCAACAAATTCGGACTAAGTACTTTCTAGGAATTTTGTTGTGACTCTGCTTTATATATTATCATATAACTTTTGTGTATTAAAGTATCATCATCATTTTCAACCTACACACTTCCCTGCTGCTGGGTGCAGGTCTCCTCCCAGAACGAGAGGGCTTTGGCTGTAGTTCAAAAGGGCCCAACAAACACATTATTTATTTGCTTTGTAGTTGTAGGTATGCAATTTTTTTAAGCCGAAAGCTCAGGATACATTTCTAATTTCTTACATAAATTTCTAAAATCTCAAACGTAAAAATCTAAATTCGAACTCAGATCAAACATTTGGGATACCTCGTCTTTTTAGGGTTCCGTAGTCAACTAGGAATCCTTATAGTTTCGCCATGTCTGTCTGTCTGTCTGTCTGTCCACGGCTAAGCTCAGAGACTGTTAGTACTAAAAAGCTGTAATTTGGCATGAATATATATATCAGTGACGCCGACAAAGTGGTAAAATAAAAAATAAAATTTTTCTTTTTTAGGGTACCTCCCATAGAAGTAAAGTGGGGGTGACTTTTTTTTTCTCGCCTAACCCTATAGTGTGGGGTATCGTTGGATAGGTCTTTTAAAACCATTGGGGGGGTTGCTAACATGATTTTTCTATTTAGTGATCTGTTTGCGAATTATTCAATTTTAAAATGAAAATTTGCATTAAAATCGACCGTCCCCCCACCCTCAAAAATCTAAACTGTTAAGTGGAAAAATTTGAAAAAATTCAGAATGGTAGTAAATATATTAAATTTACAAGGAAAATTATAGCGGCTAAGATTGCTTGGCAATTATTTTTAGTTTAAGAGTAAATAGTAGCCTAAGGTATAAAACATATCTAAACTTGGAAGATTCCGCACACATACGAAATCCTTAAAAAATATTACTTGATTTTTTCGTAATGGCTACGGAACCCTATCTTGGGCGTGTCCGACACGCTTTTGGCCGGTTTTTTTATACCTACGTTACTACTGTAACTGTTAATATTTTATTTGTTGTCAAAATTGCAACAATGTAATAGTACTTTATATACCCATTTCATTTTGATTCTGAACGCAAAATCATCAAATTTCCTCTCACTACAACAATTCACTTTATTGAAACAATGTCTGGAACATCCCGCGTGTCCGGAACGCTCCCATATGTTCTCGATCAGGGAATGTTCTAGTAACTGAAGTACAATATAAATTTGTTTGCTACAAGCTTTTGTATGTGTGTGTACGAGATAGGCAAAATTTATTCGAATGAATAAAATTTTCGAATGATTATTCTTACTCGAATAAATTATTCATGGGATAATTCATACGGGAATAATTGAATTGCGACGAATGATTAAAAATATAAAATTTATTCTGTATTTCGTCAAAAAATAACGTTACAAGCATTACTTAAATATTTAGTTTATAATCTATCTATAATTATTATGTTACTAACTTTTCTCGAATCCGAATAAAATAACGAATAAATCATTCGTCATTCGAAAAGCGGTCGAATGATTTATTCGCGAATAATTTTCCACGAATAAATCATCCGCGAATAATTTATTTCAATGTGAATTATGTTTTTTTTAAGAATTGTTTGGTTAAAATTCGAATAATGCCCATCTCTGTGTGTGAATATCATCTTCACTTCCAATACATTGTTTGTATCTCGTCTTCAGACTATCGAAAAATATTCTGTCTTAAAAGCCCTAAAGTTTTTATTATAAACCAGTCACTACACGCGGCTTCGCTCGCGTGATCCTATATTTTACCAGTTGAATCGAAATTCCGGGATTTTAATAATTTGAATGGGAATCCCCATATACATCGTTTTCTTTTTCATCGCTTGACCCGTGCACCCGTGCAAAATTCCATGTCTTGGCTTCTCGAAATTTTACTCTACATAGGTATCGTCACTTTTAAAAAGCTCGTATCTAAACATCGATAGTCTTCCTATGTGCACTCTATGCCAGGTGCTTCAAGGCTCAGTTCGGTTTGCACTTTGTTTTGAGATACGAGCTTTCTTCAAAGTTGTAACGATTTATATTCAGGCTGGAATCCCTTAATCTCTACTAATATAATAAATGCAATAGTTAGTGAGTATGTGCGTGCGTGTGTGTTTATTATTTTTTCACGATTTGACCCCTTTGGATGAAATATTGTGTAGACTCACGAAATTGAGATAAAACCCCGAAATCTCTACACAGCATTCTTTTTCTAAATCAGTCGAGACGTGGTAGTGTGAATGAGTAACAAAAATACACACACACACACACACACATACACACACACACACACACACACACACACACACACACACACACACACCCCCACGCACGCTCAAAGTTTCCAATTTATAATATTAGTTTTAAGTTCAGAAACTACTTCAGACTTGCAAATTGGTTCCTAGGTAATCTTGCCTGGCGGCTACATCATCGCCTACAGCTATTGTATGTTTAAATCTATATTTATTTGACTAATATTGGCTATATTGTGGTCTGTTGTGACTGCAACTTTGTCGGATTTTATCGCAACGATATTGTTCTGTACAATCTGCGATGGCTTCCAGCTTTCAAAATATTGCAGATAGAATAGAATCGAAAGTGAATGCTGAAATATTAGAAATACCAGTAGGTACCTCTACCATGAGTTATACTTGTTTACAGTGACCGTACTCGCTAACGACGGCGTAAATGATTTGTATGGAGAATTGTGTACAGTATGCTTAGTATAAGTTTTACTTCACCAAATACTTCTCGATCGCGTTTACGTAAAAATTTCAATTCTATGGAAACATAGACGCGCGCGCGCGGAGACGCTGTCCATGTTTCCATAGTAATTGATTTTTTTACGTAAACGCGATCGAGAAGTATTTGGTGAAGTAAAACTTATACTAAGCATACTGCGCCTCTAGCGGTCACTTACGGAAGTACAATTCTCTATACAAATCATTTACGCCGTCGCTAGCGAGTGCGGTCACTGTAAACTAGTGTATCTCATGGTAGAGGTACTTACAGAGCTTGTGTAGAAGCGTTAGTGTTTTTTACACTTTCACGCTAAAGCATCTACAGGGATTTGAATGAAATTTGGCATCTGGATAGGTCCCTCTTTAATAACACGGCTTTTTTTGTCTCGTAATATTTGCTACGTAACAGACGTTACAACTGCTTTTAAAAAACCGCTATATTTGCTTATCACCCGGCCAAATGGCGGTGTCAACTATCGAAGAGAACAGAATCATTCATCATCATCATTATTAAATTTCAGCCGAAAGACGTCCACTGCGCTGGACGTAGGTTTCCCCAAAGTTTGCCAAACAGATCGGTCCTGCGCATTTAAGTCGTTCCCGCAACATCTAACCAGGTCGTCTTTCCATCTTGTTGAAGGCCTACCTACACTGCGTCTTCCGGTCCACAGAACAGAATCATTACTCGTCAACAAGATCATAACGGTGGTGAAGTAGCAGAGAACAATAATAAGAGAAATGAGGAGAACATCCATTGTGTGTCCTTCAAGAACGAATTTTGTTACTCTTATATTAAATTGTAGCATTGGTTATTGAAGTGTTTTTTTTTAAGCAGGATCTTTGCCATGGCATGATGACTTCTGTCAGCGATAAGAAAATGCTTCTATAGAGTTACGGAGCACTGATTTAGAAGCTCAAAACACCCAAATATTAATTATACCTTTGTGCATGTCTGCCAGTCTCTTTATCCGTATTTTCATCCCACATTTACAATGTCAATTTAGGAACTTCGTTAAGGAAACTGTGCTTAAATAAAAGTTAAATTCCACGTTTTACTGCTTGCCGTTTAATAAATCTCACGCTAATAAGACGAGACATAAACAATGTCGCGTTTTTTAATATTCGCTCTTCAATTTGGCACTGTCCGATGCGCGTGCGACGATTTCGCAGAGTTGTCAATTGCAGACGCTTTGATGTCACTTGTTTAAGAGTCACTTTGCTATAACAACACTAGGTTCTTAATGGACTCATTTGTAAAATAATAATTTTATATTTCATTACAAGTGCAGCTTTGAAAATGGTTGTTTTGATCACACGTCGCATTACATTTCTGATTTAGTTTGACAGAGCGAAAAACTGCTTTAGTTTAAGATTATTTTAAAAGCGAAAAAGTTTTTCGGGTGCGCCGGTGGGATTCGAACCCACGTCTCCTGGGTATGCGCCCCAACGGGTGTTCTACCAATTGAACCACGTCGCATCCAACCGACTCCCCCGAAATTCTTAATCGCTTACATACGCCAACAGTGGCGTGTGGTAACATCCATCGCAACTATTAGAAGCTACGACTCCTACGTTCCAAATTACATTGGAAATGCGTAAGAAATGATGTACCACATCTATTTATTCGAATATATCTATCATATATTTATTCCAATGTAATTTGGAACGTAGGAGTCGTAGCTTCTAATAGTTGCGATAGATGTTACCACACGCCACTGTTGGCGTATGTAAGCGATTAAGAATTTCGGGGGAGTCGGTTGGATGCGACGTGGTTCAATTGGTAGAACACCCGTTGGGGCGCATACCCAGGAGACGTGGGTTCGAATCCCACCGGCGCACCCGAAAAACTTTTTCGCTTTTAAAATAATCTTAGATTCGGTGAGCAGCCGTACTGCTAATAAAATAAATAATATTTGCTTTACTTCACTTTGCTTTTGACCTAGCTCAGTTACTTTTTTGTCATTTGTAACTTCTTTGGCTGTCTACTTATAACGTATTCTAAAAAATGACTAAAAAACAATGAACAAATGCACAACCTTAAATATTACTTAACTAAAATTAGTCACCAAATACATTTACTAACATTCAGAAGCTTTGGTAATATTTCTCACAGAAAACCCCATAAAATTTGCACTCTTTGTCATTTTTTTTTTTTGCTATTCTTACCCAGATACCTAGTAGAGTGAAGAACCCAGTAGTCAGTCAGTAGTCGTGCAAAAGATTGGCAGAGGTCGACTACCGGCGCCTAGCTGACTACTGGGTATTTTACCCTAAACGCCGTAAACATAAAATTTCAATACCAAAGTGAAACATCGTGAAGAAACCTGTATACACCTGCGAAGAAATTCAATGGTGTGTGTGAAGTTTCCAATCCGGACTGGGCCCGCGTGGGAACTACGGCTCAAGCCCTCTCATTCTGAGAGGATGCCTGTGCCCTGCAGTGGGACGTATATAGGCTGGGATGATGATGATGAAGTGAATCATCATCATCATATCAGCCAAAAGACGTTCCCTGCTGGACAAAGGTCTTCCCCAAAGAGATCTACAACGACTACCAGATCATTGGTCCATTTTGTTAGGGCCTTCTCTCTTCTACTTCTTTCGATTCACGGCCGCCACTAGAATGATACTGCCCCATCGGCCATAAGTGAATACTCTTTGAAAACTCCTGGTACGATACTTAAGCACCAATTTCCAAATTAAATTTAGAAAATATACCTCCTTAAATTATGAATCCATCCTATATATTTTATTTGACGGCGCAACTACTAAATCTCTTTGAAAAAATACAAACATACATTACTATTAGCAAGGCATTGTTCCGATACAAAAAGAAAACTAGAAATAACATACGAGGGAGAAAATGGATGGAAATATCATTATTAAGGTCATACAATAGCGCCTTTGATGTGACAAGGGCCTAATCAATGGTTGTCGAAGTAAACGCACAATCTTTTTGATGTCGGATGGGACTGTGTATTAGTGAAGTCATAATGCTTTCTAGATATTGAGTGTTGGAGCGTAGCCATGTGGCGAGTGTCTGAGTGTATACTAATAGTTGTATGTATCGTTTGATGCGTTTTTATGACTTTAGTTTGGTTTGTATGAAGAGTTGGATTGTTTTAGAACGAACGGCTCGGGGGCGTTTTTAAAACGGAATTATTATCTTACTCGTTTCAAGCTGCAAAATATCAAAGCAGCTTGGTATATCAAAAATGCAAGAGTACACTATGACTTAAGAGTTTCATTGTAAAAGAAGAGATTCAGTCATGCTTAGTTATCCGAAAAAATAGCTAATTAATGACCCGATGAAGGAACATTACCACTTTTAGTAGGCTGAAGATAAGAACCACCCAAGATATACATAAATAATAGCACTTAGATATAGACACGGGTGCGTCGCTGGATGCGCACCGTCCAGGACATTAGGTACATACGCACTTTTAACCACATGAATAAAAAACGAACAGAATAAACGCTTCAAATAACGCCGCGCACGCATTACACTAAATACTACACGCACAACATATGTGTTCGTGACCTGTCACAGACAGGACGGGGGGGGCGTGCACCGGCGCCCGCTCGGAGACAAACCGGTTTGAACTAGCTCAGTGAGTAGACAAAGTTCAGGTGTGCCGCCAGCGACGACGCGACCGTTTAGCGTTTAGCTACATAGTTCGGGTGTTCGGTTGTTTTTAAAGATACCAATGAAGATGAAATTTGTAGATATACAGATATTAGATACTTAAGTACTTGTTTGAATAAAATATTTTGATTTTTAATTATTTTCTTTTACCGAGTGACAACCCTATGACAATAGGTAAGAATTTCGAGCTCTGTTCGGAAGCTTTTCTTTTGTTCCGTTTATTTATTCATGTGCTTTTAACCTCTTGCTGAATGTCCCGAAGACACAGGTTCTATATTGATTAAAAAATGTGGGTGCCTACGCTGGCCAGCTGAAGTAGGACTAGACAGGCCACGCCGAATGGATCCGAATCGGTGGGCTAAAATAGCAACGGACTGGACGCCACAAGATGGATGACAGCGACGAGACAAGTCCAGGACGCGTTGGCGAAACGATGTAGATGAGTAACATAGAGACTTTCTAGTCCCTATGGTACACGTCTAGGTCATCCTTCAAAATCGGGATGAATGGAGAAAATAGAAGGAGGGCTTTATCCAGCTGTAGGACACTTCCCCAGGCTAATTAATAATAACAATAACGTTTAGTAATAGAGGCATTTGAAAAAGAACAAAGGTGCTGTTGTCAAGAGCAAGCGATAATTATTAGCCATCACATGGTTGGTGATTAACTCCTAAATCATCAAGATAGTATATAACAACGTAGGAACTCGATTGAGGCCGCAACTGAATCAATAGTAACAGCGCCAAAGAGCCTCTCAATTGTCGCATCGATTATGATACTTCGTCGGGCAGATATTGCTCTATCCCGGTTATTAAGACGGGCCAACAGCAATATCATGTACCTACAAACCAAGTAGGTTAGATATTTACGATCCTCTACACAAAATCTTATTGAGAAACTTTTAAAAATTGGGCAGTTATCAGCTTTGGATAATTATTTCTTATTTAATTTAGTATTCTCACAAAGCAGTTATATGTATAAATTTATGAGTTATCACCCTTTTAAATTAATTCTACAAATTGTTGGTTTCAAGTAGCATTCCAATTATCTATTAGCTATATTCTGAACCCATAACTTGTAAGGATCACAAGCGGTGACGTAGTACTCCGAGCTAAAGAAACTATTTCTAAGTACGTCTGAAATCGATTTACAACAACTAAAGCCTCTATGCAAGTTAATAATGGTCGTATACAATCCAGTTTTCTCTATTGTTTCCGAAACTATTGTGAACGAACTAATGCGGTTGCGAAATTACCTTTCAAGATTTGCAATTCAATCTTGACGTGTAAAATATGTGACTGTCATCCTCAGTGGTATACACATTAGTTGAATCAAATGAACCTTTCGGCCGAGTGGTAACTATGAATATGAGTTCTGTTCTTGTATTCGGATCCTTGCGCAAAATCAATACATAATTTTCCGTGTAATATGCAATATGTATCTTTGAGCTTGCGTTCTTGCCCGAGCCCTTTAATTGTAAGAGACGTCTTTTTTCGTGCAATGTTCACTTCCTAATTTGCTATCGTTTGTGTTTTCTGAGTTCGCCGCGTTCAAATAACACGAACAGTTAACTGTTTTACCACGTAATGTTGCAGTAAAAAAGAATCATCTTAAACATCCACTAAACAGTTACTAAACACTCGTATTAACCACAAACACAATATTAGAGGAAATCACAATAAAATTACGACCGCAGACAAACCTTAGCCAAACGGAGTGACGAAACGAGTAGACATTACCGGGTTGATAAACAACCGCAAATCGGTGCACTGAAAGGGTTAATAATGCTTGATGGCGTGGGATTGTGGAGTCGAGTGGAGACAATGGATACAGGTACAGTGCGACAAGTTGACAGTTTAGCTGGGTTTGCGGCATCGTATGCGGGACAACTTTGCTTCACTTAAAGCTTAAGACTAATGTGCCTAATGGCCAAATAGTTTTTTTGGAAAAAGCCTAGAAGACGTTATTACTAAGGCTCCACGCACTTTCCGTCCTTCTGTCATCGGGCCATATTTTGTTTAGTTACCATGGCCGCTACCACATAATTAAAAGGGGTTCCCCGTACAAGAAACGTGTTTTTTCCGTGTTTTTCCGTCTGTGGAATTAATAATTTATGTTTCGCTGCTATATCTAAATTAGTCTGTATATTTAGAAACATTATAATTATGATTTGACTATTTGATTTGACAAGAAGGGTAGACATAATTTTTTCTACTTCTACAGTAAGATTCTAACGCAGTTCGCCTAAAACATAGGCAACCCTTTTCTTTGAATGGAATACAAAGGCGTAACTTTTCATTATTAAAAGCTTTTCTATCATCTTTTTTGCCAATTATTTCATTTAATTGTACTCATGATGCAATACTATTACCAACAAAATCAATGTCACCACCACAATCATCACGATCTCAATAATATTGTCAGTAACAAGCCTACTGTAACTACGTCTTCTATCATCTCAGTCCTGTAATTCAGTTAGAAATCTCGTCTTGTGATTGAGCCATTGTGAGTAACAGAGGCAAGGACTTGTGTGAGGGCTTGTACTACGACAATTAATTATGTCGGAATAGTGTTTATTGTACGTTTCGGGAGTCAATGGAATTATTAATGTACGCTATTATTTACCTACACGTGTGTTTTGTGATTGGAGGTTAATAGGTTTTGGTTGCTGGATTTGAGATTGTCCTTACTGGATGGAGTTCATTCGAGGAAGTGTGTTAATTTGACGAATTTGGAGGAATCCTAACAAGATTAAGATTAAAAAGTAAAAGTCAGTAAAGTAAAACTCTGAAAACGTTCAAACTAATTCTGCGACATTGTTACATTTTATTAGCTCTATTCGACTTATTCGATTTACAGAGGAAAACTGAAACGAAGAGAGGTAGAGGTCTACCTCCTTCCTTTCCGAGAAAAAATTGTTTCAATCAAATTAAGTACAATGTTAGCGCTGGGTCGTAATAATATCGAGAAGTCAAAAGATTGGCGGATTGTGATATGCAATGAATAAAAATTGAAATTGGATTGATATTGAAGAAACGAATAAATAGTAGTTACTCCACCGGCAAAAGTGCAACTCCTAATTTATGATACTGATAATTGATTGGATGATGATTGGAGATATGATGACGCACCTATGACCTATGGTCACAATTTTCTGTCGAATTATCTATACAATTATTATGAAATGTTAGAACCGCTTCGTCTAAAATAATATTACCTCTTTTCAAGAGACAGTTCTTTAAAAAAACATTCATTTAACCTAGACTACCCTCAGCCAGAGAGATGTGTCTAAGGACAAAAACCGTCCCAAAAATAATATGTAACCGACTAAATTATTTACAAACGTGTATCTAGTGGTCACATGAATAATAAATTGGGACGATATTCAATGCCCAACTTCGGCTTTTCGTGTTATTTCGAGCGAACTGTCATAACATAGGGTATTTTGTTTCGGTTTGTGTACTAATGAGACTTTGAGAACTCTATCAGCCCTGAATATTATAAGGATGTCTTGAGAAAACTTAAAATAAACATTTTTGAAAACAACTCGACCGATATTCTAAGTCTCTGAGGAAGAATCTGAGCTGAAAAACTCACCGTAAAACCTATAAAACATTTAAAAACCACATAGAAAAGGGTTTAATAGAAACTTAAAAACGTGGGCGATCAGCTAAAACCAACCATGTGCCATGGTTTCAATGGCTAAAGAACCAAAGTAACCTGACTTTGCTGTAGCAAAAAATGGTTGGTTAGAAAAGTAATGTGTCAGGTAATATGAAACTGACAATATTACTCATGAATTCACCCTTAGAAAAGCAATATATAGCTTAATACACGAACCAGTAAGTCACGATGTCAGCAAGTCTGTTGCAACAACTACTCCGTCTCTTGGGACGACGTCGTCTCCAATTTCCCCTTAAACATTGCGGGGCCCGCGATCTAGGAATATCGGATAGTGTCGTGTTGAATTATTTTGGGAATAAAGTAATATGGCACAAAGAGAAAATTCGCCCAACGCTTTAGTTCAAAACAGGTGTTTGTTTAATCTATACGTAAAGCTGTATTAAAAGAAAGATTGACGTATACTTTGTAATGGCTTAAAAACTGCTTGTTGTAGTCGAATGCCGCAACTATTTAAACAGTCTTCTCAATCCATGTGTCTCGATTGTACCAAAATTCTCTTGAGACAAGACAATAATTTTCGATAGCTCTGTCCACCAATGAATAACTAAATTGAGATCTTCCCTTCATGCATCTTACACTCAAACGTTTCCAATTTAGATTATCACTCGCTTACTCTTGTACAAGTGAAGAGATTCGAATTTTGCAAACACGAGCCTGTGAAAACACAAATCTGTCTATGCAGGGTTTTATCAAAGGTACCAAAGACAAATAATGGAATCTTACTGTTTTAATTGACTTCCCAAAATTGAGAGAGATAACTCACAAAGGTCGTATTGAAAGGTGCCCCTTTTCACTGATTCGCCACTCTTTAATCTCCGAAACAAAACTTGGAAGCGTAACAGGATTGTCTGGCCGTTCATTTACTTAACAAATTATTCTTTGTCGAACGGAAGAGAAGGCTTTGAATCCATTAATTCCCTGATGGGGTCACAAAGAGGTGGTACGAATTAAAATAATGTATTCTACGACTTCAATGGGGATCCCTCCGTCCGGTGCCGTTATTACTAGAATAATATATTTAAATCAGAGTCTGCTTTCAGAGGAAGATGTCTCGCTTTGTGAGTGCCGAATAAGTGATCACGTACGGGGCCATTAGGATGTGTTTTATGTGCAAATTATAGACTACCATTTTTAAACTGGAATTTCAACGGAGCACGGGAACAATTTGGGTTCGTTAGAAAAGTTTTAATACAGTCTCATTGTGTGGTGCGTTCGTATGCGACGATCTCACCATGTCCGGGGTAGCGAGCTGCGGGCCGCATTAATTGCAAATCCCGTACGCAGAGACAACCGTATGCACAAACAGCGAATTAATCCGACGTCAAAAGGGTTCAGTAACTACCCTCTGTTAACCGATGATTTAGAATATCATGATCATGATCACCCCATCGTCGTATATTTCGGAACAAACATTGCGATGTTATTCCGGTGTTTATTTTGAAGCGTAATATGTCGTGTTCCACTTTGATGTCGTGAAATCGTTTCTGTTCTTTGTCAGTCACCCAAGGACTTACAACTATTTTGTCGTTCGGTGAAATTTGAATTTTATTATGTTCTCGGTTCGATTTATAGTCGTCTTTGTTGGGGAGTGGTGTTGCGGCGCCATGTGGGTATCATCGTATGGAATTATTGCGTTTGGTTGGTCGGATTTTGTTTGGCAGCATGAATGGTTCATTATGCGTGGGGATACTTTGAACGGGGCACAGATAATATTTGCGATGTACACCATTGTTTATGATTTTGACAATTGTTTGTGCTACGTCAAAGGATGTGCACTTGTTTGTTTTATGTAACGATGGAGGGGACGCAATATAAACAATGTGACATCGCTCCGGACTTTATTGAAAAGTAATACATTTGTCTTTTTTTTTAGGGATCCGTGACTCAAAAGAAAAAGTAACCTTTGTCAGATTAGTTCGTATGCCGTCTGCCTGTCAAGACTTTTTCTCAGGAATGCGTGAAGGTATCAAGTTGAATTAACATGAAACACTTTCTACAATAACGCAATCAAAAAGTGTATTTTCATACGAAATCATAGGAATCAAGACCTATAGGATACTTTTTGTTGACATTGACGTTGACGCAAAAGGGGACAATCCGGAAATAACTGACACGAAAAAAATAACTTTGATAATAAGAACTTTTTTTCTTACTTTTAGGGGCTGTTTCACCACCTTATTGTCAAACTACTGGTTACGTAACCAATGAATAAACTAAGTACTGCACAAATCTGTCGGCCAGTTTTTTTTTCAGTTTCACCACTCCGGTCCTGTGTAAACTAAGTACCACTTAACTCATCATCGGTTTAACAAAAAGTCGGAATAGCAACGTCCCATTTCACGACCACGGGTTCCTGTTCGCATATTTTCGTTCAAAGAGTCGCTCATTATTAAAGCAAAATAAATCGTAAACTATGTAATTTTTAAACACATCTATTTTTTTGCATAAACAAATGTGTAACATTATAATTAATCCAAAAACGGTATTTATTTACGATACTTTGGTTAACAATAACAAAGAAAAATAAAATCACGTAAAACGAATCGAAAAGTAGCGCCAAACCCTTTGACAGATTAACTTTTTTTTAATGGCGATGTACAATTTCAGGTAGAACAAACGATTGTGCCACTGAAAAAAGTCTGTAATTAAAAAATATTACGAAATTTTGGATTTATTTTTAAATAGGTACTAAAAGCGTACCTATATTTTTTATTCAAATCTTGATATTTAAATTCTCGTTTGCAATTTAGCATGACTTCTTTCTTTAAAAAATAAAAAATACTTTGATATATTTTTCTGAAACCGGCTGAAGGGCTCTCCAACCATGGCCACAAAAAAATAAACTAACTAATTAAAAAGATATGTGACGGATAAAAATGCTAAATGCCACCTGATCTGAATTAAGAAATAGTTTGTCCGTCACTTAGCGCTAATCAAGACTGGTGAAACAGAAATTTTTATTCCATGTGACAAATAAGGTTATGATCCAGCTAATCCGAACTTTAAAAAAAGTGGTGAAACAGCCTCTTAACCTCGTAAACCTCACGTAAAATTTGATTATTTTTGATGTAAGATTTAATTTAAGTACTCTTGGCTTTACAAGGTTTTGAACGAAACCCTGTTGTGACGTTAGGCTCCCACTTAACCGGGTTTTTTTTTAATCCTCTCTAAGTCTAAATTTAATGATCGCATCTGTTTAAATTGCTCGTGCACAATGCACGCCCGGACAATAAAAATTACCTCGTAAAGTTTTCCAAGATACGTAGTGCAAATGAAAATGATATTAGTTTCGTTTTCTAAAGTAACGTGGCCAATGGTATTTGAGTAAATCGGGCGAGCCGGAGTGGTGCTTAAAACTTAGTTTCTCGAAGAGGGGCGGAAGATAGCAGGCTTGAGTCAATTATTGTGTGCGAGTGTATCTTCGCTTCGAGATTTTCTTTATTCGTTCCGATGGGTATTTGAACTTTGGGAGAAAACAATATAGTATCGTATCTGCTTCTTTGTTTAGTTTTAAGATACCTACTTATAGTAATATCGTCTAGAAAGTAGAAACCGAAAATAGACGATGACTAGACTAGATGACGACACCTTTGGTTGGATTTCAGCCTTATAGGGTGACAATAGTTTTGCAATGACCAGGGGTGAAGGACCATTGTATAAAAAATATAGCTACTCAACATGATTACGATCTAGAATGACATTTGTTATATCCGGCAGTTGGACTCTCGCACCGAGGGTTCCATACAAATTTGTAGGTATGTCAAAATATACGCTACAAACGTTAGTATCTTTAAAATTTTAGTGTTAGCATAGCCCTGATTCGGAGCAAAATGTAAGCAGGGTCATTTTAGATTGGTTGGTTGGGACTCCCTTTTAAATTTTAATTAATTAATTTTTTTATCAAAAAAAAAATTGCCACAAAAACAAATGAACATACCTATAGCATGTAAAATAACCAATATACATACTCGTATTAGGTTTGTTTATGTTGCTGAAGCGGCAACATCAATATAAAAAGCAGTATATCTTTTAGGGCCTACGCTAGCTGACGCGGATTACCCGGAACGGACGCCCGTCGTGCGCGCGTCTAATAAGAAATTGTATGAACAGCGCTAACTGGCGCGGGCGCGAGCGACGGATTTTAGGTAGATTCGAGACCCGCGAGCGTTTGCACGCGGCGGGCGTCCGCGTCAGCTAGCGTAGGCCCTTACGATTCTTGAGATGCATGGTCCTGTGACGGAAAGACAGATAGTGATGCCACATTCATAAGGTGCCGTTTGCCACTCAAAAGTACGTGATATTTTCCAAGATATAAAAATAAATAATAATGTAACAACTACACAACTCTGGAAAGGAAACTACAATCACATAATCCCTTGATTACATTGAAAATAGTACTAGTAGGTACAAATCCTTCCATCAATATGGCCGAGATTAAGGTACGAACAGACCGTTTCCCAAAACAAGAGAGGTTGATGAGTGCCGTATTGTCCTTAGGTCACTGAATAAATTGCAGCGGGAATAAGCGTTTGAGACGAGGAAACTGTTAGTACGATCTTGGATTTCGACGAAATAAAATAAGAATGTTGATTTAGTTCGGAAAGGCCGTGGTGGCCTAGTGGTTTGACCTATAGCCTCTCAAGCAGAGGGCCGTGGGTTCAAATCCCGGCTCGCACCACTGAGATTTTCGGAATTTATGTGCAAAATTACGTATGTAATTACCATGAGCTTTACGGTGAAGGAAAACATCGTGAGGACAACTGCATACACCTGCGAGGAAGGAAATTCAATGGTGTGTGTGAAGTTCCCGATCCGCACTGGACCCGCGTGGGAACTACGGCCCAAGCCCACTCATTATGAGAGGAGGCCTGTGCCCTGCAGTGGGACGTATTGTCAAGGTAGAACAGGTGAGACCCTAGGGGTTTACTTTTGAGTAAAACAAAATAACAGTTTAAAACGTAGGTATATTTAGCCCCTAGGGCTTAACTGACAGAAAAAAATGGAACTCGAGGGTCGCGGATTCGAGAGTTGAGTGGGAAAGCGTTTCTTGGCAAGGCTTCCCTGGATTAGGGTCCGAAGAGTAGACTGCCGGTGCTGGTTGAAGGCTGGAGGCAGGTAGTGGCCCCAGGGTGATTTGTACCTACTAGTACTATTTTCAATGTAATCAAGGGATTATGTGATTGTAGTTTCCTTCTCAGAGTTGTGTAGTTGTTACATTATTATTCGAGAGAAAGAAAAAAACTTAGAGATTCACGGACTAGACATACAAAGCAACGAAAACACAAAATCGGTTGTACAGGAACTCGCGCAGAAGTTAAATCTAAACCCAAATGAAGTTGAAGACGCACAAAGGGTAGGACAAGAAAAACCGGACATTACTAAGCCTAGAATTGTGTTAGTTAAACTTCGATCCAAAACTGCTCGCGACAGCTGGCTCCAAACAAGGAAACAAAGTAAGATAGCCAACAATAAAATCTACAATAACGGCAGCGACAAGCAAATATTTATCAATGAAGACTTGCCGCGGTATAAACGCCAATTGTTGTGGATAGTGAAAACCTCATTAAAGTCAAAGGGTTTTCAGTATATATGGGTGCAAAATGGCAATATTTTGGTAAAGAAAAACAGCGAAGAGAAAAAAATCTATAACATAAGATCGGAAATTGATTTAAAGAGGTTAGATGAACGCAATTAATTGGGTGCATTTGGCGCGTCGGGACACACTGGGTGGTTTTTGAATTCAGTATTATCAATGTTCGATGGGTCTGAAGAGTTATCAACTGATTTTGAGTACAAGAGGTACTGCGATGTACAATCGTTAAGTATGGATTTATGCCAAAAAGAGTGCATTCACATTATGCATTTTAATATTAGGTCACTTCGGAAACATTACAATGAACTCTTAGTTATATTGGAAGAAAACCAATATAAGATTAACATAATAATATTAAGTGAAATAAACATTAAGATGGAAGAGCTACCTTTTTACAATATACCTGGATATAATACATATATACGTACAAGAGAGACTGAAAGAGGCGGAGGTATATTAATATATGCAAGAGAGGGGCATCACTTCAATGCTCAAAAAGTACATACGGACGCGGTAGAAATGCTACACGGCCAGCTAAAAATGGGAAAAGATACACTGCATATATTCGCTGTATATAGACCCCCTAGCAAAAATAAGATATTGTTCATGGAACAACTAGACACCGTATTGAGACTTGTGCCAGCATCGGACAGCATTATTGTGATCGGAGACACGAATATCGATTTATTAAATGATGTAATCAGCTCATCCACCAAGAAGTATAAAAACACCCTGTGTGGTTGCGGCCTGCAGTGTGTAATACCGAGCACGGAGGTAACGCGCGAGGCGATAGTGGACGGGCGGCTCGACGCGTCTTGCTTGGATCACGTGTGGGTGCGAGCGGGACGCGGCATCGGCGGCCTGCGCTCCTACGTGCTGGAGGCGCGCATCTCCGACCACCACGCTGTCGGGGTGGTGCTGGACTCGTGCGTGGTTGATAACGCCAAACTGAACCTTGTAGATGGTGTGCGCGAAGTTATTAGCGAAAAAATGTTACAGCAACAGTTTGACGCGTATGATTGGTCATCATTACTTAATATTGATTGCCCGATTACGTTGTATCAGAATTTGTATACCGTATTTAGCAATTTGTATAAAGAAAGTACAATTCTTATTAAAAATAATAAAAACAATAACCGAAATAAACAACATTGGATAGACAAGGAGTTGCATGTTATGTTATTACGCAGAGACTATTTATTTAGAGTTTGGAAATCACAGCCCAGGAATATGAGCAAACGGCTAGAATATACAAAGTTTAGAAATAAAGTCAACAAATTAGTTAATGAGGCAAAAAATAAATATAGACAATCGGAAATATTAAAGTGTAATGGGGATTTTAGAAAAATATGGGTAAATATCAATTCATGGCTAGGAAGAAGTAAAACTAACTTAGATGATGTTATATTAAGATATTTGGGGAAAAAAGAAAGTATTAATGAAATATGTACGAATTTTTCGAACACGTTCACACAAGAAATAAAGCAAATCAAGCATGTTTGTGATATAAAATTTTTAGATAGACAGAAATATGTGAAACCGTGTGAGGTAAGCTTTAGATACAGAAATGTGTGCGCAGCAGATGTAGAAAAAATCATAAATGATTTAGCAAATGAAAAAGCACCGGGGTTAGATGGTATACGGGTAAAAGACCTTAAATATTTGCGCAAGTGGGTATGCCCTATTATAGCTAAACTAATTAACGTCTGCCTCGCTCGTGGTATTTATCCTGACCTGCTAAAGTGTGCAATTGTACGGCCAATATTTAAGTCTGGGAACCATCTAGATTACACAAATTATAGACCCATCGCTATTCTGTCTGTCGTAGATAAAATTGTTGAGAAAGTTATCGTCGGTCAAATCAGTAAATTCTTAGAGCGTCATAATATACTTTCGGACTCGCAACACGGTTTTCGTAAAGGTCGTAGCACCGTATCGGCTTTAGGGGGGTTTGCGGACTACGTAAATGATTGCTTAGACTCTGGTCAACAGCTGATAGCTCTGTTCATAGACTACAAAAAGGCCTTCGATACTTTAGATCACGATATTTTACTACAGGCGATGAATGAATGTGGAATCCGTGGTCCCACGAATGAGTGGTTTAAAAGTTTCTTGACGGGCAGGAAAATACGCACGAGCATCGCGGGGGAGACGGGGCAAGAAACGGCGGTGGAGCTCGGAGTGCCGACCGGGTCTGTGTATGGTCCCGTGGGGTATGTGATGCATGTCAACAGTGTCGCAAATGTGGTGAAATGGTGCCAGGTGTTCATGTACGCAGATGACATGTGTCTAATTTATGCCGCCAATGACATAACAGAGTTACAAAAGTGCATGCAAGAGGACTTTGAAAATATCACTAAGTGGGCACACGATAACGGAATCATCTTAAACTTCGAAAAAACCAAATGCATGCACATTCACTCACCATATAACCGGGTTGCCAAAAAAGTGATTAAAGATGGTTTGGATATAATAGGACATACATACAATTGCTTACATGCAGATAAAAATAATTGTAATTGTGCCAAATTAGAATATGTGGAAACATTCAAATATTTAGGTTTAAATATTGACAGAAATTTTAATTGGAAACCACATATTAATGATGTCTGTAATAGGTTAAGGTCTGTGCTAGGCAAATTCTACCAACTAAACAGAACATTAAGTAGGAAAACATTAACAGTTGTCTATTTCGCCCTCGCCGATTCACTTATTAGCTATGGTCTAGTTGTATACGGGCGAACATTCATAACATATATTAGAGATATAAGGAATTTACAAATAAGGCTAATTAAGTTCTTAGTTAGTAAAAAGGTTAAGAAAGATTGTGTAAAAGACTATGACAAACTGTTTTCCCTATGTAAAATTTTACCCGTGGATAAGAAAGTCACATACTTGTTAGGATTAGAGCATTATTACAGTGAAAAGTACAAATTATTAACTAATAATAAATATAATACTAGGAGTGTAAGAGAAAAAAAGCTTGTGCAGCCAAAAGTGAAAAACTATTATGGCAAAAGAACCTCAAAGTACGTAGTACCAAAAATATTCAACCAGATTACGTTGCTACGACAAAGTCCTAGATTAAGTAAACCAACGCTAAAGACCAAACTAAAAGAATGTCTTCTCGAATTTTCATAGTTAAGTACCTATACCTACCTACTTATTTATTTGTTTCTTTTCTGAAGCTGTTAAATAGTTTCTTTATAGGATGAGTTTAATAGGTTAATTATATGTATAGAAACTGAGCGCGTCTCGCCCTCAAACGTAACAGTTTGGCGAGAATATATATGTAATGCTACTTAAGTTGTAATTAAATTTATAAATAAATTAAAAAAAAAAAAAAGGGTCAGCAAGCGGCAGGAGTAGGTCTTGCCGTAGATGCAAGGAGAGGTCTTCGGTTCCAGGAAGCCAGCCGAAGAAATAGCGCAGAGGAAGATGTGCGGATGTTGGAGTGGTACCAAGGTTCCAATCCGTGCTGTGCCGTCCAAATTTGGGCAGAGTGACACTGAATTTAATTAGTTATTTTAAAATTGAAGAAGTACTGAGTTGATTTCTTTTCAGGCGAGTAGGATGTATTGAAGAGTGTCGAATTTTGCCGTGCGCAGCTTTTTATGCGAATTTTTTGCATATTATTAGTAATATTACATATCAGCTGTTCAAGTCAAAACACCGTTTCCGTCACCGTCGTCGTCACCGTCCGCCTGGATGTCCATTGGTAAAATGGAAATGTAGGAATTAAATCATGCCCTACGCCAACTCACCAAAATATGTATACCTATCCGGTAAAAATGGTCAGGCATTATACTCCGAAGTGCAAAATTCGAACTTTCGAGCTACGAACTTCGTGTCGTTCTATCTATTCCGCTCATGCTAACAGTATTTAATACGAAAGCGACGAAACGGTACGATGCGAACTTCGATTTTTGAATTTCGGAGTAGCCTCCCAGATCAAAGATACATGTAAGATAAGTATGTATAGAGGCTCGAGTACACCTAATGTGACTGTGTCAGCCTCATACATCCGTGTTAATATAATAAATGCGAAAGTGTGTCTGTTTGTCTGTCAGTTACCTCTTGACGCTTAAACCGCTGAACCAATTTAGATGATATTTGTTACTAGCTGACCCCGCAAACGTTGTTTTGCCATATATCACATAGGGGTATAAAAAATAGCCTACGACCTATTCTCAGACCTACCGAATATAGACAAAAAAGTTTTATAAAAATCGGTCAAGCTGTTTCGGAGGAGTTCGGTAACAAACACCGTGACACGAGATTTTTATATATTAGAGATAGAGATAGTTTCAGCCCCGGGAAGGGGCGTAGGATAGTTCGCGGTCTAGCAATAACTAAATTCATCGCAGATGGAGTCGCGGGCAACATCTAGTATAACATAAGTCGAATACGATCCTTCCCTAGCCTCAACTCAAGCATAAATATTCTTTTGTCTGTATTTTCGACAAGCCTATAATTTCCTTCAAATCCGGTAAGCTCCCGTAAAAGTGATTAGCGGTGAACAATGACGAACACTGTTCACCGGTGAACAGTTCTTCACCGGTGATTGAGTCATTGTTCACGCGATATTAACAGTATTGTTTGCGAAGTAATCATAATGTCGAGGGTGCGTGGGGTGGGAGTGTGGAGAAGAACCCTGTATTTTTACAAGCTTGTATTTAAATAGCTGAATCAATTTCAGGCGTTATTTTGCGGAGTTTTATATCTTCTTCTTCTTCTCGTAGTGCCCTCTCCTACCAGAGGTCGGCTATCTTTATTTTAGAGACTGCCGCCCGAAAAAGGGGTCTGGTATGAGTACCAAACCTTAAAAACTGACTGGTTCAGGATGAGTCTCAAATCAGTCTCTAAGGTTTCTTAACCAGGAGGTACGTCTTCTGCAGTTTTATATCGGTTAACTATAACTTTTTCATTCTTCTCCCACTACCACGACTGGTAGTTTAAGCTTATGTTTAACGATGACAATGCAAGTACAGTTAACAAAACGTAGAGCCAGACAAAATGTCTGTACTAATTAGTATTATGTTTTAACTTATATTTAACGTTTAAAATTTGTTTCTTATATTGTTAAGTCATAAGCCTGGCAGAAACTAATCCGTATATAAGAATTAAAAAGAAAAGAAAAATTTACAAGTAGGATCTACGACTTAGGATCCTGTGCTAGGAGTCGCTGTTTTACAGAATTCAGATAAAAATCCAGAACAAACCAATCACACAACAAATGAAGAAACAACAAACAATGCTAAACATTTGTAAATTATACTTAACATTAAAGGCATGAGGTCTGTACCTATAGATATTGATATAATTATGTCATAGCATGGTAACCTAATAAAATGTCACGAGTCTTATTTTATATCTTTCTCCAAAAATGTATGTATGTATATGTAAAACACTTTAATGTACCTACACAAAAATATGAAATTAACAGTTAACAAGAGAAACAGATGTACAAAGGCGAACTTACCCCTTGAATTTTTAGGTTAACTGGAAGAGATCCCTCTCTTCCAACCTAACCTAACCTAAAAATAATTGAAATCGATATTTTTTATTGACATCTAATTAATTAAACATATTTTCTACGAGATGCAGACAATTACTTTTCAGTCTACCCGTGATCAAAACCCTAATCAATGTGTCGAGTAGATAATTACATAATTATGTTATCAGTAAAATATTTGTTAACATAATATCGAATAAAATACAAAAGCCGTCTCCATACGTCTTCGCTGCACGCCCACTTGCGTCTCGCCGATGGGTAATTTTCTCCATTGTCACTCGCATCACAAACTCAAGGAAATCACCTCTGACTTTTACTGGAAGAGACTAAGAGAACCCATTTTTAGGGTTCCGTAATCATAATGATAATATCTAACGGAATTCTATAGCTAGGGCCCCGTCCGCACAGCGATATTTCTGTAACACATTGAATCTTATGGACGTAGACGCGCGGCTTCGTCCATAAGATTCAATGTGTTACAGAATTGCGAATAAAAAACCGCGCGATGGAATATCGCTGTTCGGACGGGGCTGCAACCGTTTAAGAGTCCTCGCCCGCGCGGTACTGGGGGGTTACTACGAAATTCGAAGTTCGGATCGTGTGGTCCCTCTCACTCTTGTAATAAATACCATTAGCGTGAGCGGAACGGCATGAAACGAAGTTCGAATATCGCGCTTCGTAGTACAGGGCCAGGGGCTGGGGGGAATGACGACAAAGGGGCCGAGAGAGGTCTCATTTAATCTAGCTAGTACCTGGGCGACCGAGCTCCGCTCGGGCTGTAACTCAGTACCAAGCGATTTCCCAGAGATAAGACCAAGCTAGATCAATTTTTCATCCCCGAAAACCCCCACATACCAAATTCCATCGAAATCGTTGGAGCCGTTTCCGAGATCCTGATTATATATACATATATATATATATATACAAGAATTGCCCGTTTAAAGGTATTAGATTAGATTAGATAATTGACCGAGTAAGCCTGAAGTGCGAGTAAAGCGTCTCAGTTGCAGCTTGGGAAAAAGGTTTTAGCCCAGTTTGGACTAGCAAGAAAAATCGTGCAAGTTGCTTTACATTGCGGCATTTGCGGCGCTCCATTGCCCACTTCAAACTCGTTCCATTTACGGCCTCGAAATGTAATGTAACTTGCACTTTTTTCTTGCAAGTCTAAACTTAGCTTTTCGTATGACTATCCAGTCGCGTAAAGCCGTGGAAGCCTAATGGTTTGACATATGCCTTCCTAATCACAGGTTCGTAGGTTCAAACCAGGTGCAACTATCACTTTTTCGAAATTTGTATGCGAAATCCCATTTGAAATTACAATGAGCTTTACGGTGAAGGAAAACATCGTGAGGAAATCTGCAGACACCTGCGAAGAAATTCAACGGTGTATGTGAAGTTTCCAATTCGCACTGGGCCCGGGTGGGAACTACAGCCCAAGCCATCTCATTCTGAGAGAAAGTCTGTGCTCTGTAGAGGGACCTGTATCTATAAGCTGGATAATGATGATGATGATGATGATGATGATGATGGTGATGATATCTGTCCAGTTGTTCTCCTCTATGAAATTTTGTGAGCAGATTCGATATATGAAAATTTCAAAAAACCCTATTTTTTCTGTATGAGCTCGAGTAGTTAGCGTTGTCCATCTATCAACCTGTCAGTCTGTGTCATGCTTACCGTTTTTGTCATTTCTAGAAACCTATATATCTTCGCTCCCGTTTTTCTATAGCTTTACTTTTCTTGTAATTTGCTAAGTCGTCCCCCCTCCGGCCATGAATGGGGGCAATTGGCAAAATGCACATGTCATTTGTATGCCTTTCAGGCTGCCATAATCGAAGAAATTATGTCTAAGAAACCCCATGAAATTAGAAAATTTTGTTTACAATAACGAGGTTTTTGAATTAGCTTGTTTTGAGCTGCAATTTAGAAATTTAAAGCGAATTAGTGAATTTCTCGACTCGACTCCAAACGCCTGGCATACACGTCTGAATTGACTTATTTATTTTACTTAAATTAGATATACAGGTGACTTACGCGTTTTAGTAGGTACTAATAATTTAGTAGTTAAGGTATGCCTGACTTGTCTCGAACCAATCCGTTGTTCTTTGTCAAAGAATGGGAAACCAAATTCTCCGTACAAGGATGAACAGACAAACTTACCCAACCATGGAATAGAATTTGCTACCCGAGAGATACAACCTAGGGCTCTTCAAGGCTTGAGTGAATAGGCTGTTACTGAACCAGGGTGACCCAAAAGGTCAAAGCCTCATCTCCACTTTTCGTCAGATAAATAAATAAATAAATAAAATAAATAAATATTAGGGGACAATCTTACACAAATCGACCTAGTCCCAAACTAAGCAAAGCTTGTACTATGGGTACTAGACGACGATAAACATACTTATATAGATAAATAAATACTTAAATACATAGAAAACATCCATAACTCAGGAACAAATATTCGTGCTCATCACACAAATAAATGCCCTTACCGGGATTTGAACCCAGGACCTCTTGCTTCGTAGGCAGGGTCACTACCAACTAGGCTAAAGCGGTCGTTAAATAAGAAAAGATAGAGATAAGATAGAGGTCAATAAAGGTCAGTTTTATTTATGTAAAAAACGAACTAAACTTCTGAAATATAACATAATTTATTGAATCAGGCGTTACTTTGCGGAGGCCCATATTAATGAACTGAAACAATTACTTTGCTTTGTTTGTCGGGTGAGCAAAGTAATTGTTTCAGTTCAGAAATTTTCCATGTTAGTTTCAAAACGACGACGAAGAAGTTAATAATACGATAGGAAAAATCATTTAAAATCAAGTGAAGGCCCCGCACAAAGAACATGTTCAGTCACCTTTATTGAAAATTGAGATTTTAGAAATGGTTGCCATAGTAATTGTTCATGATGGATTACTAACTTTCAAACCGATATAACTCAAAAAATTCGCTTAGGTGATTAGATTAGACATGTTCTTTCTGTGGACCCTTCATTAGAGATCCTAGCTACAACAACAAACCTCTTCGTTCTTCCATTCGTCTTATTGTGAGTAAACTTATTATAGAAATAAAAATAATTCACTTACAGTCAGCGGAGAAGCGTCGCTTTTTCCAAGGGAAGCTTTTCTCATTGAATTACTCGACGGCACAATATTTTCTATTTAATTTTTATTTCTCATTGTACCGCCTTTCATTTTATTGGCTTCATTTGAATTTCTTATCTTCAATTTGCTTCTTTCATTCAATTAGTGATTTACGGGAACATGGATTTGGTTCAGACAACCATAGAACTAATAAACAGCACATTGCAGAAGCCGTGGTATTAATTATGTGTCATCATCATCATCATCATCATCCCAGCCTGTATACGTCCCAATGCACTGCACATACCTCAGAATGAGAGGGCTTGGACTATTTATAGTTCCCACGCGGGCCCAGTGCGGATTGGCAACTTCGAAGTCCAAACCCGGGTTCGAGCCCACGATCTTCTGCTTGAGAGGCCAAAGGTTAAACCACTAGGCCACCGCGGCTTCAATTAAGAGTATTTAGGGATCTCGAATTAACATTACAATGCTTGTGTATTTACGCTGATGAGCAAAAATAACGGGGCACTTTTCATATAGCTTTGTATGAGAAGTGCCCCATTACTTTTGCTCGTAAGTGTTTTGAACCAATCATACCAGCAAGGAACCGATCTAAGACGAGGCGTTCGCAATTTCCTTCTACTAATAGATTGAAGGTGTCTTCGTTAAGATGGTCCGTCTGTCCATACGTGAGTTTCATTAATTTTAACGGATGTTTATATACGGAATATACTACTAACTAGCTAGTCGTTGATTGGTTCACGAAGATTGATTTATGGTGTGTGCAAATGTTGATGAATGTTGAATGAGTGTACGTATGTTGGTGTTTAAGTGGTATCGCTTGATGTAAAAGGTGTTTTGGGTTGTGAAATGCGATGCGATGTTGGGACGGCCAAGTTAGCGAAAAATATTCGAAAATATTTTTTACTAAACTTTTCAGGGAATCAAGAAGAGTGCATTTGCTACGACCTTAGCAACAAGGTTTTTGTTGTTTGCTGATATTATATTTAAAACTAGCTGTTGCCCGCGAGTCCGTCTGCGAAGAATTCATTTATCGCTCTCCCGCGGGAATCAGACAATTTTCTGGGGGGACTATAGGGTCTCAAATTATTTCCATACCAAATTTCATCTAAATCGGTTCCGCAGTTTAAACGTGAATAGGTAACAGTCTGACAGAGTTAATTTCAAGGATAAAAGCATCAATTAAAAATATGGTTTCATTTAAAAAATATACCTAAGCATTTCATTTAAATTCTGACAAAAACGTATGTAATCTTATACTTTCAAAAACCAGTATGTCACGTTAACGAGTGAAACAAACAAAACTTAACACTTCCGCTGTTCACGGGGGGAGCGTCAGTTAGTAAAACAATTTATTTTCTATTTGGTTACGTCATTGTATCGCCCCTGCAAATTGAAATCAGCTGATGCCCTATTGAACTCTGCAGGGTTGAGGGTGTTCACTGTTCAATTAGGAATCGAATTATAGACGGGATTTCACTTGTTACTAAAAAAACTTAGACGAGTGAATGGGTTTAGCTCATGCGCGTCAGATTTGAGAAATGTTTCCGCAGATTTCCCTTGTAATCTGATACGTGGTCGAATCTGCAGTTAGTATTGAGTAGATTTGGGAAATACATAGGATGACCTATCCTTGGGTGACCTTACTTATCTTACTTTACTTAGTTCTTAAATTACATGAAATTAAACTGAGCCAAGACAACGATTTACGAAAGAAATTAATTATGATGATGCGTGATGAAACTTTTATTTTCTGCTGTATGTAGGTAAAGACCCTTGAAGTATTATTTTCCATACATATGCGACATTTAGCTTTCACAGATAAAATTGCAATATAATTATAAGTAAGTAGGTACACTTAAATATTAAGTGTTTATTTTTCTGAAAGACTTTTCTCTACATTATCGAATAGCATTTTCTTTCGCTACATTCCGATATCAACTATTGAAAATCCAAACGTTAACCTTTAATTTCGCGCCATAATTGACTTGTCAAATTTCCGCCGCCATATTGTCTGCACCGCGTGACGTCATTATCCCAGTAATAGGTCGGAAACTAGTTACATTTCTAAACCCTTAGACTGAATCTTTAGGGTTCATATTCACTTTAAGGTTAAAGTATGCAGTATCTGTTTCTGTCTTAAGTTTATTTGCATTGGGTGTATTATTCTTTGGTTTTTAAAATGGGCGATTGGTATTGTTGTTTTAAATTGATTTCTGTTGTTTTCGAAATGAATCGACCTTAAGATGTTGGCAAATGGACCGTGATTTATGTAAAGTATTTAGTACCCAGCAAGTACGAAGCGCCTCCGTTTCAGCTTCGGCAAAAATTTCTTCGTGTCTCCCCGTTTTCCTCAACAGGTCGAATTTTTCAATCGACTTATTTTTAAGCAGATTCCGTATTTATATGGATTTATAGTCATTTTATTTAAATAATATTCTTTCATACATTACTAGACGAAATCTTCTAAGTTCACTTGTACTGAACATTGATGTAAATATTATTGTGAGAAGTGTGATAACAATCGGCTGGTATGACTCTTTCCATCGGAAAATATGTATGTTATTTACAGTATGTCATAATAATAATATTATAATAATTGTATTAAACATAATACACGATGATTTTTAATCGGTCGCAATTAACTCTCTATTTAATTAAAAAGAAAACATTATTTTTCAAACTTCTTGCTACAACCGAATGCATGGTCGTCCTACATTTGTTGAAGTAAACTAGTTTCGTCAAGTGTCATAGCTTTGGCGGGGAATTTGACGGGTCTCACGTCAAAGTTTGTTTTAGAAGTAAACCATAACCATGTGTAGGGTGACAATAATTTTAATTAAAAAAAAAGTTTTGTATCATGTAACTGCGCTTGTTTTAGCTTAAAACTTCCTTGTATTTTTTGTTTTTTGTTTTGTTTTTCTTATAACTACAACTTGTGTTATGGAGGAGCGGGGCTTCCTGATACAAGTATATTGCTTACTTAATAGGAAGTTCCAACCCTTAATTTTTGTAACAATGTTATTTTTTAATGAAATAAATATTTTTTCATTTTTTTATCAACTGCGACTTAAACGTGGACGCCACCGAATCCTGATCTAGAAAAATTACGTTTGAAATTTACCATGAGTTTTACGTAAGAACGTGCTTAGAAAAAATATTATCAGTAGCAATCATTCTCCACTTCTGTCTCCCCTTTGTCGCCGACTAACACGATTCCGTGGCATTAATATATTTACACGCCGCCGACTAGTCGATCGGTCGGTGATTGCATTATTGGCGAGGGGGCATGGAATAGGCATTTCGAACGATAGTTTCAGCAAAAAAAGAAAACAAATGCCAAATGCGTTCGGAAAGGTTTGTTTAATGGTGAGTTCGATTTTGTTGGGTGTATAGTTACAGATGTAGTGCAAAATGACTTTCCATCGGGAAAACTCGGATCTCAATCGGAATACGATGGCACCCAAACTGTCAATCAATGATAATGTTTGAATGTTTGTTATTCAACCACGCAATAACGGCTGAACGGATTTAAATGAAACTTGACGTACACTTGGACTAAGATCTGGATTGAGACAGAGCGTACTTAATATCCCGGTTCCTGTGGGATAATTATATATTTTTTTAAACAAGAATAGGAGTCGTTATCCAAGAACGTTGGGCTTTCAAGATGACGGGTTAAATTCGTTGTGCTTTAAAAATTGTACCGAACTTTTTTCATGGATTTTGACACACGGTTTAAAACTAGCGTATATATAAAATAGATTTTGATTTATTAAAGAGTCAAAAGTGGCTTCATTATTACAACGGCTGCTGCGTCACAAATTCATCTTTCTTTGAACTTGAGCTTGTCGCACTGCCGTGTGTTCGCCTTACCTAAAGCGTTAGGTAATCTTTTGACTAATATTTTAAAGTAAAAATAATTCCCTAGTCAAAATTGGTCGAGTAGTTAAATAAGATGAAGAGACAGAACGTTAAGCCGTATTTGTACTTCGTTTAGCCAGTTTACATGGAACTTTTCAGACAAACTCGCTGAAGGTATATTAAACAAATACTACCCTTACTAATGTTATAAATGCGAAAATATGTCTGTCTCTCTATTAACCTCTTCACACTTTAACCGCTAAACCGATTAAGATGCAATTTGATATGGAGATAGTTTGGGATACTGGGAAGGATATAAAATAGTTTTTATTCCGGAAAATTGCACAATTCCCGCGGAATAGCGATAAATAAACAATTTGCAGATTGGTGTCGCGAGCAACAGCTAGTATTCTACAAATATGTATAATGATAGTTCTACTCGTATACTACCTAAATGCATATAGCACAAAACAATCCTCTTCTACTTCATCAAATTGTTCTTTCTATACGGTTTAATGAAGTCCTAATTTTATAAAGAACTAGCTGGTGCCCATTCCATCTGCAAAGAATTTGTTTATCGCTCGCTATCCCGTAAAAACTTTACAATTTTCCGGGATAAAAACTACTCTATGTCCTTCCTATGGTTTCAAACTATCTGTATACCAAATTTTATCTAAATCGGTTCAGGGGGGGAGTGAAGAGGTAGTAGACGGACACACTTTCGCATTTATAATATTAGTACCTATCAGTACGACGACCAGATGGCCTAGTGGTTAGAGACTCTGACTATGAAGCTTGAGGTCCCGGGTTCGATTCCCGTGTCGGGGCAGATATTTGTATGAAAAATACGAATGTTTGTTCTCGGGTCTTGGGTGTTTAATATGTATTTAAGTATGTATCTATCTATATAAGTTTGTTTATCCGTTGCCTAGTACCCATAACACAAGCTTTGCTAAGCTTACTTTGGGACTAGGTCAATTGGTGTGAATTGTCCCGTGATATTTATTTATTTATTTTATCAGTATGGATAGTATATTACGGATATGGATTCAATCAATCAATTTCAAATCCGAAATCAATTAAGACTCAACTTAAATATATGATATGATATATAATACAAATTCTAATTTAAATTTATTAAACGTTTATTAAACGGTATCCAGTTATCGCAAGGCAACATGCAGTGTATGCACATAATATAAAACTTAATCAATATGTATGTACTTAACCGAAACCACTATCCGAACGATCTCGGGCGATTCACTGAACCAAACCACTTATCCAGACCCTTTCCACCCCCCTAATTTCTTATCAAAACAAACGCTAAGTAGAACTACGTCAGCTACTGGAGAGTTCACAGCTCACTGGACGCCTCGTACACAGGGTTGCCAGATGTGTCTTTTAAATTTTAGGATATGATACTGTCAAATTGAAAGGTAAAGTTTCTAACTATAAGGTAAGTCAGAAACTAGAAGCAAATCATGCTTCAGTTGACAGTTTGTATGTATGTGAACCCTTTATTGTATCAAAATAAAGAAAACAAAACACTATTGACAACCGTTTTCTATGTTATTTTTTCCGGAACTGTTTTAACGTTACCTCACGCCCGGTACCAGGCGATCGTTGAGTTTTGGGACCCTGTATAGTTTTTAAGGCACACTGGAGTCATCCCCGATAATAACAAACAGAACAGTTCAGTTAAACATTAAACGAGACCCCTGGCAACCCCGCTTGTACATAGAGGACACCTTAAGTCCAAAGGCAGTGCAATTAACAGAGCCCAATTAGGTTCCCTAACGAAGCGAGTTTGCGACTCGGCACTTTGGTGACATTTGACGTCCAACCCCGGATTGCCGTTTGAAGGATATGCTTGCATTTGTAATCAACGAGATCTTACAAGATGATTAGTTGATTGAAATGGATCAGATTGTCTTAAGGGTGATGCTTGGTTTTGTAGCAATTGATTTTCCCAAAGCTAAGGCTGAGATGCCCGATTTTGTTTGCGTTTGAAATACTTCTAACGTAAGTTTTCTTCTTTACAGAAACATGTCATCTAAAAGAAAGTCACCTCCGTCGAAATTGCAAGAGGGAGCAGCTGACACAGAGAAACCTGAGGCCGGTCCAGCGCACTTGGAGTTCCCAGAACCTCAGGAGTCTGACAACGAGCATCAAACGTACTACAAGTTCTCCCCTAGCTCTTCAACCAGAAGCTCGATCAGTGAGGAAGACC
This sequence comes from Archips xylosteana, assembly GCA_947563465.1. Taxonomy (NCBI): domain Eukaryota; kingdom Metazoa; phylum Arthropoda; class Insecta; order Lepidoptera; family Tortricidae; genus Archips; species Archips xylosteana. The sequence continues at coordinate 10,174,031 of OX387361.1, read as the reverse complement.
CCAGCAACTTCGAAGACGAACGGCCAAGCAAAAAGCAAAGATTCGAACAAAACTTAGACATGACAAACAATCTTCTAGTCCCCTCATCGTTTTTAAGTCTCCACCAAGTCAATGACCTCCAGGCTCGGAGACGTGGCTCCTCTGAGTGCAGCAGCCCTGGCGCTGAAGCGAAAGTCCTGGGTCTTTGCAATAACAACAATTCATTGCTGAATCACAATAGTGCGCTGTCACTTGGTAATCCGCACAAACGGTCGATGGATGACGTGCTAAAGAGATTGACCTCGAAAATGAACAATAGTACTATTAAAGAAGAAAAGAGGCCTACTCCGTCTACAACGCCTGTAAAACAGAGCAAGTAAGTTTAGTGACTATTATCGTTTATCATTCAAAAATGTTAATTATTACAGTTTCCTAGCTTTTCCCGCCATTTCGTCAGCACAATCGATTGGAATGGACCAAATGCATTGCAAAAAAAATTGTTAAATTGGAAATGTATTGTTTGAATGGTCTAACCGCGTGCGTGCGTGGGACGTCCACTAACGAGATAGACGGACGATTTGGTGAAGGCCGCAGGTTCAGGGTGGACGCATGTCGCTTCCAACCGTAATGATTGGGCGTCAATGAGGAAGGCCTATGTCCAGCAGTGGACGTCCTACGACTGAGTGGTCTAAAACTATTATTGTCTTTCAAATAATGGTCTGGGGCACATCGGTTGGATGACTTTAAAGTTTATAATATAACAGACATATTAGCTTAGAAACAATTTTTTTCGTTATTTACACACATTTATTCTATCTAATTTTAGTAAAAGGATGAGCAGTTGACTTCTATCTCATTTGATGATATGTGCAGATGAGAACTTAGACGTAGCGCTTGTTATATTATATTTCAAATCTCGAACGCTTGTAAATGTTTTCATTGTTGAAACTGCATTGAATTGACTTTATTATCAGTCACCTCCACATCCCGCTTGGTTTCCGCGGTCACTCCATTAACCCAGTGTTTTGTCTCACCGTGTTTACATCGCGACAAGGAAACGATAATTAGTTCTTGCTCTTCATTTCTTACTAGATTATTACAAATTGCGTGATTGTTCTCGTGCATCTTGATAAAATCACATTAGGGTCATGACCTATGGGTTATATACATTTTTCCGGACATGGCAAAAGTTAGAGGTAAGGCCAATATTTTTTAGTCAAGTCGACATCTGCATGTGGGATGCCTGGCCAAATTTCGGGTCATTTAAATAAGTCATAATTTTGTTGACTCGGAGTCGCAAATTGTATGTCCACGTGAGAAGCAACTTTTGTTTCTTACGCGCTGTGTACGACATGACCCATTACCTATATGTATAGTTCGTCATAGTTTTTATTGGAGAATGTAGTAACCGATCGACGCTTTGGTTTCGGCTAGTTCCGGCCACAAATTCAGCTTCGGCCAATTGGTGGTCAAAATATCGGCTTTTCGAAACTAGATTAGTAAATTAAAGGAAGCGTAATGGTCTCATGGGAAATACCCAAAATGGGCATCCCAACTCAACAAAGCTTAGGCCAAATGCGGACAGTTTTTGAGTTTTGAGTCGCGCTACCATAATCTAAATGCATTGTAAAATACGCAGCTTAAAGAAGAAAAAATTTTTTGCTTAAATCGTTACCGTAAATATTTATGAATATTAAGTTACTAAACAATTTTCGATGAATCCATGATCGCGTAGCGATGTAACTAGTTAGATGTAGCCTATTTGAGTTGTCTTACAACTTACGTGGTTATTTAGAGAGATGTTATTTTTGAACGATTGTTCACAAAATGTTTTTGTTACAAACTTTTAACTAACTCGCAATGTTCGTATGTACATGTATGTATGTAACATATTGTCTTCCAATGTTGCAAGTCAAATTGTACCCTCATATGCTGATCAGTTTGACTTTATATTTGGTACAGATATGTCTAAGCTCAAATTACAAATTCAATTTGTGACAAATCTTATCTATTTCAATAAAATTTACTGACTTGTTATTGAGATACAAATTCTTCTAAGATAAAAACTAGCGACCCGCCCCGGCTTCGCACGGGTGCCATTATGCATGTATAATATACATATAAACTTTCCTTTTGAATCACTCTTTCTATTAAAAAAACCCCATCAAAATCCGTTGCGTAGTTTGAAAGATCTAAGCATACATAGGGGCAGATAGACAGCGGGAAGCGACTTTGTTTTATACTGTGTAGTGATACCTTGTAGATAAAAATACCTTGTTGCAGCTAAACTCAATATCCTGTAAACTGTCACCAGTTTCCTACCAGTTAAGCACCGTGCGCATACGCACGCGTTAAACCCCGAATACCTATAAAACCCTAGTTAACTAGCGTTTAACGCTTTTATAGTGAACTTGCGGTGGTCCCACTCTTAACATTGTTTTTAATGAGTCGTATAATGGCCAATTAAATTCTGGTGAAACGACCGACCGAGGATCTGGCTGTGTTTAGACATGCGACAATACTTGTAAGTTGTACTTGTAAGTTGGTTTGACGACCAGATGGCCTAGTGGTTAGAGACCCTGACTATGAAGCTTGAGGTCCCGGGTTCGATTCCCGTGTCGGGGCAGATATTTGTATGAAAAATACGAATGTTTGTTCTCGGGTCTTGGGTGTTTAATATGTATTTAAGTATGTATCTATCTATATAAGTATGTTTATCCGTTGCCTAGTACCCATAACACAAGCTTTGCTAAGCTTACTTTGGGACTAGGTCAATTGGTGTGAATTGTCCCGTGATATTTATTTTTTTTTTTTTTTTTTTTTTTTTTTTTTTTTTTTTTTTTTTTTGTAAGTTACGATATATTAACGAGGATGGTGCGTACAAAGTAACGTAACGTACCTACGTTATTAGAGTATGTATTCATAGAAGCGAGCCAACCGCATTACTTCAAATCAAAATGACAAGGATACTTTATAAGGAGAGTAATGGATTTCAACGTCAACTAATCTTCAATAACATGGCAATTGCAATGGCATGCTAATGGGAATGATCCTTGAATGATCGGACATTTTTAAGTCCGTTGCAATGAAAGCGAATTCTAACGCTTAGGTTAGTTCTTTTAGTGATTTGCCGAATAGCTAAAAATATCTATGCGTGGCTATGGTTGCGAATTATTGCCTAGATCCGCAGAACTTAAATAAAGAAGGTCTTGATATTCCTTGCCATTACCCGTAACACGTTCGGCATTCCTTAATCATGAATGCGGCTTGGTTGACTCCACCGACTAAGTGAAAGCATCGTCTAGGGTCTGGCTATAAGGCTTTAATGTCTTCTGGACATTGATCATCCATGATCACTTCGATTGCATTGCGGTCTTTGTGGCTATGGAAAATCAATTTTTCAATATAAATATATTCAAACTAAGCATGTAAACTGAAGCGGTACAAAAATGCTGAGGCTTAAATTTAAATACGCCCGCTCCGCTTGTGACTTACTACAAGTGACAAGCGCCCAGCGACATGTAACTCCACTAAAGTTCTAAAATAAGACCACAACACATCAGCCTGGTTTATTGTTAAAGTAAATTACTTTAGAACAACGGTTAATTTCTGCTACACTGTCGTGTTAGTCGTAATGTTGGTTAATTTAATGTAAAAACGTAGTTGTTGCCCTTAATTGTTTGAATTTATTCGCCTAATTGTCTCTTGGAACGTGAGAAATTTATGTACCTAATGCTTATTTAAATATGTTACTTACACAAATATGTGTGCATTTTGGATACAAAAGCTTTAATGTTTAAGTAGGTATGACGTATTTTAGTATGTATAAAAAATTATGTGTAAGGAAATTTGCAGATATTACGCGAATTAATATATTTATTTGAGTATTTCCTCTCACAAGTTCATCTTCTAATATATAAAAATCTCGTGTCACGGTGTTTGTTATCGAACTCCTCCGAAACGGCTCGACCGATTTTTACCGATTTTTTTCTCCATACTCGGTAGGTCTGAGAATAGGATGTAAGCTATTTTTTATGCCCCTATTCTTCGCGGACGGAGTCGTGGGCAACAGCTAGTCTAATATATAAAAATCTCGTGTCACAGTGTTTGTTATCGAAATCCTCCAAAACGACTTCACCGATTTTTATGAAACTTTTTTCTCCATATTCGGTAGGTCTGAGAATGAGGTTGTAGGCTATTTTTATACCCCTATTCTTCGCAGACGGTGTCGCAGGCAACAGCTAGTATTTTTATATCATTGAAATTGCTGAAGCCTAATTTAGATGGCACTTAGAAATATTATCCGAGTTGCTGTTCATTGCCTTCTTTGATCGATCTTTTATTTATTAATAGTCGTGCGCCCAGTAATGTAACGAACTCACAAACTCTCACATTATTTTCGCATCGTCTAAATGAAGCATAAATTTGCCATCGTCACTTTTGAAGAATCAGTCAGTAGACAGACTAATAAAACATCATCATAGTAAACAACTGAAAGAAAACTCAATTTGCATTAATTGGCATGGTGATTAGAACGGAATTTAAAACGTCCTCATCGGATAAAGTTCACAACAAAAGATAACTGAGAACCACCGACACATGAGCTTTGATTAAGTTACAGCTGTTTGATATTAGGGGTCACGCTAATTTGGCGATTGTTCACAATTAAATAAGATATGGATAAGTAATAGGTGATATTATTATAAAGGTTAAGGCGGTGTCAAACCGATCTGTGTCAATATTTGTATTTGCTTGCGTTATCGGCTGTTATCTATTATAATTAATAGCTTTTGTTGATATGATTATTGTTGGCGCAGTTACTATGGGATACATTGTTTCTGTTTATGTTTAGGAATGTAAACAAATTATTATTTCAGTTTTAAGAATTACCTAAATTTACTGTTCACATGAATATCCAAAAGTTATTAAGAGAAGATGAGTCTTTACAGTGTTATTTGTAGACGAAGTAATCTTATTCCGTCACTTAAAAGTCAAGTATTCATGTAAACAGCGATATTAAGTAACTATTAATTTTACTCTCGTACTTCTATATGCTAAAATCCAAAAGAACGTCTTACTGTTAACTTAAGAATATATCACCAACTGACACTTTGTAATGATAGGTCTGTAGAGTGATGTCAAAATTGCCCTATTTTTTTGACGAAAGTTTACTTACTGTCAAACGAAATATCGTAAAATAACTAAATAATAAGGAATTTAATTATTATCGTTTTTCGCTATTCCGCGGGAACTATGCAATTTTCCGGGATAAAAAGTACGTTAATCCAGATTATAAACTATTTGTGCACTAAATTTCCAATCCGTAATCCGTGTTTTAGCGTAAGAGCGATATCCATCCGTCTTTCGCGGGTTTATAATACTAGTAAGATATATATATCTAATTATATAAAAATCTCGTGTCACGGTGTTTGTTTTGAACTCCTCCGAAACGGTTCGACCAATTTTTATGAAACTTTTTTCTCCGTACCTGTTCGGTAGGTCTTAGACTACCTAGGTTTTAGGCTATTTTTAAAAGTTTTTTATTAACTTGCAATGCATAAGTATGTATGTACGGCTCAAATCTTGGAAGTTGAATTCGACCCACTTCTAGTAGTCGGATTTACCTGAAATTTGGTATACTTATGTAGTTTGGATTACAATGCAAGTAAAGTAAACAAAGAGTACCTACATTCAGCGAAAAAACTTTCATTGAAAATGAATTTTTTAATAAAAACTTATTATATCTCTATTATTTGCGGACGGAGTCGCGGGCAACAGCTAGTTTTTATATAATATAGGCTTGAGTTTGACTATAAAGCGAAGACGAGGGCTATGATGGAGTACGCTTGCCTAGTAAATGCCCATTCACCTTAGACTTGATATCGGCATAAAGTTAGTTTATATCCATGCAGCAAAACTTCCAGTAGCTAGTCATTCCAAATCCAGACTTCGGTATTTAACCTACCGCCTCCCGGGTTCACCTGAAAATCAAGACAAATGCTGCTGGGCCCGCGGCCGTAATTAAACGCCTAATCGCCACCGCTGGGATTAAGACGTGTGCTTAATGCCCACCATCTATCTCTTTCATAGTACAGGCTGTGGCCTTGATGGCAGCGGAGCGGGTTAAGAATGATGTACATGAAGAGGTAATGTGAGAAAATACTATGGTATATTTAAAAGACTGCTTCAATAATTTACTTAGCCCCAAAACAACATCTTTATTAACAAAAAAAAATAAAGTCTCATTTTAAACGTTCTCATTGTTATTCAAATGATAGGTACTTCAAACTTACTTTTAATTGCCATATTCCGTTAATATATAGTTGAGTGCAAAGATATATATTGTTGGATTTTAGAGAGGTATCGAAATATACACGTAATATTTATACGCACCGATAACTTTTTAATGTAAAGGTAACAGAATGTAATTACAGTGTTCTTTAGAAAAGTATTGCATAAACTTCTTACAGCAAATTTATTATTTACGAAATTACACTTTTATGTCAGGTAAAATTGATAATTACGGTACAATATGAATGAGCTTTCTAGAGAGATTAGCTACATTTATTAATGAATCTCAGGTCGCATTGACAATTTAACAATTAAAACTTACCGACGTAATTCCAAACATAGAAGAACGCTTTAAGATTACAACTTGTACCACCTCTCCCCGCTAAAGTCTCTCACGTGCACCACACATCACTAAAAACGTTAACAATGAGCGACCCGTAATTTGTAGTGATATATTTTTTGAAAGCACAATGTAAGTGCTCTAAATTATAAAAGGCTTGTAACATTAGTTAATGTGAATATCTTATTTATTATTGTTTTGAGTGATGGCTGCAGGCGGTGCTTAGCCGTGAGCGAGACAATGCGTTTTAGTTTTAAAATATTGATATTAATTTGTAACGCGTTAGTGTGTTATTATATTTTATGACCAATTCTGTAAACGTATTGTGGGAGAGTACAAAGATGGAGTACTAACTGGAATGTCTGTTTAAATGTTACCGCGCAAACAGTAATGTTTTTAGCGTAGTTATATTACATGTTATTTTAATGAGGAAATTTAGCTTAAAACTTTTTAAGCATGAGTTGCGGCATAGGTCGAAGAATCGCCAGACTCAAGTGGCAGTGGGCGCACATCAGAGCGTTTTCACATTATCCGATCCGATATCGGTATCGGACGCTGATACGATATCGGAGGGAGTTAAATGTGTGAAATATGTATCAGTCTTTCGTATTGTCCGACACGATATCGGATATCGGAGATACATATTTCATACATTTAACTCCCTCCGATATCGTATCGGCGTCCGATACCGATATCGGATCGGATAATGTGAAAACGCTTTCACTCGTAGAACCGATGGCCGATGGGGCCAGAAGTTACTGTTCTTGTATCTAAAGTCATAGTGTGGGACATCTCGTTGAATTTTTTTTTTTTTTTTGAATAGGATTATCAGAAACATAAATTTGTTAAGATCATTTTTCAATTTAGCGACCCGTTTGCAAAATATTAAGCTTTAAAATGCTAATTTTTGTTAGGGTCAAGTGTCCTCTTCTCCCCTCTACAAGCTAAACCATAATTACCATCTATTTTATTGAATCAGGCGGTACTTTGCGGAGGTCTGAAACTGAAACAATTATTTTGCTCACCAACGACCCAGGTCGCAGTTTGGGTCGCGGGTGAGCAAAGTAATTGTTTCAGTTCATAATATCATCATTTTCTATAATATAACGAATTAAAAAGGAGAACTAGAACAACGTAGTACCTACATAGACTTTACAACTCAAGGAGTTTTTAATTTGATCTTTATAATTATATTTTTTACTGAACTGTTTTTAAAAGATTGGACGGATTTGATTGTGTACGGACCGGACCGGAGTCCGACTCGCACTTGACCGGTTTTTGTCTGATATAAGATCGTAACAATAAAACCCACGTACAGAATGCGGAAAATGACGTTAGAGTTTCCAAACGTTATTCAATTCATCCAAACATCCCACACAACAATTGTAGAAACAACAATTTCAAAAGATGGCGTCATTGTTCTTCAATTGTTTTTTTTTTATTTGAAGGTCAGAATCACTTTGATTACTTACTTGAATTTCATAGTAGTTTTAAGTATAGGTAAAAAACTTTTGTAAAGAATTTATTGAATAAAGGTTCGGCCATACCGCTGCTTAAAATACGGAAACGTTACGGAATCGCAGTGACGTGCCGTAAACGTCAGAATTTACCGCATGCTCTCCATAGTAAAGTTGTGGCGTTTACGGTGCGTCACTGCGATTCCGTAACGTCACCGTTTTTAGGGTTCCGTACCCAAAGAGTAAAAACGGGAACCCTATAACTGAGGCTCCGCTTTCCGTCCGTCCGTCTGTCTGTCCGTCTGTCACCAAGCTGTATCTCGGGAACCGTGATAGCTATACTTCATTTAATTTAGAATTGAAAACCACAACATTATTATATTGCGGCTCGTCAACTATTTCTTACCTAGCAAATAGTACCATCGAAGAATTCATTTACCTATTATTATAAAAAACTTTTTGACAAAAAAATTAAACCGCCGAATAAACTGAAAAGCAAACAATAATACCTTTTTGTTTGACCAACCAATCTAGGTACCAGTTTGAAGTCGCTGCCTCAGCACGAGCCAGGAGGAGTGATAGTTAGAAGCCAATCAGGTAGACGATTATAGGTCCACTCCTCCTGGCTCGTGCTGAGGCACCGACTTCAAACTGGTACCTAGATTAAGGTCAAACAAAAAAGGTATTATTGTTTGCTTTTCAGTTTTTTCGGCGGTTTAATTTTTTTGTTAAAAAGTTTTTATTTTATACTTTTTTCCCATCCTTGGGGTAATTTTTTTTTCCAAATTTATGTAATACCAACTTCACGGTATACATACTCTATCCAATAAAAAAGAATTATGAAAATCATACAACTCTGTAAAAAGTTAGTCAATCATCCCCTGTTTTCCTACCCTTAGGGTAAGAATATTATTTCCAAATTAAAATGGGACCACCCTTGGGGTATACGGTTTCCAATAAAAAAAGAATCATCAAAATCCGACTACTCTGTAATAAGTTATGCGTGGTCATATAGTACAATCAGTGACTGAACAATCAATCATCCCCTGTTTTCCTACCCTTAGGGTAGGAATATTATTTCCAAATTTAAATGGGACCACCCTCGGGGTATACGCTTTCCAATAAAAAAAGAATCATCAAAATCGGACTACTCTGTAAAAAGTTATACGTCGACTTGAAAACCTCCTCCTTTTGTTTTCGTCGGTTGAAAATCTCGTGTCACGGTGTTGTCATCGAACTCCTCCGAAACGGCTTGACCGAATTTTATGAAATTTTTTGTCTATATTTGGGGGTATGTATTACAATACCGAAGTACCTACGAAAGACCGAATGTATTAAAATATCGAATGGGTCAAAAGACCGACACGACTTTTTTCTGAAACCGTAAACTTCTCAGAATTTATTAAAACGGCATCATACAGAACCCATTAGGTTGGGTTAGGTCAGTTTTATAACAATCTTAAAAAGTTAACGGTTTCAGAAAAAAATCGTGTCGGTCTTTTGACCCATTCGATGTTTTAATACATTCGGTCTTTCGTACTTCGGTATTGTAATACATACCCATATTTAGTAGGTCTGAGAATAGGTTGTAGGCTATTTTTTATACTCTATTCATCGCAGACGTAGTCGCGGGCAACAGCTAGTATTTTGTAAACAACAACAACAATTAATAAAGCATACTTTTATCCCGGAAAATTGCATAGTTCCCGCGATAAATGAATTCTTCGTAGATAGAATAGCGGGCAACAGCTAGTAGACCAATAAAGGTATTTGCGTACGTACAGTTATTTTTAGCGATTATGCCTTCAATGCACTTATCGCAATCCTTACCTCATCTTCTTACCATACAATTCAACGTCTGTTTATTTGTATGTTATCTTTAACAAAACTTTTCCACTCTGTTCGTCCGTTGCTGTCAAATACATCGTGTTTTACAGAAATTTCATCATTATCATCATCATCCCAGCCTAATATACGTCCCACTGCAGGGCACAGGCCTCCTCTCAGATTAAGAGGGCGTGGGGCGTACGTAGTTCTCACGGGAGCCTAGTGCGGATTAAGTACTTCACACACACCATTGAATTTCATCTCAGGTGTGTGCAGGTTTTCGCGCGTAAATTCCGTCAAACTCAGAAGAGCGAGAATGAGCTCGAAATCACGACCCTCTGCTTAAGAGGCCATAGGTCAAAGCAGTTTTCATACTATATGTATAGAAGCGTCGCGATCAAAAGCAGATATAAGAGACGGGGCGGAGACGCGTCCTGCAAACAAACGTCGCGGACTGCGACGCGCCCCCTTCCCACGTCTCTTCTGTGTGGCTTGCGCCTAATAGCTCCTCTACAAGATAGGCCATTAAGAGGCTGACAACACCTAATTTTGTTGAAATTGATGTAATTTAAACAATTTTTTAAGAAAAACTGCTTGTTCTAGCACATCAAAAAAATTATATGTTAATATTCATCATATTTCAAAGACCGTGGACGGACTCGATACATAATTGGACGAAATCGGCTCGATAGAAAATAATTGCAAAGATAGGTCTTAAAATCATCATTAAACGGTTCTATGTCTTTATTTTTTTGGCGTATGCGTCTGCAATTAAAAACATGAAGTCAACATATTCATACCTAAACCGCTAACGAGTCATATTTCACAAATAATCCACAGTTTTTTTTAAATTAAATATTTGCCCGATAAATTTCAATATACCCGGCTGCCCAGTAATAGCGGCATCTCGTTTACTCCGATACAAATAGACAGTGTGCGCCGACGTTGGTGTTGACAGCGTCTTAAATGGTCGGTTCGATGGCCCAGCGATGGCTGCAACGCATCTGTATGATGGCGACGTTCAGTTGTGATCTTATCTCTTTGACGTGCGACCAAAAACCGACACCGACGCCATCCCACGACCATCGCTCGCGCCATAAACCATCCGACACCACTACGCCATCCACACATAGGCCTATCATAGTGGACCTGGACCTTCGCGATGTCCCATCTGCTATACGTTCATTCTGCCGTCAGTCTAGTCCATTATTTTGACAATGACGAATATTATTTAAAATGTTGAATTTTCATCAGCCCGGGCCATCAGCTCGTCAGTCCGAGAGGGTTACACGATAGATAATTCTCTTGTCATTCTGACCAGAATGTATGCGTGGTATGTGTGCGTGAGAACGGCTAGAATCAAAGCCGTGCGTAAGCGTGTGGCACAAGTTCCCCGTCCGATGGCCGTAGGAGAACTAACGCAACTAAGCATAAGGACAAGGGAGAAGCACGACGGTTCAAGATAGGTTGGTCAAACTGCGCGTGTATATTTAGGTATTTTCTCCGTATTACTAAAACAAATACGTATTTAAAAAATGTAGCATCACTAGGCCCTAGAAAACATCTTGTTTTATTAACATTCAAAAAGTCTTGACCAGCCGTGCAGTATTTACGCCGTACTAAGGATTTTTTTATTTTTAGGGTTCCGTACCTCAAAAGGAAAAAACGGAACCCTTATAGGATCACTTTGTTGTCCGTCCGTCAGTGTGTCCGTCCGTACGTCTGTCTGTCAAGACCCTTTTTCTCGGGAACGCGTGGAGGTATCAAGCTGAAATTTATATCAAATACTCAAGTCTACTGTCCCTTGGAGCTGTGAAAAAATCAAACATCTAAGCCAACGCAATCAAAAGATACAGCCGTTTATGACGCAAATTTCCGCATATTTTCGAAACTCGCAAGGGAATCAAAACCTACAGGGTACTTCCCGTGAACTCAGAATCTTGAAATTTGGTACGAAGCTAGGTCTTATAGCACAGATAAAGGAAAAATTGCGAAAAGCATAAATTTTTTTGTCTGTCTGTCTATATCAGTAACCAACGCACATTTTCGACACTCGCAAGAGAATCAAAACCTACAGGGTACTTCCCGTGAACTCAGAATCTTGAAATTTGGTACAAAGCAAAGCCTTATAGCACAGATAAAGGAAAAATTGCGAAAAGCATAAATTTTTTTGTCTGTCTGTCTATATCAGTAACCAATCTACAATGATCCCACACTGCGCACATTTTGCTTAGGAGCAGGGGTCTGCTAAGACTGGATGTTCATAGATACATATAAATTTGTATGGAACCCTCGGTGCGCGAGTCCGACTCGCACTTGGCCGGTTTTTGTTTACAGATAACTTTGGATTTTTTCTATCGAGCAAACTACTAGTAATCGTGTTTCGAAAATCCCTGGTCGTTAGAGTGAATCCTCAAATATCTTACACATGAATTTCAGAACTAAAGCTTTGCTAGTAATGATACAGCAAGGGATTGAATGAATGCAATAAATGCGCCAAAAGCGAGGTGCGGCCTTAAGGCGCTGTCAACACCAACGTCGGCGCACACTGTCTGTTTGTATCGGAGTAAAGGAGATGCCGCTATTACTGGGCAGCCGAGTATATTGAAATTTATCGGGCAAATATTGAATTAAAAAAAAACTGTGGATTATTTGTGAAATATGACTCGTTAGCGGTTTAGGTATGAATATGTTGACTTCATGTTTTTAATTGCAGACGCATACGCCAAAAAAATAAAGACATAGAACCGTTTAATGATGATTATAAGACCTATCTTTGCAATTATTTTCTATCGAGCCGATTTCGTCCAATTATGTATCGAGTCCGTCCACGGTCTTTGAAATATGATGAATATTAACATATAATTTTTTTGATGTGCTAGAACAAACAGTTTTTCTTAAAAAACTGTTTAAATGACATCAATTTCAACAAAATTAGGTGTTGTCAGCCTCTTAAATGTAACCGATGTCTTACTCGAACCTGTAGGAGACTAAAATTTCTACACGTAAAGTCACAAACTTAAGCTAGCGCTACACGTGACAATGAAAGATGCGCGCGCACAATCGACAAGGCCTCCTCACAATAAGGCTTTGTTGGGACAATGGGCGTTTAAGAGGAATACTGGCATTGCAAAGATTTCGCGCCAGTGTCTATTTAAGTATTTTGTGAATAAGTGATTGTTTCATGCTTTTGAGGTTATACGCGTGTTTAAGGTTGGTACACACATCATTTGTAAGAATGAAGTTTTTAAACTTACTTTATGATGGGTATTTTACGATAGCAGGGACCTATGTTGAAAATAAACGTTAATTACGCATATTTTCTACACGATGCGGACAGCGATTATATCCAATGAGGTCGCGATATTTCCTAACTGCAAGCTTCATGATCATCGTAAGCTTTATACCCGGGTGACCGAGCTTCGGCTAAAACGTCGCAAACACGCGTTTCCCTAGTGATAAGACCAAGCTAGATCGATTGTTTGCCCCCGAAAACCCCCACATAGCTAATTTCGTCGAAATCACTAGAGCAGTTTCTAAGATAGCCGAAGTATATAAGAACTGCCGTTCCGTGGTGGCCTAGTGGTTTGACCTATTGCTTTTCAAGCAGAGGGTCGTGGGTTCGAATCCGAGCTCACGGATTTTATGTGCGAAAAAATATTTCAAAGATAATAATATATTATGAGTAGGCATAAATAATCTTTGTCTTTATTGTTAATCTGAATGACAATCTCAGTCTCATTTCAAGTGGCCATATTGTTTACGAAAAGACCATTTGAAACCATCTTGTGTTTCAACGTCAACGGCACTAAAATTTCGAGCCGTCGTCCAAACTGACATCAAGTGTACTAAGCTCATAATGATAACTAATTCACGTAACACGGTCATTGCATGTAACATCTAATTTGAATATCTAATTGATACCATTAGTTACCGTCCATTTCCACAATACGTTAGAATAAATTGTTCATTAAAGCTAGAAACTTGCTTCAAATTGCAAGTTTTGCAATACACTAAGTTTGTGTACTTGATTTTTTTTATCATTGACTTTATTAGCCGCGAAGTTCAGTTCATCATGATGCAAGTTAAGTAGCTCTGGTTGCATCTAGATTTATGAAATTTTGACTTGGTTTTCGGCAATTTAGTTCCTATTTAGATCATTGTGGTTAGTCACTAAGATTTCAAGTTTTGAAATACATGATTTTAATGAAATACACTTGTAAAAACATATTACTGTTTATAAGGTAGGTACGTAGTAGTTTTGATACTTCTGTAAAAATAAGATAAAACGTTAATGATGAGCAAAATTACATTTGAACAATTAGCTTTGTGAAAGAAAACTTTGCGAGAACTTGCACAAATGCAGTGAAGAAATTCCATGGTGTGTCTGTAGTTCTCCATCCGCATTGGGCCCCCGAAGGAACTAATCATATGGCCCAAGCCCTCTCATTCTGAGAGGAGTCCTGTGGCTTGTCATCATCATCATCCCAGCCTATATATATATATACGTCCCACTGCAGGGCACAGGCCTCCACTCAGAATGAGTGGCTGTGGCTTGTAGTGGTATGTATTAAGGCTAGGATGATGATGATGGTTACATCATGTTACGTGTTGGCTGAAAAACAGCGCATGCTGTCCTCAACACATAGGTATACCTCACGAACTGTTCTGGAACCTAATTTCGTATGAAATATTGTGTATGTTTTTGTTGCAATAAACAATTTCTTTCTTACAGATCTAAAGAGAACCGTGCCATCCTAAATTCCTAAATTCTAGGCTAGATTCAAATTATTTTAATGAAATCGGCGAAGCCAACGGACGTGGCGACTCCGTCTCAGCCAAATGTCACTTGGACACGATAGTATTGCATTGGATTTTGAAACAAATAACCCTATAACATTGCAAAAGAGATGTTACTATGTAGCCAACGATTTCCCGCCTTCATCATTTGAAATTGGAATGCAACGTTAAGCGCAACACTGTGATTGGTTCATACAATATTCAGAACGGCCAATAGCAGCGCGGCTGTGTCGCCAGTGCATCAAAAATTCCATCTGAATATACCGCCAATGTGGCGAGCACTAAAAATGATAATGCCCTAACATGGTCAGCCATACAATTTCAAATGAAGAATTCATATCGGCGTTTACATTTGGGATCTGTTTTTATTGATCACAACGTATTGCACAGGTCCGAACCATTTTATTTATTGAGGTGATATTGGTATATGCCAACGTTTATGGGGCCATTTTGCAGAAATGATTTCCTGCGCGGCTACAAATTTTTCGGCGTCTAAATAATAACATTGCGTTACCTTGATGCTTCCCGCGTTATTTTGATCTTCTAAAATATTTTTTTAAAACATTCAATAAGGTAGCTCAACATTGATCCGTTCTAAATTATACCCTACAGAGTTCGTCGCCCTCAATGCTCCACTTAATACTGGCAGGTTGGCAAAAAAATGTAAAAACAAAAGAAAGGAACGTCGTGGTCCCGTTCGATTTTACCCGCCGCGTTCCGTACTACGCTGACCTTAACCTGATTTAAAATGCTATCAGCCAGCCCTCTGCCATAAACACAGCGAGTTGACGGACGGCGGGACGTGAAATAATGATGAGTGCATTGTGGACCCTTGCCGTAAGAAATATATTGATAAGACATTTAAAAAAAAGTATTATTACGTGGATATGTCATCTAATATATAAAAATCTCGTGTCACGGTGTTTGCTATCGAACTCCTTGACGAACGGCTTGACCGATTTTTATCTAATTTTTTCTCTATATTTGATAGGCCTGAGAATAGGTCGTAGGCTATTTTTTATAACCCTAATCTTCACAGACGGAGTTTACTTATAATTGGAATTTCAACTTTTCAATTGTCAATTGTCAACTTATATGTCAAAATTTTGGATGACAGTTTTAGTAACACTTCGGATAGATTGTCGGTTACGTGATACAAACAATGCGCGGATATTTTTATTATACCTAATACCGGCAATATATCAGAATCAGAATCAGAATCAGAATAATTTATTGTATAACTGTGTCACATACAATTAGGTGGTAGTACATTTTATATTAAAGGTAGTTTCAACAGTTACCCGTTCCGGGCGTACAATATTGTTAGTAATATATTGTTAGTAATATACTTAATGTAATTTATATTATTTATAAGGATCTTCATCTCTTTTTTACAATCAGAAAGTCTTTATCTCAAATCAAAAAGTTGCCAAACAATCGTTTCAGGTGCAAGTCTAAAAAAGTGGCACGTTTTAATATTGTAAAGGCATGTCCACACTTCTAGCTCAAGTATCGAGGGGCGAAGACGGATAACCCCACTACGTCCGCTAGGACTTCTTTATTGTTGCCACAAAACGCGACGGTTGCGGCCCTGCATAAGTTATAATACCCTTATACCCCGCTGATGGCAACTTCAGACAAGGGAAAGCGTAAAAAAAGCTGGCAATATTATTGTTTTTTTTTTAATTTGGTGGTATTGAGGCGATGTGTCCGAGAGCTAGAATGGATTAATTTTATAGTGTGTGAAGTTTATTAGTACCGGGAACTATCTCTGCAAAATGTAAGAGATCTGTTTCAACTGTGAGACGTTTCAATTGTTATGCATATATAAAATAACAAATAAAAGAATTCTACTTTAAATTATTGTAGCAAATTAATACTATCCAACTGTATAATAGTGCATTAAGTTATTCTTATTCTAGTGGTTGCAAAACAAAAAGACAAAGAAAATAGCTAATACCAACAAAATCTTAGCCTATTGAAACAAAAAAAAATCCCGATGAAAACAATCTCAAATTACGTCAAAGGACATAATTGCAACCGGTACTTAATTAATTGCTTATTAATTTCCCAATGAAAGCATAACATTCTAAACGAACCCGGGTATCTCCGCAAATAATGCCAAAGCAATTATTTTCTCATTTACTGCCTTCTTTTAAGTCTTCAAAGAAACGTTAAGAAGTTTGATCGAAATCGAAGAGGGCGCAAAAGAAAAAAAAATCAAAGCAATGCTGCCAATATAAAAGAATGAACTTATAAAAAGATATTCACAATTATACTGCCAGGTGGTGCCGACAGGAGTAATTTTCGAGATCGCCGTTTTCTGGAATATATTTTGTTTTAAAAAGTTGGTAAGTCTGTGATACAGGCTGTTTGATTGAACGCCTACACTTTGTATTGGCGTTGAAAGTGATTTTTGTCATTCATTTGGTAATGACTGTTTTGATCTTGTTTGACATTTATATTTATGATAACTAGAATTATTACTTCATCATCGCAGGCTATAAATACGTTCCACTGTTGGGCATAGAACGGCTCTTAGGGCTTGGCCGTTGTTCCCACTGGGCCCAAGCCAACTCGTTTTAAAGAGGAGGCCTGATGAGTCTATTCATTAAAAAATGCTTTAAAAAATAGTAATTGTCACTTATGTGGTTGCTAATTGTTACCTATTTGCTGTGACTTATTTTTCAAAAGTGTTTTTCAATAAAAAGACACGTCACGTCGTCTTTCTAATGCTAAAAAAACGAAGTATAGTTTTTATCACACGCTGTATACTGTCAAATTTCGACGTGTCAACCCCTTGGCATCCATTTTAATGACGTCGCCCCTGCGCCAGACAACCCTTGAGAGAACGCGGTGCCCTTTGTTTAAAAAAAAGATAGGTGAGGCACGTTGAATGAATTGTAACAGTTGATAAGATTGTCATATATACTTATATATTGAATTGTTGGGACGTATTAACACAGGCACTGTAAACCTAAAGGGAGGGGTTTCCGGGGAAACGTTCATTTATAAACATAAAGGAAATAAAGTTTTTTTTTTATACAGTAAGTAAAAATAAATACCACGGGGCACTTGACACCAACTGACCTATTTTTTTTAATAAATGGCTTCTGTCCAATTGGATAATTTTGCAACGTCAAGGTTAGTCCAAACCTCGTACCTTAGTCTCGTGTATAGACTAGTAGTGGTCTAGTGGTTTGACCTATATGGTCTCTCAAGCAGTAGACCATGGGTTCGAGCCTATAAGTTTTTCGGAATTAATGTGCGAAATTATATTTTAAATTTCTCATGAGCTTTACAGTGCAGAAAAACATCGTGAGGAAACCTACACGCATAAAATGAATCATGATTGTGAAGCTCTCAATCCGTACTGGGCCGGCGTGGGAACTACCGCCTAAGCCCTTTCATTCAGAGAGGAGGCCTATTCCGTGCAATGGGACGTATGTAGGTATAAGTACAGGCTGGGAAGCTGAGGATGATTTATCCCGTTAACTCCCATGACCAATGACGCAACAAATCGTGTATAGACAACTCATCCATAAGCCAATCAGGCGGTGCCACAGATACAATAAATTGCGAGTGGCGGCGCCAGTGAACAAGAAAATAAGCGTCACATACCGATATTGTGCGACATGGTGGGAATACCCTCTATATTGTAAGCAGTGATTGTCGTTTTTGATTAGAATGCAGTATCGTAGTAGATTGGTTCAATCATCACGCTAGGCACAGGTTTCCTGTCAGTATGAGAAAGCTTGGGCTGTAGTTTTCACGCTAGCGGATTAGCAACGTCACACACACCATTGAACTGCTTAGCAGATTCGAGGTCATTCTTCACCGAAAAATTCGTGGTAAAATTCTAATGAACTAAAACAATTACTTTGCTCACCCGCGACCTTACAATAGTTACGTTTATGCAAGAAATGTGTGTTCATGCAGTTCTTCCACCTCCACACTGTACGAACACACACAAATCACATAAACACAACTATCACCACTACTTGGTAACAATTGACGACACGCAAATAAAGTGACATTAAAACAATTTTATTTTGCGGCTCCCAGACTATTGTACTGTACTATTTGATAGGTAAGAAATAGTTGACGAGCCGCAATATAATGATATTGTGGTTTTCAATTCTAAATTAAATGAAGTATAGGCCACCACGGCTTATGATCCTATATAGGTTCTATTTTCCGCTACCTTTTAAGTACTCTCGAGAAACCTTACATCGAAATCAGCATGCAAAAAATCCCAAACTCTCACTTAACTCATTGTACCTTGAACCAATGATTAACAGTTTAAACTCATTTAATTAGGCCCGTTACTGCGCGTACGCTGAATTGGTGGGCATGAAATTCGAAGTTCATATTGCCGTCCCTTTCAATCATCTGTTTAATGTTATTAGCGTAAACGGAACGGCATGATGCGAAGTTCGAAAATCGAATTTCGTTGTAAGAACTGGTCCAGCGATCTCGTTTTGGAAACGGTTCACGGAGTTATTGGGAAAAAACAATGCGGTTACGTCTTTGCCGTGTCGAGTGCAGTACAGTCGGACCTTGATTTAATGATAATGTTAATTTTCGTAAATTTTGGATACAAAAATTTCCAATGAAGAAGGGGCAAGCAGTTGTTCTATTTTTTAACCCCCGACACATACAAAGAGAGGGGTGTTATAAGTTTGACCGCTATGTGTGTGTGTGTCGGTCTGTCTGTCTGTCTGTCTGTGTATCTGTCTGTGACATCATAGCTCTTAAACTGACCCGATTTGGATGCGGCTTTTTTATTTGAAAGCAGATTTCTTGGCGATGGTTCTTAGACATGTTTCATCAAAATTGGTTCCGCCGTTTCAAAGTTATCAGCTCTTTTATTAGCTGCGGAAGGGATCTTAGACGCATATTGGGTATTTACTTAATTTTCAAACATAATGACATGTGTGGCCTAATTGCGTTGGGGGTTTTTTAATTTATATTTAGGTATTATGTTTATAAAGTAACTACGCCATAAAATTTGTTCGTAAGAAACAAATGAGCGTGTATTTACTATGGGCATAACTTGACAACATAGCTTATAACTTTGAAATGGCTGAAATGATTTTGATGAAACATGTCTAAGAACCATCGCCAAGAAACCAGCTTTCAAATAAAAAAACCGCATCCGAATCGATTCACCCCTAAACAAACAGCGATCAAACTTGTAACACCCCTTTTGTGTCGGGGGTTAAAAAATAGAGTAGGTAGTGGTTTGACCCATGGCGTCTCAAACAGATCGTGGATTCGAAACAGGCTCGTACCTCTTGGCATTTATTTGAACGTTTTAATCGCCTTATCTATCTAGTCACTTTTTTTAGGAAATAGCTGTTTATTTTTATGGGGCTTTCGGTCATATATTAGAGGTCCTATATGTCTACCATATAAGTAAAAACTGTATCAGAATCTTCAGCCATTTCACCCGTCACGCGTCCAAGATACTAAAATTAGTCCCTAACTTCTTAGTGCGGGAAAAAAAAGTTAGAGACTAATGTAGTCTCTAGGACGCGTGACGGGTTAAAAACTGCGATCAGACAAATGAGGTGGTTGAAACGCTAGAATAAATGCCCCTCTTGAGTTTTTCTAAATATATGTGTGAAATTACATTTGTAATTTAGCATGAGCTTAACGGTGAAGAATGGAGTATGTGAAGTTTCCAATCCGCACTGCGCCCGCGTGGGAACTATGGTCGAAGCCCTTTTATTCTGAGAGGAGGCCTGTGCCGCAGTGGGACGTATAGAGGCTGCGATGAAGATGATGATGATGATGAACCAATCGGAGTACTCCGCATGCAAAGAAGCAATTCTGGAAAATATTCTCATGAATTACCTACATCTGTCGGTTTTGTTAATCGTGACTTTGGTAAATACGTTACTTTTTGTACACGTCACGATTGGAGAAAGGCAAAACTGCCAGCCCATTGTGCTGGGGCGAGAAAAGCCGTTTTTGGTGCCCAATTTAAATTAATTAGGGCCCATTGCGAGAGAAATTTAAAACAATCACTGCAGTTTTCCTCGAAAACAATCCGCTTTTATTGTCTTGTGACAGATTCGGAGTTGTTTTGATGTAAAACTGTGAAGTTTTAAGACTAATTAAGGTTACCGAGAAATTCCTTTAACGTCAAGGTTCAAATATTAAAGACTAGAAAGCCGTGGTGGCCTAGTGGTTTGACCTATGGCCTCGCAAGCAGAGGGTCGTGGCTCCGAGCCCGGGGTCGCACCTCCGAGTTCTTCGGAATTTGTTTTCGATTGCATTTATTTACCATGAGCTTTACGGTGAAGGAAACTTTACCTGAGAAGAAATTCAATATTGAGTGCGAAGTTCCCAATCCGCACTGGGCCCGCGTGGGAACTACGGCCCAAGCCCTCTCGTTCTGAGAGGCCAGTGCCCAGCAGTGGGACGTATATAGGTAGGCTGGGATGATAGTCAAACCAGACTGTAAGGTAGACTAATGTCTACCACGGCTTTTCGGGTTTACCTTCAAAGAGACTATATTTCCTCCATTTTCTTGTACAAAAGACGATCGGTTAAAGTTCCTCGAGAGAAGTCAGCGAGTGCAACATAAATAATTCAGCTGCGGTTCCTCCAGTGCATTTGTTTGTCGTGGAACACGGAACCCTTACTATGATACACTGTCTGGCAGGAAACACACTGTTTATACCACTGGAGCAGAGGCTTGTAAATTAGCAGACATATTCTTTGAGAATCATAAAGGTCCATTCAGAAGAGTTTCTACTAAATTCGTACAGTCGCTATTAAATCGGAGCGATCAAGGTGGTCAAAAATGTGAGTCGCATTGTCAATCGGTAACGTGCGTGTTCAAATAGTTTTAAGCACCTTGACGGCACCTTGATGGTAATGTTTATGGTACGTCATAGTTA
Organism: Archips xylosteana; assembly: GCA_947563465.1. Taxonomy (NCBI): domain Eukaryota; kingdom Metazoa; phylum Arthropoda; class Insecta; order Lepidoptera; family Tortricidae; genus Archips; species Archips xylosteana. Next base: position 10,152,426 of record OX387361.1, on the reverse strand, counting down.
TTTGCGTTCTATGAAGAACATCCTGAAATATTTCATAATGCTAGATTCAGTGGTTGAGATTTCGCATTACTACAGGATGAATCCAAGGTCGTGAACAGAAATTATTGTTTCACCCACCCTGTATAATGTTTATGCGTACATCCTGATCTGGTGAAATAGTAGCATGTGTTATTCCCGAAATCACATACAAACTTCATTGAATCCGTCCAGCTATTTTAGCGTGAAAATGCAACAAACACACACGTAAACCACAAATTTTCAGATTTATGGATATGGTTAATATACGACCTATATTTGTAGTTCATACAGAGTCGTACACTAACCGCACCCCCATTTATAATGTTAGCTATTTTATATATGCGAGACGCGTTCGAGAGACGATAGTAACCGCCCTAGAAAGCCCAAGTTGCATGTACATCTTTGTTGATATTATGGAAGCGCGCTGAAAACTTGTTGTTATGAATAATTCAGGCTTCAGTGTAACATAATTACATATATGTGATGTTAATACTGCTGAAAGTTATACAGGAGATGGAAATTTTGACTGAAAACAGATAACGCTGAGGTATGTTGATACTAGTAGGTGTGGCTCTGTTTCAGGCTCGTGAGACGTGATTAACAGTAACTAAATAAAAACGTGTAAAAATTAAACAGCTTAAATCCGTTGTAAACGCACTTGCCCGTGAGGAAGGCCTTCCAAAAATAACGAAGCATTTTTTTTTTACTTGTAGCCAAAGATTGGTTCAAAATTATGTAGTTTTGTATACCCGACGCAATAAATGTGCAAGAAGCTTAACGTGTATAGACCTCGAGACAGGGCTGGGCAAAATACATGCTTTGCTTTAATTAAAATACAAATTACAAAATACTATCTCGCATGTATTTAAAATACGAAATACAAAATACTTTTAAGTCGAGTATTTGAAATATAAAATACAAAATACAGTATTTCAGGTATTTTATTTAAAATACAAAATACAAATTACAAAATACTAAGTAGAATTAAAACGAATCCAACCCGGCATGGGCAAGCGGAGTAAAAGAAAATTACTCTCTTTAAACATGAAACTACCGTGAGGTCGTGAGACTCACTCATAGTGAAACAATACAGATTATGGTCCGAGAGCTGGCACCAATTTTTGGGTAGGTGTTTGAGGCAAGCTGAAAACTTGTCACATACTTCTCCTATCATACCCCAACACAAAACTGCAGACCTGGCTGGTGAGTAGCGGGGCTAAATGAAACCATGACTTTTTAATTATTTTTTTGGTTCCAAAAATATATTTAGGCAATATGCAATTTATATATGTTGTAGTTTAATGTTTAAAGAATAAAAAAAATAATAAGCCAGATGATTTAGTCGGGTCTTTAATATTGCCAGGCGCGTGCAAACATATTTTTCAAAAAAATATAAAAAATGTATTTGACGCAACTTGAAATTTTAATAGAGTATATTATTTATAACTAAAAAATAAGATTCTCAAAAAGACAGGTCATTTTGGTGGGACTTTCTACCTGCCAGGTGATTTAACAAATATACTCACTCGCACGGATATATCATTTGTTAGATCACCTGGCAGGTAGAAAGTCCCATCAAAATGACCTGTCTTTTTGAGAATCTTATTTTTTAGTTATAAATAATACCCTATTAAAATTTCAAGTTGCCTCAAATAAATTTTTTATATTTTTTTGAAAAATCAAAATATGTTTGCACGCGCCAGGCAATATTAAAGCCCCGACTAAATCGTCTGGCTTATTTTTTTTTTATTCTTTAAAAATTAAACTACAACATATAAAAATTGCATATTGCCTCAAATATATTTTTGGAACGAAAAAAAATTAAAATTAAAAATTCATAGGTTCATTTAGCCCCGCTACTCACCAGCCAGGTCTGTAGTCTTGTGTTGGGGTATAATAGGAGAAGTATGTGACAAGTTTTCAGCTTGCCTCAAACACCTACCCAAAAATTGGTGCCAGCTCTCCTACTATTACTCACGTTTCAAAACGAGTCAAATTTAACTCGACAGTTTCGGGCTAATCCGTAACCCTTCCTCTCGGAAGAGTACGCTACGGCTGTGCCAAACGTGCACTCAAGTACGCTACGGCCTGAAATACATATGTCGACTTAAACTAGTTTTGAGACGTGGGTAATCAGTATTATTTTACTAAAAATTACTTTCATTAAAGGAAACTAGGTACTTTTACTGATTAAAAGCAGAGTTTCCTTTCCTAAACACCAGACTTAAGTGTTATCTGCCTCTCATAGGGGAATGAATAAAGTCATGTCTACACCGGTGCGTTTTCATGTTCAACTTAAGATCGCTAAATTAAATCTAAATGTATTTTGTTAAAATGTATTTTGAAGTCATAAGTATTTGAAATACTAACTACAAAATACCTTAGCGTCAGGTATTTGAAATACAAATTACAAATTACATTTTCAGCGAGTAATTGAAATACAAATACCAAATACGTATTTGTATTTCAATTACGTATTTCAATTACAAGTAATTCAAATACTGCCCAGCCCTGCCTCGAGATACCCAATTGAATGAACCTACGAGTATTTGTTTTAATTTTTTTTATGGTGATCTTAAAATTCAAACAAAAGATCTTGCATGAATTCTCATGATTTTTCTTGTCCGCAGCGATAGGCGAGGCGTGTTAGACGCCGCAGCGATTCAAGCTCTTGCTGGCGAGAGCGTACTGGAAAAGGAAAGACAATTGTCCGAGATGATCCTGCAGCTACAAATGGTGCGAGAGCAGTTGTTGGCGCAGCAGGAGCATGCCAAGGTAAGATCTGACGTACCTTTAAATAAGTGCAAGTTTTGAATGAAGAGACTGTGCTTCTATCAAGAAGTAAGTGTCCGTAATGATTGTGCAGCTATAGATATTGTATTATATTTAACGACCACTTTAGCCTAGTTGGTAGTGACCCTGCCTACGAAGCGAGAGGTCCTGGGTTCGAATCCCGGTAAGGGCATTTATTTGTGTGATGAGCACGAATATTTGTTCCTGAGTTATGGATGTTTTCTATGTATTTAAGTATTTATTTATCTATATGTATAAGTATGTTTATCGTCGTCTAGTACCCATAGTACAAGCTTTGCTTAGTTTGGGACTAGGTCGATTTGTGTAAGATTGTCCCCTAATATTTTTTTTTTTTTTTATTTATTGTGAGAGTAGTAGTCGACACAGCAGAAGCATGCTGACGAAAGCTCATTGCAGAAAGTGTGGTAGTAGAAAAACGATTGACCAAGATGTTTCTGCAGCTACAGATGGTGCGATAACTAATGTTATGTTAGCATGTCAAAGATGCTCTGAAGTCTTTTGAATTCGAAGTTAGTGTGATGATTGTTTGAATGAAGAGATTATGAGCATAGAAGAGACAGCTGTCCGAGATGATTATTTAGCTTCAAATGGCGCGAAAGCAAAAAATACTTGGTCTAACAAGGGCATACCAAGATAAGCTTTGACATCTACGTCCAAGATATTGATAGAGATATATTATGGTAGAAGTGACAACTAACACAATATCTCATAAAAACCCGCCTTTGAACCTGAAAAAGAACCTATTCCATGTCAGGCCGGTTAATGTACCTACTTACGACATGTAATTGTCCTCTCGAAATGAAAGACAATAAAATTAAATAATGTACGACCTGATAATTCAAATCCTCATGTACCTACTTGTTATAAGGGTTTGAATGATAAAGTCTTCAATTATTTGTCTTTCATATGGGATCGTACACGGTCTCAGTACAGTCATTCAATATCTTGACATTTTTCATTCGTCAGTCAGAGTACTGTTTACTTTAACGATGGATATAGCGATCAACTCGGACCACCTCGTGTTAGCCATAAAGTTAAGATTTAAATTTTAAAACCAGCCAGTGTCCAGAACGGGAGGGTCTTGTAAAGGAGACATTGTGATTCCCCTCGCTCCTACATTTGTTTACCCTTTCAACAAATTAGGTTTGTTACGCGTCGATTCTCTTTTTAAATTGACTTTGTTGCTTTCAACGAAGATTTGAAAAGGTCTCGGGTGTTGTTCGAATTTTAAATCTATGCTGCCAGTGCTCTTTTATGTTGGTAGCGGATTTGGTGATAAAATGTTACCCGCCATGAATAGGGAATTTGTTTTCTTTTGAATTTGGTAAAATGTAACAGGAAAAGTTTACGATTGTTTTAGCACTGACTAAAAAAGGTCTCTAGGTTATCATAATATCAATAATCATTGTGTTGAATGCCAGATATTGTAGTGTGGAATGGAAAATTATTAAAGCTTACGCGGAGTTAGAGATACTTACGCATTTCACCAAATATTAACCAACAGTATATTTTTTGTAGTCGTTATCGTAAAATTGAAACTTTTCAGGTAATATGTCCATTCATCTTATTATATCATAACATAATGTTCCAAGTCTTTATTTGAGCAAGCGAGCGCAAAGCGCAAGCAAAGCGTCTGAGTTTAAGCTTGGGCAAAATTGCTTTCTTATGTTTTTTGAAACCGCCTCAAAAGCGTTCATATTGATATATCAATCAAAGTAATGATCAAACTCCCTGATAGTTCCAAAAATATTCCACGGTTTATAATCCACCGTTTTTGTAGCACTTTAAAATTCGAATAAATTTTTACATTGAATGCATATTGTAGGTAGTAGTAGTACGTAACGTAGGCACTAGGGCGGTGTAACAAAGACACTCTCATACTAATGAGAGAGATAAAAACCCGAACAACGCTCAATCAGGACCAGGGTTGTCGAGTCGTTGAAATAATGTGGATGGTAATGTATAAAATATAAATTAAATTGTTGTGATTTGTTTTATTTTCAATAAGGGACCTTCTGAGGTTAACGAGTAGACAAAGATACGCAAATACAATTACGAAGTTTAATTTAAAAATCAGATCAGGCTAAAATTAAAACATTGTGTCTGAAATTTAGCCTGCTCCACTTTGCGCGAAATAATAAACTCATCATTTAGGTATACCAGATTTATTTTATACATTAAGGAGTTATCCATCATATTGGAAATAGATCTTTAATATTCTAACTAAATATTAAGATCTTACCAGAAACCCGGATAATTCATTAGGTACCTAAAAAAAACAATTGAGCATTGATTGCCAATAAATGAGCATCTCTTAATTTGAATGGTAGCAGCCCTACATTGTTGACTATACAGATTGAAGAGGCCCGCCTATTGCAAATGGGAGCGGCTAATGGCAGCCCACTGCATTCGCGCGCTTTTTTCAAATACAGAACGTCCCTTTGTTGACGTTCGAATCCATTCGAAATAGGCGCTCGATACTGGCTACTTTTTTTTCAGTTGTTTGCTGCCAGTCCGTTTTGTTCGGCATTATGGATTCTGTGTGATGCCGGTTTTTAGTCTTTGTGTGTTGGTAGTTCAGCGATCCATAAGTGATCCCGTACCTACATATTTTTTGACACGGTTAGCAGGTTGATCCAGTCCTTTCCTTTCCAAATAAGCTTTTTCTAAGTAGAGTCAAAAGATCACGTAGTATTAGACAGTTTCAAAGTCTTCTAGTGGAGGGACCAATACATTGTTAAACAATGAAAAGAGCTCAATATTGCAGTATATTATTAAATCCTTTTAACTATAGCTAATTAAAATCCCCGTCAAAACAACAAAAGCGCTTTTTAAAAAAATCGGTAATTCCCTGAAAGCACTCATTTGTATTAAATATCTGCGAGCATAAAGGGAGGGAGTGGCGCATATACGCCCACAATGCAGCCCCTGTATAGACAAACGGAAATATGAAAACGAAACGCATCCATCGTCCGCACTCGTCGAAAAAAAACGGACGCTTAATTCGCAAAAAGCCCGTTTGATGTCGCTAATTGACAATCAGGCGAGGACGCGTCTCATTGAGCGCGTTCACTTTAAAAAAATTAAAAACAAATAAATTACAGGGGGCCATCTTTTTCGAATTCGACGCGCTAATGGCCGCATATCTGTGGAGTTTTTTATTGCAGCTCAGGTATTACTTCTCAAAGGTTGGCACTAAAATTTCAGCTCTTTTTGGACACTGAATTTACCGCATTATAAATACTTACTTGTACCTGTTTGTAAAAAATACTCTATCGCCTAGTTTCGAGTAAAAACGTTCACGTCAAAGACATTCACATCAAATAATTAACCCCAGCCCGAGTGAAGCGAATCTTTTAAAGGTGTCATTTTCATTAAATTTAATCGTCCGACTGCGGCTAAAATCGTGTGTCAACAAGTCGCTCTTATAAAAAACGGCTCTTGAAAAATATTTCCTGCAGGGGTTAGTGTCAGACCAATTAGTTGGTGAAAGAAAACTAGAGGACCGCGTGGACATGTGTTGACAACTTTTTGATTAAAAAATAAAAAGTGATTAAAAAACCGGTAAGTGTCGCGCATGTCACGTCACCACGCGTGAAATTTTCTAACGTTATTTCGAAACTCGGCCGTTGTTTCTGGTACAAATGTGCTTTCAATGTTTAATCTAGAAGATAACTATGTATAATTTATATCAAATATACTTATTAAAAAATACAGGTTATGTCTTTAACCTTAGTAAAACTGTAAACTTTTGCAGTACTTATTTGCGATGAAATAAATGTCATTTCTGTAAAAAAAACTAAGTACTGTCAAAGTTACAACATTCATCATTTTCTAGCATGAATATGACGTAGATATTTTGAAACTTTTCTTCGAACCTATTTTTATTCGTAAAGAATGAACAAAGTAACACCTCGCTGACAGCTAGTCAGTTGTGTCTGACCGACATTTCTAATAATTCCACTAGAATAGCAAACGCCGCCTACGCTCTCCTCCCAATTTCCTACCTATAAACCATTACTACCTACACCATTGTCTTCCCAATGATAAAGCACGAATTAAATTATTGGCCACATAAAATGACTTCCTGTAACATGGCATAATCAACCGTCGCTCCCACTGATACGGTGCGGAATGTCAGTCTTCGCAAATTTTACTAGGGCACCAATCCGACGGTGGGGATAACAATTGTCTATTGTGACGACTATCTCTCTTACCCATCTCGCCGGCGTCTTTGTGTGAACGAGATGGCAAACCGCCGTAGCGCTCTAACACAATGCGAATGGAAAACGGGCACGCCTATTGTGGTTAAGCTTTTCTTCCATTCGCCGATGCGTTTTCATCTTATAACCAACAAATGGCATTTTATTACTGGCCAGTTGTATTTTAATGGTTATAAAAATTATTTTTAATTCTATCGCCAGTGGCAACACTATCGTAAACCGGTGTCGAGTTTTCCTAACGGGTATTTTTCCGACCGGTTTTCCGATTTAGTAGGTACTCGACGGCGCCGCGCATCGTCAAATTTTGCAAGAGGGATTTCATTCTTAAGTACATATTATTAGTTTCTAGTTTCATTACTGCTGGCTTGAGCTGAACATATCGATAAAACTACCGTAATAATTTTACAAGCTGCAAAAATCTATTTATGGACACCTGTTATACTGTTGTTAGTCGAAAATGGTTTTGTTAGTACTTAAGCGTTTGCATAAGAAGATGCTGCGTATAGATAAATACCTATCCTTACGAGCTTCTTTTGGTGGCTTAAAAATTGCCGTAATATAAATTCGTAACCTACGATTACGAGACACAATTTTCAGCTTTACAACTTTTGTTTTACAAGCTCTCAAAATGAATCGATAAACACCGATAAGTTAGTAAGTACAGCACTAGTTTAGTAACTCGTCTTATGCATTAAAATTCTTGTTAAGATAACTGAGTCGTGCTTTTAATTTGCGCGTAGCACTAAGTGCATTAGTTTGAATGTTAAACGGCCACATTCGAACAAATGAGGCTAGCCAATCAGAGACCACACTCGCTGACTCATAGTGCTGTCAGTGGAGTAATCGACAAGTTTAACGGTTTTTAGCACTGGTTCGAAAATTATAAGAACGTTTTGATTTTTACAATGGAATATTTTTGAAATACTTAGAACTTTTATGAAAATATATCTTTGTAAAAAGTCTGACAGTTTCTTCACAAAGCACCTGTAATAGCGAAAAAGATGTATAAAAACAGTAATAAATATTAAAATAATGAGGCAGTGTAATAAAAAACATTAGTAGGTAGTTACTAGTTATTTACTTATTTTCGTCATTAATTTTACTAACGCATTCACTAATAACTTTTGTACATAATTTTGCAGTAATTTGAACGCACATTTGCGTACGCGGCACCTGGACTCTTGACAGTCTATAGTAAACGTGCTGCTATTTTTTATTGGGTACAGCATAAACCTTTTATAACTAAGTACGTAATAAAACTAATAAATTTAATATAATAATAAATTAAAAACACGATAATTTAAAACTAAAAATTATACCTCTTAATATTTACTATTTGTAAGTACCTTGCATTGATGTACAGGATGATGAACGATGACGATACGAAGTTCAAAAATCAAGTTTCGTGATATAGGGCTAGGTAAGTCTGTTTTTGTATCTTATTAGGTGCAGTTGGGAGCACACGTAGCCTGAAAGCATGACTCGTGGGCCAAAATGGTCTGGAGCATAAAAAAGACACAGAGGAAGGCCTCATAATGCGTGCGTCGTGCATTCTTTTACTACTTTAATTTCCTATGTTCCGTAGCTAAAATAACGTGCCTAGTATTTGTGACACCCTTTACGTAATTTACTATTGCAGCGGCACACTCGTAAAGTTAAATACCTGATAACTGGTAGATTAATGCAAGCTATTAACAGATGTCGCTACCGAAGCGACAAAGGTGAAATCGTGAGCCTGCAAATGGGAGAAGATTACGTTTGTAACTTGACGTGAATTGGCATATGATTGGCCAACACTGGCGCATACATTATCGAGTGTAGGGCCAACGTCGTCCAACACTAGTATTACATCGATGAAGGAGTACGGTTAAAATACGACCCAGTACTTGTTAACCCTGAACGAACGTGCATAATAATGCACGACCTGATAAATCAAACCCCCTTTACTCTCCTTATGGCAACAACATGAGGGTTTGCATGATTTTACATTATTGTCAATCATTCCGGGTCGAGAATTACAGGTGGTACCTACATTAACCGCACGCGGTTTTACACTAGAGACAGCCCGATTAATTTGGACCCACGACTGTCCTTTGGCTCAACTTGGAAGGTGATTTACAAGGATCGGAAAAGCTCTGTTTCAGGTAATAAAGACTTCCTTACATTATTACCAGACATAGGAATTTAGGGGGCAAAATTTAATGACAGGTAAGGAGTTCCTTTATCGATAAACTCAACTGTCGACACTTTTCCCGTATGGTAGTGATCGCTCCCAGCTTTGTTTGAAGTTTGTATTATTTTGTAAGTCTTTATTTCGGAGAAAAATATCATAAAGTTTACACGAAGCATATTTTAAATTATAGCTGGGTAATGAGTACCATTACACTATAAAGTATTCACAAAGCAAATGTCAACTTGTCTTGATTGACAATAAGTTTCAAATTATGATAGTCGAAATTTGACGTGGGCTTTACGAGGATAAAGAAGAAAATTGATTTATTATTTTCTTTCATTTTATACTTTCTGTAAAATTATATTTTTACAAAAAAAAACTTGGAGCGATCACTAGTGCATGAGAAAAGCGTCGATAGTTGAGTTTATCGATAAAAGAACTCCCTACATGTCTTTAATTTTTGCCCCCTAAATTCCTATAGTCTGAATATTACAATACGCTACAATCACTTTCGTAGACTGTGAACGAACTTCTTCGACTCATAAAATGGGTCCTGAATTGTCGTCGTTATGCGCTCAAACGTAAAAACGTTTTTCCGACCCTTGGTGATTGGCTAATGACAGACCACCGTTGTTTGTCATGTGGTGGCCAATTTGTAAGTAAGTAAGTAAATCTTTCTTTGCTTTATATCATTATTGCTTGAAAATAGCTATAGACGTTTACGCTGTTGTAAGTCCATTATTTTTCACGTAAGCTTTATATGTATACCCCAGGCCTTATTACCCCCTGGTACCTTAGTCAATAAATAGTGGCTTGTATTGATTAGCGTTCCCAGAGTACGTTTTTAAGTTCATTAAGGATTGCTAGGGATTGGCTGCGATGTAGAACTGTGGCAGCATTTTAAAACCAGGAAGACGATGATTGAGAAACTATTTCCAGACATGGTATATAAAGTGTTTTTTTTTATTACACTGGGAAGTTAGAATAAGGCTTTTGCTGGTTTTTAAATATTCTACTTACATCTAAATTGGTTTCCTTCTTATATTTCCCTGTAAATAAATAGCAAAACATTTTACATCGCGAAGTTATATCCAGAATTTTCGCTGACCGCATTTCCACGAAGAAAACAAAGTCACAGTCGACAAGAAACCTTTGAGAAAATTATATTTCAACCCCCCAGAGTGGAGTGGGGTGGTCCATAATTAAATAGTGTACGCTTAGTTACTCGTGAAGTCGGAAAAGTTGAAAAAAAAACACGCTCTTAATAATTAAAACTTTGCTTCTGTACTTTAAATTAAGTTTGAAATAAAATTTTAGCGCCGTTTATATTTTGCTCATATAATGTTTTTTTAAAGTTAAATATAGGTATACTCTTGAAAAGGCGTCATCATCATCATCGTCATTGTCATTTTTATAACAATAGCTAATCATTCTTTTTATATTACTTTTGGCTGTGAAATACAAGTTTTTTTTTTAATAGCACACCTATATAGCTCACCGAACGATAGTCCAATAACAATTGTACTTTATAAAACATTTATAATCTTTTGCAAGCCTTTACTAATCCAAGTAGTTAGGTAGCAATACTCCTAATCGTCTATACAATCTACATTCTTGTAATAAAAGCACCTTACCTTTGTACCTCATTACATTACCTAAAACAAACGCCGATACCATACCAAAGCATATCCAAAGAAAACAGACCGACATAAAGCCCTGAAAAGTAAATTAACCTTTACAAGAAACTCATTTACCGATACAAAACACGCCGGCCGAATCGGGAAATACCGAATGAAAAGAAACTCTGAAACCGGTACGGAATCAACACTGGGGGCGCTTTATTCACAGCACAAATGCTTTTCTTGGGCTTTCACCGGTTTTCTATGGGGTTAATAAAGGTTCCCACGGACACAATGCGCCGGGAAGGCAAGGAGAATGATGAAAAGTTGGAATGTGGGACGCGCCGAGGCGCTAGGGCGGTGCTTTGTCGATGTGTTTACGGTTTATTGGCGCAACACTTTTTTATCAAATATTGACATTAAATAAATATTACGGGACACTGTCTGTACAATTGACTTTGTACCAAAGTAAGCAAAGTCATTGCTATGGGCACTGGAAAATGGATGAACAAACTTCCAAGACACGGGAAAATACATTCGTATTTTTCATACATAAGAACTGCCCCAGACGGGAACCGAATCCGGCACTTCAAGCTACGTGGTCAGGTTCCCTAACTACTGGGCTCTCCCGGCAAATGTATATTCGGGGTAAAAAAAGTTCGTCACTTTTCGACCTTAATTTGTTGACATAGAGTCGAAAAGTGACGAACCTTTTCTTACCCCGACTATACATGGTAGTGAAAAGTAAATGGTGGGTTAAATGTAGAGATACTCTATCAATTCTTAATAGGACAATAATAAGTTTTTCTTGAGACGTTTTAGACGTATAGTTTTCTACAAAAGATGACTTTATTAAACATCATCATCCTCAAAACAGCCTTTAAAGTTGTCGAACTTAAAAAGCAGTGGGCGGGGTACATTGTTCGAAGAATTGATGGTGCATAGAGCCAATGTGATCTTGAGTGGCTACCATGTACAAGAAGATGTAGCGTGGCCCTTCACAAGGTGGACTGATGGACTGTTGAAGACCGCAGGAGACCGATAGATGCTGGCAGCGCAGAGTCAATCATTGTCATCCAGTTCTTTCAATGCATTTTTTTTAAATCGTCCATCTTACGGCTTCGGTGGTAGTTACGTTACATACTTAAAAAGGTCGATAGCAAGAGGTGTCGACTCCGCACACCCCTAGCTAAGGTTGTTCCCGTCACTTTCCAATTATTTTTGCTTTCTTTCTTCACCACAGTCCGCGTTGAATACGCAATAGAATACCGGCGGGTTTTAAGAAATTACCAGCTTTGTCCATACAAATGAGAGCTTAGTTTTTCATTTTCCTTGCGGTTAATTTATTTAATAAGTCCTTGTTGAATGGGATCTCGACTCATTTTCCTTTAGAATCTTCGTCTACACAAAACGTAGCTCTAGTTCGTTTTCCTCATTGAGAGATACAATTTATTTATTTGCTACTTTTCTTTCCATTATTTTGTTTTGAGACGCTTTTCTTTGGCAGAATATTTTTATTAATAACTAAACGTCGTTACGAAAGTCGATGGACGTATAATTCCTCAGATGATAAACGCATTTAGGTATTGAACAAGAAAGAAAGTAAGTACTTGCCTTATCTTTTAGTTGAAGAAAAATCCCACGCTAATTAAATCAATTTACCACAAAAATCTCACAATCGTGCATACCTTTCATTCGCAATCTTTTAAACGCGTTTCGGATTTCTGTAACGGCTTTATTGTCCGTATGTTGGCAACATATGAAGCAATGAGAACATTACTGGCTGGTTACAATTGTTAATTGAATTTGAAAGAATTTACACCTTTAAAAAAGGTAGCATAAGAGTTAAAGAGATAATACTAGCTGGTAAAAAAGAAAATTGTTAAACAAAAATAATTCAATTGGTAAACTTAATGGACAACGATTTGCGACTTTACTTCAACACAGTAAGAGATGTTACCTTAGTCCTGGCTGGCAAATAGAATGGTTTTAAAAAAACAAAAACTTCAATAATCGAATCAGTCAGAGTAATGCGCGGAACGTGATCTTGAACGCATGCGCGGGATGAGCGTTTATTTCGTGCGTTTCAACGTTTGACGCGGGAGTTGCATTTCGAATTTGGAGTCTTTTTTTAAAACTTTATTAATTGCAGGCCATTGTTGGTTGGGAATGGGACGTTATTGTGTGGCTTATTCGAAATTCGGTAGTATAAACTTTTATTTTTAACATGTTTATGTTTTAGTTGTTTTGGATTTAACATTGACGATTTATGTATTATCTATCATAATTTAACGTGATTTATTACCATCTGCTTTTTGTTTTAGTATCAGCTCCTTATGCTAATAAGTATCATGGAAATTGGACAGCAAATTATTCTTCTATATTCGGGTTATTTACGGACGTGCCCGACGCCCATCGGCAGCTTAACCTTTATTGGCAATGCTACCAACATCGTCCAACAAATTAAAATGAATAATAACATTAAAATTAAAAAACAAAATGTTTATTAACTCCATGTTGGTGTTCAATCCAATCCACGAAAGTAAATAAAAATAAAATCATAATCACACTTCGTAGAAATGCAGTTTTTAATAAAGTCTTTTTGTTTACGCAGCCGCGTATAAATCGTTCAGCGGACACTTTTCTTCGAACGAATTACTTACAATGTTACAATAAATCCGTTTTATTGTACAGCTTTGAATCCGCGCTCAGATTTATCGTTGAATCATTACTTAATCGGTAAAATTAAACCGGTAAAAATATTTTCATTATTAACATGGCAAATATTAACTTAATTAATCCTTTTATTAATTACATGACTATGTGTTGCGCGCATTTTTGTCTGAATCTCAGGAAAATTGTAAGTAGGTACTATTATGGGAAGTAAAAAGTAGCCTATTTACTTTTGTTTTTCATCAATCGACTTATCCATCGATAACATGTATTCAATCTCTATCAAAATTATATTCGTTAAAAAATCAGGGTGTACTTCTGGCTGGTGAGAAAAGATATCGAAAACAAAAAAAAAACCAGTTCCAATCACAAAAAGCAAAAGAAAATTTAAAACAATAAGCCACTTTATTTCAAAACAATAAGAGTCACGGTGATTTCTGCCGATAGCAAATACATGTTTGTTTTAGTGCAACATTTTCATCTGTCCCACATAATAATGTTCTGGAAACATCTTATTTTTCTAAACGTGCAGCGGTCGCCAACATTTTCTTTACTTTATAATAGCCATACGTTTGTCGGCAGCGATCGTCAACCATTCCCCCGATTTATCTAATAGGCGTCAGGGGTGGCAATCACTAACTGACCATTATACGAAAACAAACACTGTTTTGTAACTGACTAGTTAAGGGGACGTTTTTGTTCGTGATGATTTTTATGGTATCTACACGAAGATTACTTAGTAAGCTTTTGCCTTTGCCGCAGTTCTCAGATATGGCTTTAAGTGATACTTACATAGTTTTTTTTCATACTTGCTATTAAAAAGTAATGACCTATGTAGTCCTCATATTTTTTGACGTACCACTGCACTGTTGAAGAAACTAATAGATTTACTGATATAAACTTGGATAGGAATGACAGTTATGGTATGTTCCAGTTAAAATGACGAAAAGTACTTAAAACCAACATCTATTGTTTAATTGTTATCTTCAAGTGGGGTTGTAAAACAATTATTATGCAGGTGTATCGGTCGGTAGGCCATCTTCGGTCAGTTTTATTACGTCTCTTTGTTATCTTTTCCTTTCATATTCAGCAACAAAAGAAGTTGTAAAATCCCATGCTAAATGCATTTTCGTCATTTGGAACATACTATACATAAATAAAAATAAATAAATAAATATCACGGGACAATTCACACCAATTGACCTAGTCCCAAAGTAAGCTTAGCAAAGCTTGTGTTATGGGTACTAGGCAACGGATAAACATACTTATATAGATAGATACATACTTAAATACATACTACACATCCAAGACCCGAGAACAAACATTCGTATTTTTCATACAAATATCTGCCCCGACACGGGAATCGAACCCGGGACCTCAAGCTTCATAGTCAGGGTCTCTAACCACTAGGCCATCTGGTCGTCTAAATACATGCGATTTAAGTCTGCTTAACCCTGGGTTATCAGTTAATTCTGAGTTCTGTTGTAGTTAGTTAACTTAAGATTTCGTAAGCTTGCTTAAGTGTAGGTTGCACCAAGTTACCATAACTATAACCAAAGACAAATTAACCGTCGAATCAAAGGGTTTTGATGGCTGGCTTGACATTGGTTTTCGTTACTAATAATTGGTTTTCGTTAATTTCTAAATAATGTTGCAGTAGGCTTATGCACTGCACTGAAATAAATTTCATTGACATTTTCGCAATTGCAGTTTTTTAAACACGGTGTAAATTTAGCTTGACCATTTGAGGTGTCTCCAATACGTTCGTTGCCGTTTTTTTCTTTATAAATAACCCAAGTTTGAAGTCAATCTGGTCAGTGAAGCTAGATCAAAAATATTAACCTGATAGCTTACATTTACTTAAATAAAAGTTTACATAAATATTTTCTCGAACTTATTTCTAATCAATAAATTTTTAAAAAAAATCCATATCGTGCTAGTAAAAAAAAAACATAAAGATACTTGGCCTTAATAAACGGTAATTCCCAACTCTTCTATTTCACTCGTCGGTCGGTTTATTGCATTCCAAAACTCGTCTATTCACCTATTTACACTATTTAAGTATTTACTTGTATAATTGTATTGCAGACAAAAAAATATACAGGGTGGTTTACGTAAAAATTGCCAAATGTGAGGCCAAGCCCTTGGACTTAGAAAGCTGTTTTTTTTACAGATATTTCTTTTATGCATTAAATAAAGAATAATGGCTAACGATGGGCCTCATAAGAAAGCTCAAGGTCACTCAGAGGGCGATGTAGAGGGGAGTTTCTCTGCGGGATCGCATTAGAAATGATGAAATCCGCGCAAGAGCCAAAATCACCGACATACCTCGAAGAATAACCAGGGCACATTGCTCGTAGAACTAATAGCCGATGGGACCGAAAGGTTCTCGAGCGGCGTCCACAGACCGGAAGACGCAGTGTAGGTAGGTCTCCAACAAGATGCAGCGACGACCTGATTAAGTCACAGGAACGCGGTGGATGCGGATGGCGCAAGACCGATTTGTTTGGCGAGCCTTGGGGGAGGCCTATGTTCAGCAGTCGACGTCTTGCGGCTGAAATGATGAATGGCTATCAGATTGTAGGCAGTTCTGCAGCAGGACCGAAGCCGCGAGCGTAAGCTACCTAGTTCTTTAAAACAATCTATGTATCACCTTTTTTGAACCATTATGTTTGTCTTTGAACTATTCCTTGACAAGCTCATGCGCGGCGCTCGGCGGAACCACGCGGCGGACACGACGTACAAAATACGCGTTCTTGAATCTACATAAGCACGACGACGTCTGTACACGCGAACGCCTACATACATCGCGCGCGCACTCTTCTGGATTCCGGCGGGGTCCGGCAATCTGCGCCTTGAGGGGTGGGGTAACTCGAATCGGTGCGGGGCGGAGCGTGTCCATTCTGTACGTTAGTACTATTATATATTCTGTGGCGGAACCCTGTCGCAGGGAGCCTCTGCTGTCCTTAACAAGATTGTTTTTAATAAGCGCGGCAAACGCTGACTGTCGGAGGGTCGCGCATGACCTTGTCGGACTATAGTTCTTTAAAACAATCTATGTATCACCTTTTTTGAACCATTATGTTTGTCTTTGAACTAAAACTACAGCCGAGTTCACCAATATCTGTAGGGCCAACCGTTCATAAATATCAATAAATAGACCTTATTACAGTAGGGTCAACGACATGTGATTACTTTTGTACCTTGTCACTTTAACGTCATGTTTGAAAAGTCATACGAAATTATGTAACGACTGAAAGCGACAAGGTGCAAAAGTGATCACTTATTTATGACGTTGACTGTACCATAAGGTTCTTGTTTAGATATTTATGAATGGCTGTACAGATATTGCAGGACTCGACTGTACCATGAGATCGACATAATTACTAAAATACAGAAACACGGGGTCACTCATGTATTAGTAGTCGAGGTATGTGCGACATGTTTCGAATCATCCGTGGTTCTTTTTCGAGGTTGATTCGAACGGAAAGCCAACCGTGAACTGCACGCCAGCGCCCTTGAAGCACATTTTTTTTGTAATTTGAAACCAATTCGCAATTACATACTATTAAATTGTAGTAAATAAATGAAGTTACTTTGTTACGGATAAAATCAAGCTTTTAAGAAATAATAGATTGTTCAACAAGGGACTAAAACAAGCCATAATGACACGAGATATTTAGCCACCCGAGCGATAGCGAGGGAGGCTATAATTCGAGTTGTCATTATGGTAGTTTAGTCCCGCGTTAAACACTCTACTTTTCACTTTGAATGCGAGGAAAAAAACGACGTACAAAATTACTTTTTTACAACGTATGCTCAATACGAGCAATGGACATCTGTTCAAAATTCAAATAGCAAAAAAAAATTCCGCTGTCTTTTCTTTTCTTTTATATTTTTTTGTAAAGTGACGCTTTAAATGCTTGCATAATTAGCCAACAGATTCTAACTTAAAGACTATGTTAAAACTAATTGGACTATGCATGTAAGAATGATAATTGTTCATTCATTAGAATCGGCAAATAAATTAACCTAATTGATCTAAGTTCACACACAAAATATATTTTTAACTGAAACACTTACCCGTGAATAAAGAAACGACTTTTTAAGTTTATTTTCTATATGCCAATTCTTTGTTAAATTATATCTAATTATACTTTCTATTTACTATTAAATGCAACTGACATCGCATTATTTTGAAGTTACGCCATATTAACTTTCAAACGTAACTGCTCTATCTACCGTACACTCCAGCACTGCTTTGCCGACAGTGCGGATTGCTATTTTATCGACAGAGCAGGGAACTGCTTTGCCGACAGCGTTTTTTAAAAAAAAACAAATTAAAAAACACATAAGCTAAAGGAAATCTTTCTTTACATGCAAAATAAAATGAATTCATCTTTAATATTTTATAATTAAATAGGTTGGTTTTATTTTATTTTATAATTGTATATTCGTAATTATTCAATGTGTTTCACGAAATTATTATTTTTTAATTATTTTTTATACAGTTGTCATTTTGAGGTTATTTCCACGCCCTTAAGGCTTCCACAGGCAGGGCGCTACAGTGCGTCCGCAGCGCGCTTCGGTCTGTGGAAAGCTTTAAAATTGTCTATACCCAGTTACTGAAAATGGCGATAATCCTCCATTCACAAACACCGTGATTGGCAGTTTAGGGGTTTCCATAGTCAATTAAAAAAAAATTACTTTAATCCCTAGAGATCAAAAAAGAGCTTTAGTCTCGATATGCAGAGACTAAAGTAACATTTTAAGAGCATGAGAAGTGAAAAAAATGTTTTAATTATTTGTGTGGTTTTGCTTTTGCTTCCAAATTGAACCGTATTCCTTAACCATTTATCGAATACTCGGTTAATGGTTTCACAAAATGATATGAAAAAGATTTTCCGAAAAAGTACCTAGTTAAAAACAAAAATAGGTTGTAAAGTAATGAGTTTATGTTTTAAATGCTAAAACACCTTTCAATGTCCAATTAGCTTTTGTAATTTGAAGTCTGATTGGAAACTATTGATTTTAATCAAAGTCATTATAGACGTTTAGTTTTTATAAGAAAAAGGCGTTAGTTTTTGACGGGCGAGTAACTTGATACAGCGCTTTCATGTTCCAGTGAATTAGTTGAGCAAAAGTTTATTGTGATTAGTAATTAAGTCTTGTTTGTCTTTTAAATTAGTCAGCTTGTATTTTTTAAAGATGTTTAGCTTCAGTGTGAGAAAGTTTTATTTGTTTTATCATTAAAATATTAAAACATTTGGTATAATGTGTATATTTTGGCGAATAATCGTTCACTACCTAAAGAAGATTCATTAACATTACTATTAAACAAAAAGCAGGGATAGGAAATACTTAGACGCAAATAATAACTAGGGTCACCGACTTAGCGAAACGGATTAGCACGTTTAAGACGCTGTCAACACCAACGTCAGCGCACACTGTCTATTTGTATCGGAGTAAACGAGATGCCGCTATTACTGGGCAGCCGGGTATATTGAAATTTATCGGGCAAATATTTAATTTAAAAAAAACTGTGGATTATTTGTGAAATATGACTCGTTAGCGGTTTAGGTATGAATATGTTGACTTCATGTTTTTAATTGCAGACGCATACGCCAAAAAAATAAAGACATAGAACCGTTTAATGATGATTTTAAGACCTATCTTTGCAATTATTTTCTATCGAGCCGATTTCGTCCAATTATGTATCGAGTCCGTCCACGGTCTTTGAAATATGATGAATATTAACATATAATTTTTTGGATGTGCTAGAACAAGCAGTTTTTCTTAAAAAACTGTTTAAATGACATCAATTTCAACAAAATTAGGTGTTGTCAGCCTCTTAATGGCAATGGTAGGCCATACAGCACGCAAAACAGATGGCCGTTGGGGCCAAGTTCTAGAATGGAGACCACGGATTTTTCGTGCGAAAGATTTTGCGCGCCTAAAATATAAAGGTTAAAACCAAAAAACCACCATCAATAAAAAAAAAACAATAAAAGCAACAGCACTGATCACACACAGCGACCTCACTCGTAAATTTAAGTGTATCGGCAACAATCGATACATCCGCCCGGAGGTCAGTAGTCGGTGACAGAGTAAACACGCAGGTTACAATGTAAACCCGTGTGAGATGCTTTGATCTCGACCGCGGCCCAGGGTTGCCACAATAAAAGTACGGGATACGATCTTTGATCAATTATAACTGTAGATCCACAGTCGCGCGCCCGAAAATGTCCGAGCCAAATGAGTGCCACTTTGATAAAAGTGGCCTTCTTTTTCTCAGTACGTTGCGTGAAATTGTCAAGTTTAGCTGTCAAGTGTCAACCGAAATTCGACTGTAATGAAGTAAAGACTAGGTTCAAATTTCTGTGTAGGTGATGATTTTAATTGTTATGCAAACAAATAAAAAAGTTCGGACACTTTTTGAAGGGGAATTTGTTCGGCAATGTGTATCTTCAGTTATAATTGATCAAAGGATACGATTGTAATTTTTTTTTGGTATAAAATCCATAAAAAATTGCTTTAGAATAAATTAGAGGTGCTTTTAAAAAAATACCTGATTGTTATTATTTCATGTTGACAAATAAATACTAGCTGTACACCTGTAGGTACCCATTTTGAAATCATTTCATATCGAATGTTCTTGCTGTCAGCAAAATAACTGACGAGAAAAAATCATTATTACATTTAATGCGAGGACGTACCTATGGACACGATTAAGTTTTTTATAGGATCTGCATTAATAATATAGTTCAGTATTGTTTTCCTCTTACATTTTACTATAAATTTATGTGGCCCTGGTATCAATCAAAAAGGAAATCATCACAAATAATTCAATTATTAACCGTATCAACAACCCTAGCACGTAGACTAGTGTACGAAACAGCGTTTACGTTGGCATCATTCAAAATGTATGAAGTCGCTATTTACGTATGACCAGAGCACTCATTACGGATTGTTATTGGAATAATAAAGAGATCGCATCCGTCCGTCCGTCTAGCAGTTACACACTTCCCAGTATTACCACTATCCGTTTCCATTGCGAAATCACTTTATTCTCTAATAGGATTCCGCGAACTGACACTTCTGTTGTTTATTACTCTGTGTTTATCTGTACTAGTTTTGTAAGACATGTTTAGAAATTTGACTTTTTGTAGCAACTGGTTTAAATGAGTTAATTATACGCCATAAAGTGTTTTAGCGCTTTTAGATTATATGATGAGTAATTAAGAACTTTTAATTTTATTACTCAACATCTTGACAGTACGATTTTGATGATAAAATAAATTTTGTAATTACAACTTTCGACATTATTAATAGTAGGTATTCACATATAATATAGATGAAATAAACAGCGGCACCACCTACACAAACAACGCTCGAAAATTAAAAAAAATTGGTACAGTGACTCGCGAACACAATATTCCTTGTCACCTAAATAGGCGTACGTTTAAATCCGTCACCGGCGAACACGTTATTGGCCCCCTGTCATCGCCATTCCGTCGCCGACATTTACATGCGATAATGTCGAAAAGAGAAGTCGAAGGGTCCTATTAGTACGTCCGCGGGTCGGGGAGGTGACTCATTTGTTTAAATCACGATTCAATACTGGCCGGTTGGAGGTGTTATGATGAAAATAAAAGGTCGAGTTTGAAAATGGAATGATTCGCTCGATAAATGTTGTTATGCGGAAGGTCACCATTAGAAATACAAATAAAAAGTCAACAATATTTTTAAAATTTGGTGTACTGAGACTCCGCTGTTTATCCGTCCGTCTGCCCCTGCTATATCCCTTAAACCGTAATAAATAAAAAAAAAATATTTTCAGACTGTTATGTCCATAGTTTGTTAGTTAGGTACTAGCTTAAATACTAGCTAAACGTTTGAAATTTTCACCGGTTATGTATTACTGTGGTCGCTATAACACCAAATACTAAAAATAAAATAAAGTTAAAAAATAAAGGGCGTCGTACCAGAAACGTGTTTTTTTAGCGTTTTTAATCGACCTTTATATTTTTTTTACTGAACTATTTTTAAAACATTGTGTGTAGTACAGGAACTCATCATAAACGAGTCCGAGTCCGACTCGCACTTGACAGGTTTTTTAACGTTAAGAAAAACATTCATAGTAAACCCGCTATTAATTAAAAGAACGTAACTTACAATAATGACGTTCTTAGCCAGCGTTTACCTCGCGCAAAGGGCAGCGACAAAGTGGCTCAAATTTTTTAATTGCGACTGCCTTAATTATTATTCGCCTTTGTGCATTCAGGCTGCATGTGAGGCCCTGAAGCTTGCCCATAGAACTTGTGCAAGCGAAAGGTGTGAGCGATGCACTTATGCAAACGTCATAAACATAAAAGAAAATTGTACGTTGACCTTTGCTATAGAATTTTCATTTGAGCTGCCTGTAATTTATTTTATTAATATTACTTGTTTTAATCAGCAGTATGTTCGGTTGACGTAATCTTAGATTTTTTTTAAAAAATCCTTCCTTAATTCTTGCGCCGGACAGGATTCAAACCCGTACCTGTACGTGTATCTATACGTGCTAAATGTCCCACCCACTGGACAACGGAGCACCCCGGCTCCTCCAGTCCAGTTGTAGGACACTTGGTTTGTAGATAGTACATATATCCAGAAGATGCGGATTCGAATCCGAAAATTTTTTTTTTAACTAGCTGTTGCCCGCGTCTTCGTCTGAGAAGAAAAGGGGTATAAAAAATAGCTTACGACCTATTCTCAGACCTGCATACAAAAAAAAATCATAAAAATCGGTCAAGCCGTTTTGGAGGAGTACGATAACAAAAGCAGTGACAAGAGATTTTTAAGTATTAGATTTTATGTGTTATACTTTTTATATTTTTTAGATTTGTTTTGTTCCCGAGAGCATTATAAGAACAAAAAGGATTCAAACAATTCGATTTGCATTACATAGGTATGAATACCTTTTGCTTTTTTTTTTACTTGCTAGATTTAGGACAAAGGTAAGTAAGTTGATCAGCAAATACTTTATTTTGTTGCATGTAAACATTGCTAATATTATTCAATCTTATCCAAATTTTTTTCAGCCTTTTGCTTAGTTCATAAATTTAACACATACAGAATCTGACGACATTATAACACAATACAATATAATATAGTGTATGTAATAATTTTCTTATTTTTCTAAGACAACAACGCCTCCCCTTTTACCTGGAACCACAGCATAGAAATTTAATAAAGTCGCTCCTTACGCGACACGTGCACACTAACGCGGCTAACAAGACTCTTTGGCACAATATTATGAATATTATGCTCATTAGTGGGAGTTTATATAAACTGTGGACACAGACGTTTTCATTATGTCAGTTTTAGAGTGCCTAAAATTTTTCATGATTTAAAATTGTGACGGATCGTTTTAAGGACTTCGGTTTAACAAGTAGAAGGAAACTATTAACGCCACTTTCTTATGAATGTTTAGAAAAATACTAACGATTTTTTTGCATAGACATCAGTTTTCTCTTGTTATAAACAGAAACACATTCTTATAACTAACTTTAAACATAAATCATTTAATTTTCTGTACTTTAGACGTAAAAATTAACAAAAATGGTGAATAGTTTGCTGATGTTGAATTTTTTTTACAGGTACGACAATTGGAGAGTTGGTTTTCACAGAATATTGTAAGTACCTTCAAAACTTTTCAAATTTCTTTAAATCTCGTCGTTATTCTTAACTTAAGACAGTTAGAAAGGCTTTATGTTTTACTTAATGTCAAGGTCATTCTTCCAAAACTTATCAGATTAAATTAGGATAGTCCGCGCTTAAATAATTAACCGTACGGAGAAACTCGAGACTAATGCTTACTTTTAATCGCTTTCTTTAATTGCGACATACCGGATAAACCCGACCACTACACCAACTAACCCAAACACCAACCGTGATCCTTATTTCAAAAGGATTAGGCTGCTTTTGTTTTAATTCCAGTTTCGTTTTTAATTGGTGAACTATTCTAGGGATCACTATTCACACGCATAAATGTGTTATCTGAATTGTAATAGATACTTGTTGCTTCAAGTATTTCGAGAGAATGAAATCTTTTTTTTTCTGTGATTGTATCACGTTACTGGCTGATAAGGATTTTATGGATCTGTGCAGTGCTTTGAGAGAGTTTGTTCGATATGGATATTAATTTTATGGGTATTTATTATCTTGGGAAGTCATGATACACTGTTCATGACGATTATATATCGTGAAGTTCCTAATCCGCCCTGGGCCCGCGTGGGAACTACAGCACAAGCCCTCTCATTCTGAGAGTAGGCCTGTCCCTTGCAGCATATAGGCCGAGGCGATGATGATGACAATTGGTATGGATTTTCTATCAAAATGTCAATATAACTGTTACAGCTATTTAGTTAACTATATTAAGTTAGCGAATAATGGTAGAGCATAGCTGCTGGACATACACTTCCCTCTTTAATACCCAATCATTACGGTTTGGACGCGGCTTACATCCATCTTGAATCTGCGGCCTTTATCAAATTGTCCGTCCATCTCGTTGGTGGACGTCCCAAGCTGCGCTTGGCAGTCCGTATGGTCTCCATTCGAGAGAACTTTTCGGCCCCAACGGCCATCTGTTCTGCGTGCTATACATGATGACACGTACTTGACCACTTTTTTAAATACTTACTTACATACTAAAAATACGCTTACATAACTCAATATTGTTAGGTACCTATGACGATACAAACCACAATTTATTTCGGAAAAACAATGCGCTATCTTTTATTTATACACAATCAAAGTGCGCTACCTATCCTCGATCTGAATTCTTAATTTAAAAAATAGAATATATTTCGTTCCATCGCCTAACGGTTGCGACCATAATTTGTGGCCAGTCCGATTCAAATTCGAATTTCGAACTGAAATCAACACCCGCCGCCCATTATACGCGTAACCGAATGATATTTATGTCTCCCGAGTTACATCGACTACCAAATCACTACTATAGCTACTAAACGAGTCCAATAATCGCCTATTAAGGGGTCAAGCGCTATATCGGCTACATAACGCACCTTTAAACAGCCTGTTGACATTCAGTAGGTATGTATAAGCAAATTAAATTGCTATTTTTATATGAATTGCCATGGGAAATAGAAAGGTATTGATTTCACGCTTTTGGTGTGCGTGCGTTAGCATAGTAATAGTGTTCAAGAAGTCAGTGAAACTAGAGGTAGTGTTTTAACTGGATATTACGACAAAAAACTAAGTTCAGAAGTGATTCAATGTTCAAATGCAGAAGATAGTGAACATTTTTATTTTTATTATAGCCCACGAGAACGTTCTTGACACATGGGAGTTCAAATTCATGCGCGAATAGTTTGCGCTTTACCATAAGCTTTTTGGTGAAGGAAAATTTAAAAATGACAGCTGTTAGCCTCTGATGGCTGCTGCTTGACAAGCAATAGAACATTGTGCATCTAGGGCCGTAAGTAGGGGATTACTAATGAGAGTCTATTAGAAGCCCGACGCCGAAGGCGGAGGGCTTTTAATGACTCGAGTTTGTAATCCCCTTACTGCCCGTGATACACACAATGATTTTCATCACATTGCGAGAAAAAAATCCAAAAATAAAATTAATTTGTCTCTTAACACTTAAATTGAATAAAATAATGGCTACCCGCCAATACAGATTGTCACTTTTTTCGAGTCACCTACCATAGATAATGTAAACTGTGTTTAGTTTAGAATTCGAAAGGTCATACGGCCAGATTCTGCCAACATGTTTAAAAAAATATTTTTACTAAAATTATTGCAAAACTATTTGATATAAATTTAAAATATAAAAATAACGAATTTTCATGAAGCGTAGATAAGTTTTGTGTTGTAAAATTTGGGTTATAGCTAAGTTTTAATTATAATAAATGAAACGTTGGCTGACTTGAAACCTCCTTAGTCTGAAATTACTTGTTTGCAAATTTTAAAACTAAAGTTAGAACTCCCTTGGGTAGAAAAACTGTACGTAAATCTATAACTCCCTTAAGAACAATTTAGGCCATTGTCATTTAGTATACAAGCATGGAATAACACCATTGACGAGCAAGTGTGATGAAAAAGATTTTCTTGACATGCCAAAGGGTGTTCCTATTAAGCAGACGTCTAAAGCAAGCAATTTGGTTTTTGTCTTACTTACTTTCGTTTCAAAAAGCCTACCTGACTGACTTCTGTCCGAGAACACAGCTCGTAGACAGCTACGAGTATTATTCCAAAATACACGAGCCTTCTAGCCTTTTTTTAAGGTTCGCCTCGTTTCTTGACGCCTACGCTATTAAATGTTAAGACTTTCGAATAGGCTTTTAAAGCCTAAAAAGCCTTTAGGAAGCCTTTTCGCCTTCCAACCCCCTACAAGCCTTATCAGGAACAAAGGATAAAAGTGAAGGGTACTATTTTGACTTAATAATGGTTTTGTTTATCGACTTCGCCTCTATTAGTTCTTATTACGCCTCGCTCGCGTTCGTAGCCTTTGCCGTTAGATTAACTGTAAAATGTTAGGCTAATAAGCTCGAATCTTATGAAAAACCAGCCACAATTGTGTAAGCTGCATTCGATATTATTTTGTGTTGTAAAAACATGGGACTATCGCTTATTGACCACTTCAATTGACCGAGACATGTCATAAGCGGTCAAGTGTCCAATAAAATATTCAAATATGAATGACATGTCGGCCGCGGTCCCACGCATCAGTTCACAGGCTATACTCTAATTATAATTAATTAACATTTAATGATTAGTTAAGTGTGGCTTCGGTTTTTGATGGACATCAAATGGTCTGCGAAATTAAAACATTATTGGCCGATTAACGGAGTAGTGATCAGTTTTTTGGTTGATAACGGTAGCTTGAATCTGAGGTGTCTATTGGACAAAAGCCTCATAAATGAGACTTAATTCTAGGTGCCGTAAATTGATATAAAACTGCGGATTTAGCGGCAAATTACCATAATTTTTCAAATCTTCTTATTTAAATGTAAATATTTTTTCAATAATTTTTTTATTTATACAACGATTCTTTATTAATAACCAAAATAGAAAAAAACGTATGAAATACAGTTTATAGATTAGTCTCTACCCAACATTCGATTAAACGTGCCATAAAAGTGTAGGTAATAATAGCTATTATAAATACTGAAGCTGTCTAAGCGTTCAAAAGTAGGTATCAACAATACAATCAGATATTTTTGAGCACCTAGACAATTTGATGTTTACAATGGCGACTGTACCAACCACTTCCAATCATCATCATCTCACCCTATATACGTCCCACTGCAGGGCACAGGCCTCCTCTCTGAATGAGAGGGCTTGGGCCATAGTTTCCTCGCGGCTCTGTGCAAGATTCCTCACGATATTTTCCTTCACCATAAAGCTAATGGTAAATTTAAAATGTGATTTCGCACGTAAATTCCGAAAAACTCAGAGGTGCGAGCTCGGGTTTGAACCGACGACCCTCTGCTTGAGAGGCCATAGGTCAAACCACTAGGCTACCACAGCATTTTTAGGGTTCCGTAGCCAAAGGGTAAAAACGGGAACCCTATTACTGAGGCTCCGCTGTCCGTCCGTCTGTTGTCTGTCTGTCTGTCTGTCTGTCCGTCTGTCACCAGGCTGTATCTCGGGAACCGTGATAGCTAGAGAGTTGAAATTTTCACAGATGATGTATATCGGTTGCCGCTATAACAACAAATACTAAAAAATGGAATAAAATAAATATTTAAGGGTGCTCCCATACAACAAACGTGATTTTTTTGCTCGTTTTTGCTCGATATTGATAACGGCAACAGGTAGACGCTTGAAATATTCACAGAATATTTAATTATATATTGACTTTAAAAATAAATCAATTTATTCAAATAAAAAAATA